>CP092871.1:78971153-79110454 GCA_030710605.1 Cordylochernes scorpioides
TCGTGTGTCCAGTCCACACCACGGTGTAGATGCCTTGTGTGTCCAGTCCACACCACGGTGTAGATATCTGTCGTGTGTCCAGTCCACACCACGGTGTAGTTGTCTTGTGTGAGCAGTCCACACCACGGTGTAGATATTTGTCGTGTGTCCAGGCCACACCACGGTGTAGATGTCTTTTGTGTCCAGTCCCCACCACGGTGTAAATATCTGTCGTGTGTCCAGTCCACACCACGGTGTAGATGTCTTGTGTGAGCAGTCCACACCACGGTGTAGATATTTGTCGTGTGTCCAGTCCACACCACGGTGTAGATGTCTTTTGTGTCCAGTCCCCACCACGGTGTAGATATCTGCCGTGTGTCCAGTCCCCACCACTGGGTAGATATATGGCGTTTATCCAGTCCACACCACGATGTAGATATCTGGCGTGTGTCCAGTCCACACCACGGTGTAGATATCTGTCGTGTGTCCAACCCACACCACGGTGTAGATGTCTTGTGTGAGCAGTCCACACCACGGTGTAGATATTTGTCGTGTGTCCAGTCCACACCACGGTGTAGATGTCTTTTGTGTCCAGTCCCCACCACGGTGTAGATATCTGCCGTGTGTCCAGGACCCACCACGGTGTAGATATCTGCCTTGTGTCCAGTCCACAACACGGTGTAGATGCCTTGTGTGTCCAGTCCCCACCACGGTGTAGATATCTGCCGTGTGTCCAGTCCCCACCACGGTGTAGATATCTGTCGTGTGTCCAACCCACACCACGGTGTAGATGTCTTGTGTGAGCAGTCCACACCACGGTGTAGATATTTGTCGTGTGTCCAGTCCACACCACGGTGTAGATGCCTTATGTGTCCAGTCCCCACCACGGTGTAGATATCTGCCATGTGTCCAGTCCCCACCACGGTGTAGATATCTGCCGTGTGTCCAGTCCACACCACGGTGTAGATATCTGCCGTGTGTCCAGTCCCCACCACGGTGTAGATATCTGCCGTGTGTCCAGTCCCCACCACGGTGTAGATATCTGCCGTGTGTCCAGTCCACACCACAGTGTAGATATCTTTTGTGTCCAGTCCCCACCGCGGTGTAGATATCTGCCGTGTGTCCAGTCCCCACCACGGTGTAGATATCTGCC
Source organism: Cordylochernes scorpioides (assembly GCA_030710605.1). Taxonomy (NCBI): domain Eukaryota; kingdom Metazoa; phylum Arthropoda; class Arachnida; order Pseudoscorpiones; family Chernetidae; genus Cordylochernes; species Cordylochernes scorpioides. The sequence goes on from CP092871.1 coordinate 78,972,286, forward strand.
GTGTGTCCAGTCCACACCACGGTGTAGATGTCTTTTGTGTCCAGTCCCCACCACGGTGTAGATATCTGCCGTGTGTCCAGTCCACACCACGGTGTAGATATCTGCCGTGTGTCCAGTCCACACCACGGTGTAGATATCTGCCGTGTGTCCAGTCCACACCACGGTGTAGATATCTGCCGTGTGTCCAGTCCACACCACGGTGTAGATGTCTTTTGTGTCCAGTCCCCACCACGGTGTAGATATCTGCCGTGTGTCCAGTCCACACCACGGTGTAGATGCCTTGTGTGTCCAGTCCACACCACGGTGTAGATATTTGTCGTGTGTCCAGTCCACACCACGGTGTAGATGTCTTGTGTGAGCAGTCCACACCACGGTGTAGATATTTGTCGTGTGTCCAGTCCACACCACGGTGTAGATGTCTTTTGTGTCCAGTCCCCACCACGGTGTAGATATCTGGCGTGTGTCCAGTCCCCACCACGGTGTAGATATCTGTCGTGTGTCCAGTCCTCTCCACGGTGTAGATATCTGCCGTGTGTCCAGTCCCCACCACGGTGTAGATATCTGCCGTGTGTCCAGTCCCCACCACTGGGTTGATATATGGCGTTTATCCAGTCCAAACCACGATGTAGATATCTGGCGTGTGTCCAGTCCCCACCACGGTGTAGATATCAGGCGTGTGTCCAGTCCTCACCACGGTGTAGATATCTGCCGTGTGTCCAGTCCCCACCACGGTGTAGATATCTGTCGTGTGTCCAGTCCCCACCACGGTGTAGATATCAGGCGTGTGCCCAGTCCCCACCACGGTGTAGATATCTGCCGTGTGTCCAGTCCCCACCACTGGGTTGATATATGGCGTTTATCCAGTCCAAACCACGATGTAGATATCTGGCGTGTGTCCAGTCCACACCACGGTGTAGATATCTGTCGTGTAACCAGTCCACACCACGGTGTAGATGTCTTGTGTGAGCAGTCCACACCACGGTGTAGATATTTGTCGTGTGTCCAGTCCACACCACGGTGTAGATGTCTTTTGTGTCCAAACCCCACCACGGTGTAGATATATGCCGTGTGTCCAGTCCCCACCACGGTGTAGATATCTGCCGTGTGTCCAGTCCACACCACGGTGTAGATGCCTTGTGTGTCCAGTCCCCACCACGGTGTAGATATCTGCCGTGTGTCCAGTCCCCACCACGGTGTAGATATCTGCCGTGTGTCCAGTCCACACCACGGTGTAGATATCTGCCGTGTGTCCAGTCCACACCACGGTGTAGATGTCTTGTGTGAACAGTCCACGCCACGGTGTAGATGTCTTGTGTGAACAGTCCACACCACGGTGTAGATGTCTTGTGTGAACCGTCCCTACCATGGTGTAGATGTCTGTCGTGTATCCAGTCCACCCCACCGTGTAGATGTCTGTCGTGTATCCAGTCCACACCACGGTGTAGATATCTGTCGTGTATCCAGTCCACACCACGGTGTAGATATCTGTCGTGTATCCAGTCCAAACCACGGTGTAGATATTTGTCGTGTGTCCAGGCCACACCACGGTGTAGATGTCTTTTGTGTCCAGTCCCCACCACGGTGTAAATATCTGTCGTGTGTTCAGTCCACACCACGGTGTAGATGTCTTGTGTGAGCAGTCCACACCACGGTGTAGATATTTGTCGTGTGTCCAGTCCACACCACGGTGTAGATGTCTTTTGTGTCCAGTCCCCACCACGGTGTAGATATCTGCCGTGTGTCCAGTCCCCACCACTGGGTAGATATATGGCGTTTATCCAGTCCACACCACGATGTAGATATCTGGCGTGTGTCCAGTCCACACCACGGTGTAGATATCTGTCGTGTGTCCAGTCCACACCACGGTGTAGATGTCTTTTGTGTCCAGTCCCCACCACGGTGTAGATATCTGCCGTGTGTCCAGTCCCCACCACTGGGTAGATATATGGCGTTTATCCAGTCCACACCACGATGTAGATATCTGGCGTGTGTCCAGTCCACACCACGGTGTAGATATCTGTCGTGTGTCCAACCCACACCATGGTGTAGATGTCTTGTGTGAGCAGTCCACACCACGGTGTAGATATTTGTCGTGTGTCCAGTCCACACCACGGTGTAGATGTCTTTTGTGTCCAGTCCCCACCACGGTGTAGATATCTGCCGTGTGTCCAGGACCCACCACGGTGTAGATATCTGCCTTGTGTCCAGTCCACAACACGGTGTAGATGCCTTGTGTGTCCAGTCCACACCACGGTGTAGATGCCTTGTGTGTCCAGTCCCCACCACGGTGTAGATATCTGCCGTGTGTCCAGTCCCCACCACGGTGTAGATATCTGCCGTGTGTCCAGTCCACACCACGGTGTAGATATCTGCCGTGTGTCCAGTCCCCACCACGGTGTAGATATCTGCCGTGTGTCCAGACCCCACCACGGTGTAGATATCTGCCGTGTGTCCAGTCCACACCACGGTGTAGATATCTTTTGTGTCCAGTCCCCACCGCGGTGTAGATATCTGCCGTGTGTCCAGTCCCCACCACGGTGTAGATATCTGCCGTGTGTCCAGTCCACACCACGGTGTAGATGTCTTTTGTGTCCAGTCCCCACCACGGTGTAGATATCTGCCGTGTGTCCAGTCCACACCACGGTGTAGATATCTGCCGTGTGTCCAGTCCACACCACGGTGTAGATATCTGCCGTGTGTCCAGTCCACACCACGGTGTAGATGTCTTTTGTGTCCAGTCCCCACCACGGTGTAGATATCTGCCGTGTGTCCAGTCCACACCACGGTGTAGATGTCTTTTGTGTCCAAACCCCACCACGGTTTAGATATCTGCCGTGTGTCCAGTCCCCACCACGGTGTAGATATCTGCCGTGTGTCCAGTCCACACCACGGTGTAGATGCCTTGTGTGTCCAGTCCCCACCACGGTGTAGATATCTGCCGTGTGTCCAGTCCCCACCACGGTGTAGATATCTGCCGTGTGTCCAGTCCACACCACGGTGTAGATATCTGCCGTGTGTCCAGTCCACACCACGGTGTAGATATCTGCCGTGTGTCCAGTCCCCACCACGGTGTAGATATCTGCCGTGTGTCCAGTCCCCACCACGGTGTAGATATCTGCCGTGTGTCCAGTCCACACCACGGTGTAGATGCCTTGTGTGTCCAGTCCCCACCACGGTGTAGATATCTGCCGTGTGTCCAGTCCACACCACGGTGTAGATGCCTTGTGTGTCCAGTCCCCACCACGGTGTAGATATCTGCCGTGTGTCCAGTCCACACCACGGTGTAGATGCCTTGTGTGTCCAGTCCCCACCACGGTGTAGATATCTGCCGTGTGTCCATTCCCCACCACGGTGTAGATATCTGCCGTGTGTCCAGTCCACACCACGGTGTAGATATCTGCCGTGTGTCCAGTCCACACCACGGTGTAGATATCTGCCGTGTGTCCAGTCCCCACCACGGTGTAGATATCTGCCGTGTGTCCAGTCCCCACCACGGTGTAGATATCTGCCGTGTGTCCAGTCCACACCACGGTGTAGATATCTGGCGTTTATCCAGTCCACACCACGGTGTAGATATCTGGCCTGTGTCCAGTCCACACCACGGTGTAGATATATGGCGTTTATCCAGTCCAGACCACGGTGTAGATGTCTTTTGTGTCCAGTCCCCACCACGGTGTAGATATCTGCCGTGTGTCCAGTCCACACCACGGTGTAGATATATGGCGTTTATCCAGTCCACACCACGGTGTAGATATCTGGCGTGTGTCCAGTCCAGACCACGGTGTAGATGTCTTGTGTGAACAGTCCACACCACGGTGTAGATATCTGTTTGGTGTCCAGTCCACACCACGGTGGACTGTATCCTGTTCTACAAGCCTCTCCTTGCACCTGTATCCTGTTCTACAAGCCTGTCCAAGCCTTTTCTTGAATCACCATCCCTGGCCAAGTCTACATTGCCTGACGTTGCTAATTCCTCTAATCCGATAAGGCCTGAGACATTTTTACACGAGTGAAGTTGCCACAATTATAGTCTCTAACCTCACGCCACAAAAGCATAAAATAGGCCAATATTGATTTTAAAGTGGAAATCTAATAGTTTTATCACTTATATGCAAAAATGTAGTCTATAGATTAAAACTACAAATGCATATGCACATATAAATCTGGAGTGATTTCATTTGCTATCCTCTTTATACATTAACACTAACACACACTTATATATGAAAAGACAATAGAAAAAAAAATAAAAAAATCAGGTGTTGATATTAACAACAAAGTAGGCATATCCTGACCAGGAGCACATGTGCTTTTCAGAAGGCAGAGCGCCATCTAGTGGAACAGAAATCAACTAAACATTGATTTAGCCTGTTCCCTGATATTTGGCCAACCCAATTTCTTGATAAATCAAGAAAAGCCATCCACAAACGCGTTTCGCGCTGTTGGCGCTCTTCAGCGTGGAGCAGGCTGTACCACTGCGACCAAAAATATTTTTGGCTCCAATGGCTTCTAGAGAAACCAAGAAACCACGCTGACGAGCGCGAAACGCGTTCGTGGATGGCTTTTATTAATTTATCAAGAAATTGAGTTGGCTAAATATCAGGGACCAGGCTCAATCAATGTTTAGTTGATTTCTGTTCCACCAGATGGTGCTCTGCCTTCTGTAAAGCACATGTGCTCCTGGTCAGGATATGCCTACACTTATATATTCGAGAGAAATGTTCACTGATCGGTTAATAGAAGCACTCAATTGGTGGGATCCAACCTGTGTTACTTTTTTTAAATCCACCAGATTAGTTCCACTGGTTCACCTGATTCAAGTGTTGGTTCAATCCACCAGGGAGAGCGAGTAAATAAAGACTGCCCTGACAAGCTATATATATGTTGTAACCCCGAGTAAACTGACGTGTGAATAAACTGGAAGTCGAGTCATGAGGCGAAGGTTTGAGGTTTTCCCACGCGTGGACAGCAAGAAGCAGAGGCAGGGCTAAATTTTAGCACTGAGCTGGTCGGAGACAGCCCACGGGACAGAGGTAGAGGCCATGACACAAACCTGGATGCCTAACATCGATACAAGGAGAGAGAGCCAGAAGCGGCCTGCATAGATGGACACACTGTATCACACTCTGAGCTGACACTACTGTGTTTACTTGTCCCTCCCTGGGCGTCGGCTTTCATGTTCTTTGACTCTGCCTCGTAGCTGTCTCCAAACAACTCTTTTGCTGTTTTTATTTTGACGTCCTCATTTTGAGTTTCAATACAAATAAAGATGATACAGGTTATATTAATAAAGACATAGCATACCATACAAAACATGGAGGGTGGTAGTAAATAGGAGCAGCGTATATTTTAATAGGAGGGTATAATCTTATAAATTATAGACTCTAACTTAACTAGTTAGAAGATATATATAATATATTGACAGTGTTATTATATCACAGTTTAAAATATACTACATTTATATATTAAATAAAAAATAATGAGATTTCTGTTGATTTTAATTATCTTGAGGATTATGCTATGGTAATGCAGTCGTGGTTTAAATCTTTAAAGTATAACAACACAACAACAACAAAAGCCTTTATTTAGGGCATTCCGCTCCATACAGAATTCGCCGTATTTACACGTCAACAAGAGGAGAGGGAAGAGGAAATATTTACAACAAAATAAGGTTTGTCTCACATTCAGTTACCTATTTACAGATAGTTCATCCTCCAGTATCCTTTGCTCTGCATTCTTTCTCATGCGCCCAGCTTCTGTGCAGAACTTAAAGTATCTAACAATCAGTAATTCATCATTCAGAGCTGAAGAGAGAAGTTGACATATGCGATGGTATCTAAATTGACCAGAGGTAGGGCTTGGGAAAATTTCAGTACGTTTTTTCTGTTAAGAGAGGGCATTGGAAGAAATAGTGAACCAAATTATCATCCATGAGATCCTTACAAAGTAAACAGTTCCGGCCATTTTCTTTCCAGAAGTCTTTTCTTTCTTCCTGAAAAATTGCCATAAAACTCTATGTTGTGCAACTAGTCTTTTGTTGGGAAGCGAGATATTTAATCGTAGGTACTCCTCTGTCATGAATGATTCACTCAAAAATTTGTAGTGAGCAAAGTGGGTTGAATCAGTGATTTTCATCTGATCGTTTTGAATTAGTTGGTCTGTGGTAGTTCTAATTATGCCTGGCAATTCTTTCTGTGTGGCTAAGTAGTCTCCGTAGCCCTTAAGAAAGGAATATCCCTTAGAGTCTAGAATTTTTATTAAATTTTGAGTAAAACTGTTTTCTATTTCCTTTTTCGCGGTGACTTTCCAGAGATAGTTTAAGCAAGCATGTGGTAATCTGCTCGTCTCCAATTTTAAAATCCTGACCCAAAACTTTAATGTGAGTTTTACAGCATTAAGTTCAGTTGATATTCTTCCACATTCTCTTCTGAGGACATATCCTGGTGTGAAGTTTGGTAAGTCTAAGAGACGACGAAGAAATGCATCTTGGGTATTATTGACTGTTTTCAGCTGGTTAATTGCCCACATTGTAAAGTAGGAAGAACAATAGTGTCAAGAAGTTTCATCACTGAGGTAAAGGACTTTATTCGCGCCTTTGTAAGGATTCTCCAAAGTGCATTAATTGCATTCAGTGCTTTGTTTCTAAAGTATTGGGAAGCATATTGGGTCGAGATTTTTGTAGTCAGAGGGTAACCCAGATATGTATACTTAGCTACTATTTTCAGGGGTTGCTGACTCCAAAACCATGTCTCGGAACTAGCTGTTCTTCCACCGTTTCTAAACACCATTATTTTAGATTTATTTTGGTTTAACGTTAGGCAGTTCTCTTCTAAGTACTTTTTAAGTAAGTTAATCTTCAATTGCAAATTTATTTTCGATTCTCCTAAGATCACTATGTCGTCTGCATACAGTAAAAGGTGTATAGTTCCATAATTTTCAAGATTTATGCCTGGCAATTCTGATTCATCGAACAGGGGTACCAGATCGTTTAGGAAGAGAATGAATAAATAAGGTGACAACGGCTCCCCCTGCAATACTCCCGCTTGTATTTTGATAGCCTCCGTGAAGGAACCCCGCCATCTGACTGTTGCCGTCATTTGGATATAATAGTTCTTAATTAGTTTAATAAATCGGAAGCTCAGACCATTTAATGCTAATTTTTTCCAAATTAGATGGTGCGGCACAGTATCAAAGGCCTTCCTTAGGTCAATGAAGAAGGCATATAACTTTCCCCTTCTACGGCTAAGGGTCACTTTAAAGTATAACAATAAAAATGGTTTTGATCAGTGATTTCTTTAATTAAGCTTAAGGACTATATAAAAACAAAATAATTTGATAAAGGTGTTGCCTGGCTTAAGGCGTAAGAATCAAAAAATGAAAAACTTATTTACATAATGTATAAAAGGTTTGAGCCGGCCATCAGGAAACAACAACAATGAGTTTTTATAGGGGAAGTGTGACCTCTGGTGGTCGATTTAACAGAGTATTTGAATCTATGAAATATATATATTTTTTAAATAAAATAATATTTTAATATAATATATATGTAGTATATTTTGACATAGATAAATCACAACCTTCCTCTAATATTTATTATAACCCCATATCTATATAAAAATGTATCGATCTTGTAAAAATAGTGACAAATAAAATAAAGGGGTAAAGGTAGACCAAGACGACACCATAGTCCAGACGACAAAGGCCAGACGTGATAAACAACCCAGACGAACAGGTGTTTATGATAATGAGTTCATTCCCCCGTCAGCAGGTGGCCGAACAGGTGGCCAGACATAATTAATAACCCAGCGCTTGACAGGTGGCGTGATTACGGAAGCCAATCAGAACTCGCCGCCATCTGCGAGCGTCTCATATAAAAGCCCCCCAAGATTGGGACAAAGAGTAGTTGTTTCAGGGCGACGCTGTCATACGGTCGGTCAGATCTCTCACCCCCCCTTCTACCCGCGTAGGCTAGGGCATCCGTGATGTCCATGGTCCGACTACCTTCGTCCGTTGTCTACCTCTACCTTCTTGGAGTTACCATCTAGACCTGCCTCTGTTTCTTGCTGTCCCAGTGCGGGAATCCCATCACACATCCACGACCACGACTGCCCAGTACATTCCACCTCGGGATTACTACAGAACCCGTTAAAGTCGACAGGATAACTGAGGACGGCAACATGCAGAGGATGACGGAGGCCGAAGACGAGTACGTCGCGGATGCCCTCACCAACATGCAACCCCACTGCGAAGACCTAGTAAGCCACCTAAAAGACGCCATGCGAGGACTTGCTGCACCTCGCATCGAGAAGGTCATCAGCGCCCCCATCAACATCTCCTGCGCCACGAACATCTTCCCCCATCGACTCGAACAGGCAGACAAGATTCATCGAGAAATCCTGACATTGCCCCGCCAACCAGCATCGACGATGTCCCATGGCAACCATCGCAAAAAGTGACCACCAGGCCCCATCAGCGGGACAACAACTAAAGACCAAGTCTCCTGACTGAACAATCCTCGAAACTGTGAGTTTTTAAAAACAACTTGATTCTCCCTAAATTTAATGTTTATTTTCACTGTAATCATTTTAAGTCAAATTTGTAATTTTTATAACATTTCAATTCAAATTTTAAATCTTGTACACCCTCATTTATCAATTTTTACTTTATTTTAAGCCTCTTTTAAATTTCAATTCATTAATTTCAATTTTACATAAAAAATCATATTATATTTTAATTACTCGAATCATATTTTCTAAACTCATTTGTGTTTTTCTAATACCTTATTTATGGCCACAATATTAATAATTAAATTTATTACGCTCTTTATTTTACTTAACCTATTACTATTTCAATTGATATTCCTCAATATTTAAAAGTTTTAAAAACTAGTCCTAGATTTGTATTTTTATAAATATCAATTTTAAATTATCTCATCTCAAAATGTGCCTCCCATTTTCCCCACAATTACAAATACAACTATAAATGTAATATGCGAAAATTAATATCATACCATAAAATTTCCATACCCAATTGCATTTCATTCCTGCCTGTATTGTTAATTTACTAAACTCTACCGAATTTTGTACCCATGCCATAAACTTTTCTCTTAGAAAAATTTCGTAAATTCATTATTTTATAATTTTTATAAACCTAATCACCGCTAATAATCTCCAATCTAACGTTTGTCTGAACATCTTAACGCAAAACTTACTGAGAAACTAAGGTTATTTCACCTAGAGAATCCCAGAACCTCGTGGACGAAGTTAATCAAGATAGTTACTAATAAATATAAAGACACGCCCCATACTATAACATCCCAAAATTGAAAATTCCCCGAATTATGTAATGATATAAATCCCAGTATAATAGAAAGTAGAGAAATATCAGTACGACGTACAAATGACAGGCACGACAAAGAGAAAAGGATAATTAATTCCAGTCTTCATCTCAATGATAAACGACTCAAGGTCGCACTGAACTCCCCCCTAATTTGCTTTTTTTATACTTCGTCTTCCCTTACCTACTTCTAAAGGGTTGGAATGACCTTGTACTCACCATTAGCAGAGATAGCCCTACTTCAACACTCTTGCCTGACAATCAATCAATTATAGAGACACCATCTCTTTTTAACCTTCTCTCAGAAAAGATTTCTTTCCCATATTCTCCCATTAACTACCTCTCCTTCGATCTTAACGCCTTTTGCCCATCTGATCTAATGCTACTTACAGAGCATCTTGGGATTGCTGAACCTTGAAAACAATACTTCGCTTCTAAGCTCGTATTGCAGGGCAGGACTCCTGAGATGTCCTTTGCAGAAACCAATTCAGACCTTCTTCCTTTATTCCTCACTGCGTCACTACCTATCGCGAACCTTTTGTTTAAGTCAATTTTCTTTTTTATTTTTATTTTACTTTTATTATCTCTACTTCTCCTCCTTCCTGTATTACATCCCTGAAACTATGTTGTAAATATTCAAGGCACCTTAAGTAACAAAAAACTGTAACTAGTATACCAACTTTCCCAAATATTTACTTTCGCTATTGTGTGTGTTTACTTAGAATTTATCCTTCCTATGTACTCCTCTTATATATTTTTTGTAGTTTTATAATATTATATCAATGTGTCACCACTACTCCCCTTTATCTTTATTTTATTCTAGTAACTAATTTTGTTCCCCAAATTATTTCCCATTTAATAGGTTTGCTAGCTTTTCTCTCATTTATTGTAAATAGACTTACAGTTTACCTAGTTTTGTGGTGTTGGACTTTTTTTTTTTTAACTTACCAATGTAGATAAAACATTTCACTATTAATCGATAATATCATTTTGTTTATTAATCAACATTAATGCTTTAAACTACCAATCAACCCTTTATATATTATTACCTTTAATATATATTTTTTCTCTTTCTCTTTTTCTCATCATGTTTAGACTTAGCATTTTACAACTTCAACTATCTTAGGCACCATTTAAAAAACCTACACCTAACAATATTTATAATATTTCTTTAACTGATAAAACATTTATCATTTTATTTTTCTTTGTAGATTTCAAAATGTTATTTTTGACGCTTCCCTTACAACCTCTAACTCTATCCCATGAACCTTTCCTCCCAACTTTTTACAGCCATCAAGAGATTATTGTTCGTCAACCATTTTTTTTTTTTTTTGTTGATTAACTAATTAGAAGACCCTTCCTCGCTGTATATTTCCCAACAGTGAGCTCAGGAGACCCAATTAGTTTTTTTTTTCTCTCATCGTCCGGCTCATCATTTTTTTCTCATTTTTCAACTTTTTCTTTTCACCACACAAGCCGGACACAATCAAAATTGACAGCAATAATTCTCTTACATCCACCTCCCCTTTTCCGCATCCTTCAAACCTCCAACTACCTTCCAAGGGATTCCAGTTCGCCGAACATTTTTGTTTTTTTTTTCATTGATTAATCCGACTGGAACAATCCTTCCTCGCTATACCATTCCCAATAATGAGTTCAGGATATCCAGCGCGATCTTTTTATTTTTTTTCTCATCGCCCGACTCATCATTTCAATTCACCATTTTTTCAAACTTTCACTTTTTTTTGTCATCATTCAACCGGGCACAATCATTATGGACAACAGGGATCCCTCTTACCTCTACCTCCCCCTTTTACCTCCATCAATCTTCCCACCTCTTTTCGCTGTCTGAGCTAATGATACAGACGGAATATCTTGGGCCTTCTGTTAATGAAAACAATGCCTCACTTAAACAAGTTCGCATTGCATTGCAGGATGCTTGGGATACTACTTTTGCAGAAACATGCTCAGATACCCCCTTTCCCTTTTTCAACCTTAGCGTCACATTATACGTTCAGTTAATAAACTAACTTAATTTTTTTTTCCTCTCATCTTTTATGCAATAAGATATTATTTTCCTTGTACGATTCATTTTAGCATATTTAACATTTTGTATTATATACTTTCCCTTAATCTTTTATCATTCATTTTGTACGTTTTTATTTTTATAACCTTGATTTTTATTTCATTGATACACCACCATTACAACATCTTTCTCCTTTTAACTTGTAACTTAATAATAATTTTAACTAATTTGTATACAAATTATTTCTTTTATTTTTTATAATAGGTTTGTTAGGTTATCATTCATTACATTTCATTCCCCCAACCAAACCTTCATCACCGGGGACACATTCTGTAGTATATTTTGACATAGATAAATCACAACCTTCCTCTAATATTTATTATAACCCCATATCTATATAAAAATGTATCGATCTTGTAAAAATAGTGACAAATAAAATAAAGGGGTAAAGGTAGACCAAGACGACACCATAGTCCAGACGACAAAGGCCAGACGTGATAAACAACCCAGACGAACAGGTGTTTATGATAATGAGTTCATTCCCCCGTCAGCAGGTGGCCGAACAGGTGGCCAGACATAATTAATAACCCAGCACTTGACAGGTGGCGTGATTACGGGAGCCAATCAGAACTCGCCGCCATCTGCGAGCGTCTCATATAAAAGCCCCCCAAGATTGGGACAAAGAGTAGTTGTTTCAGGGCGACGCTGTCATACGGTCGGTCAGATCTCTCACCCCCCCTTCTACCCGCGTAGGCTAGGGCATCCGTGACGTCCATGGTCCGACTACCTTCGTCCGTGGTCTACCTCTACCTTCTTGGAGTTACCATCTAGACCTGCCTCTGTCTCTTGCTGTCCCAGTGCGGGAATCCCATCACACATCCACGACCACGACTGCCCAGTACATTCCACCTCGGGATTACTACATATATATATATATATAAACAATACTTAAAATTATACCGCATAAGTTTCTTTTCTATGAAAAATCAATATTTATTTTAAAGAGAAATATTTACTATTTCGAACTTTTTTGAATGAAGTATGAGAGGGTGAAAATATGAAGAGTAATAGCGAACGGGAAAAATAAAAGTGTCCAGGGGTGGGAATCGAACCCAACAACCTCTGCTTACCGGGCAGGTGCCATGTCCACTAGGCTACCCTGGACGTTATTTCTCCGTTCGTAAATAATACTTAAAGTAACTTATAATACATTATAAAGGACTGCGGCGTGTGATTATAAAAAATACTTAAAATTATACCGCATAAGTTTCTTTTCTATGAAAAATGTGGGTTCGATTCCCGCCCCTGGACACTTTTATTTTTCCCATTCGCCATTACTCTTCATATTTTCACCCTCTCATACTTCATTCAAAAAAGTTATAAATAGTAAATATTTCTCTTTAAAATAAATATTGATTTTTCACAGAAAAGAAACTTATGCGGTATAATTTTAAGTATTGTTTATAATCACACGCCGCAGTCCTTTATAATGTATTATAAGTTACTTTAAGTAATATTTACGAACGGAGAAATAACGTCCAGGGTAGCCTAGTGGACATGGCACCTGCCCGGTAAGCAGAAGGTTGTGGGTTCGATTCCCGCCCCTGGACACATTTATTTTCCCGTTCGCCATTACTCTTCATATTTTCACCCTCTCATACTTCATTCAAAAAAGTTAGAAATAGTAAATATTTCTCTTTAAAATAAATATTGATTTTTCATAGAAAAGAAACTTATGCGGTATAATTTTAAGTATTGTTTATAATCACACGCCGCAGTCCTTTATAATATATATATGGTAATTTAAACCAACAACCCTATATTGTATAATACTTATAACAAGATTGTCATGTTGTATATAGAAACACATCTATAAATAATCATACGCATGATTGACATGTGTCATTGCAATCACCATATGTAATTTACTTTGTACAAACTGAGGATAAATAAATAAAACTATGTAATAGATTAAGAGCTGAGTTAAAGCAAGATTGAGAAGTTCAAAAACGTCTAAAATCGAGATAGAAAACAACCCTAAAAAGGAATTTGGCAGCCCGTTGCCATCAAGGTCAAAGGGTGCAGAATGCCGCAGACGTTCAAAGTCCAAATTCTCACATCTCCCCCACCCCCCTCCTCGGGAATGGTATATAAAAAACCTCGGTTTTAGCCCTACTTAGACAGTCTCTTCACCATCGGAGTGAGCCCTTGTTGGTTGTAGCCAGGTCCACCTCATCGACCATGTAAAACAGTAAGATCTCTTCTAACTCCATCTTGCTTAGCTCAACTCCTATCTGTTCATGGAACTTTCCTACTTCAGGTGTGTCTCTTCGTTTTGTGTGTGTGGACATTCCCAAGCTTTCCACTCTGCCTCGACCACGACTGCCTGTACTCTGTGAAAACTGTTAAAGGTCTTCCAAAGTGCAGAGAGGTACTGGAAAACTCTACACGCCCTGACTGTCCCTCTCGGTTACTACAGGTTTGACCCTCGGTTACCACATATATATGAAAAACGAAAGAAAAAATAAAAGATAAAAAGATCAGGTGTTGAAATCAATATTGAAAATGGCATATCCTGACCAGGAGCACATGTGCTTTACAGAAGCCAAATATCAGGGAACAGGCTAAATAAATGATTAGTTGATTTCTGTTCCACCAGATGGCGCTCTTCCTTCTGTAAAGCACATGTGCTCCTGGTCAGGATATGCCATTTTTAATATATATTTATATATGATAATGTCCTGTCGACTTATCTGTGATGAGGTATCCTGTCGACTCTAGACGTTTTTGAACTTCTCAATCTTGCTTTAACTCAGCTCTTAATCTATTACATAGTTTTATTTATTTATCCTCAGTTTGTACAAAGTACATTACATAGGGTGATGCAATGACTCATGTCAATCATGCGTATAATTATTTATAGATGTGTTTCTATATGCAACATGACAATATTTTTATAAGTAGTATACAATATAGGGTTGTTGGTTTAAATTACCATAGATGGGCCCCGGGAGTGAAAGGGTTTATCCGGGTTTAAATGGGTAAAGCCTCTCTAACACAGGTAAGTAATTAAAATTTATTTTAATTAATTTAAACTGTAAGGGTTAAAAGGGCTATAACAAGATGTTTTGTTTGGATATATCTGAAAATTATAAAAATAAAACTTATGTTTAATTTAAAAGTTTTGATATTCATTTTAAAAGAGAAATTTAGATAAAACCTTTCTTTGATAAAAATAATGATGATAAAAATAAAATGATGTTCTAAGAGATTGTTGGCGGGCGTTGGAAAGGGTTAGGGGTTAAAGAATATGCAATTGTAAGTATTACATAGGCAACCAAATACTTAGGTCTAGGTGCAAAGCGAAGATATAGACTTGAGCGTCTTCCTAGGCAATGTTTCACCTGTGATCCTGTATAAGGTTACAGTGCTTTGTCACAAATGTAGGGTTATTGGGTTGAAAAGTTGTTGAAGAAAAGGTTGTTCATTAATATGGTTGAAAGGGGTGAAATGGAGAACCATGCTATAAGTAGAATTGTTGTATCGACAGTAGGTGATCTGACTTGACTTAAAATCAAAGGTTGGTTGTTGTCCGCAAGAGCTAAAAAAAGAATTGAGAGCTGTGAACGCTTTGTGCTTGCGTTGGTGATTTTGCTCTGTGGATGATTGAAATAAACTTTTGAAACTTGTTCAAGCCAGAAGTTGCGATTTTTAAATCTTGGGAACTGTGTTCAAAGAGTTTGTTGAAATTACGAAATAAAAAAAAAAACTGTCAAGCAGTACTATCGTTTTTCTACGTTGATGTGAAGCAATGGGGGAGAAATAGATTGTAGTGTAATGTATACTGAAGTGGTTAGAGAAATAGATTGTTGTTTGAGCCCGAAAGTTAAAGATATAATTTGCCCTATTATAAAGGTATAAAAACAAATATAAAATGAATAAAAATAGAGAAATGTGATTGTGGTTGAATAAAGTTTAAGTGAACAAAATCAAACAATCAATATATAAAAGTAATAATAATGAAGAATTAAAGTGATTTTTGACAACAAATAAATATTTTGTAATACTAAAATAATATTATGAAAAATAGAAATAAAATTGATTTTTTTTTCTAATAATGTTGGATTAGAAACTTGTGATTATACCTATAATTGAAAGGTAAAAAATAAAAATAAAATTTAAAATATTTTATACGAAAAATAGAATATAGTTAAAGATTATTACAATGAGTAGATGAAGGTTTCGTATTTCTTCTAAAAAGAAGTTACGAATGTGGTGTGTAGGTTTTATAAATCGAAAATTGAGAAGCGCAATTTATTGCTTGGATTGGTTACTAAAATGTTGTGTATTGTGATCTCAATTTAACATGTAAAATGTTTGATATTGTTACGTGTAAGGCCTCCAAATGTTGATAAGATCCACGTTGCCTCCAAGATACAGTATCAGCCGGCGCGAGCCGCACGCAGTTCCGAGGTGTTCCAAAGAGAGAAAACAACCCTCAACGCCGGGTTGAAGCCTGGCCGAACATCCTGCCGAACGTCTTTGGGTGGCCTGCGGGGAAAAGCTGCAGGGAAGAGCAACGGGAGCCTAAGTAGGTGAACCACGAAGAAGGAAGAAGCGCATCGTCGCAAAGAACCGGTAGGGTCAAGACGCGACAATATGTAGAAAAAATAGAGATTTACACAGGATTAAAATATCAAAATGTTCAATTTAAGGTAGGTCTTGTTCAAATTCAAATATCTAAATGTTTAAAAGTTAGGTTATCGACTGCTAATGTAGTAAAAAGTGTGGAATTAAAAGGAATGTAGGACTGGGGAAATGTAGGACTGGGGCCAGATAGGGGGAAGTGTGGCGATGGATTTTATGACTCTCTGTCTGGGAATTTGTGAAATTCTCGAGGAAATATAAATGGCTGATGTGAAATACGTGTTACACATGGCGGTCATTCCGATAGCGGATATTTAGTTGACAGCTTTGTGAGCGGCGATGTGTATTATTTTTGAAGGGGGAAATATGGGGCTTGTCTACAGCGCACGTGCTTTAAATTCTTTCTCCTCTAGTCTGGATCTGGTGGGTTCAAAGAAATCTTTATATTGTGTGAAATGGAGTAAGTAAGTAATACAGATCCAAATGGGTTGGTGTAGAGTATGTAGATAGAATTGGTTTTTGAATTTAACGGGAAATTATCTGGTCGCTACATGAGGTTTGTTTTAAAACGATCGATATTAAATAAATCTGGGTTTGAATGAAGGAATGGCTAGGAAGTTTGAGACGGTATAATTCGGAATAGTTGCGTCTCGAAGATATCTGGAGTCAAATGTTTGAATTCACTGAGATATACATCTTGAGACATCGCTGTGGGTTTTGAATAAATCGGGTTTGTGGAGGTGTAATGTACAGAACATTCTCTGTGTAATATTTTAATTTATTGACATGTATGGTGTCACTGTCTCTATTGAGAGGTTGATTGGGGCGATCTATTCGAACAACATTGGGTGAGATTATTTCAATTATTGTATATGATCCAGTAAAATATGGTGCTAATTTACCTGTATCGGGATATCTATAATTTTTTACCTAAACAAGATCATTCACTTCGAAATGTGGTGTTCTGTGCTGCTTATCAAATGTTCCTTTATCTTATTTATGCTTATTTTGGGTACGAGAGCGTGCTATCTCTCTAGCTCTAGTTATTTCGGGGTATGGGTTAAGATGAGTTCTTAGATCTGGGGGGACAATATTGAACATTAAGTAGGTGGTGAAAGCTTGTGACAGAATGGGGTGTGTTATTATGCGTTTGAGTGATGCGCTTAACTAGTTGAGTCCAGGAGGCTTTCGGATTTTCTAGATAAGTTAGTCTGAGCTTGCCTGTAATGGTGACATTTGAGTGTTCTATTAAACCGTTTGCTTGTGGGTTATTGCTTGTGGTGAGTAGGGGTTGTATACCATGTGTTATTAAAATTTACAGAATTTTTCTGAGGTAAAAGCGGGCGCTCTGTCAGATAACAGACGTTTTGGAAATCCTTGTTGTAGTACATTTTTGAGGGTTTGAATGTACGTTAGGGTACTGGTTTACTGGTTAAACTCCCTTTGAGAGTGGTGAAAGCTTGTTGGCAGTTTTATGGTCTATTTGAAAGATGTAGTTTTCTTGGTGTTCGTAAGTGTTGTGTTTCGACATTGTTGCGGACTTAGTGAAAAATGTTATTCAAAGATGTCAGGTTTAGATGTGAGTAAAAGTGCGACTTTCGACGTGGACACGCTTTGGGCTGAGATTTGTCACAGGCATGAAGGCGTCTTTGTGGCCTGTTAAGTGAGAAAAATTGTTGTGATGCGCTGTGTGACACGAATGAGTGAATTGAAGGGAAAGGTGTCACGTGAAGTCTTTGATTTTGGTACAGCATCTAACTTGTTTCACCATGAATAACAAATTTACTAGTCATGGGTGGTGGTTGTACAAAACACATCGATATATTTTGGCTGTTAGTGGATGTGGCACATTTAGTAGCGACGATATGGAGCTTGTGTAGCTCGAGATTGATTTGTTGCTAAGTCGCGCGCTAATAGATGGTGGCCAATTGGAGAAAGTGATGGGGGAGTGTGTTGAAGTTTGTTGAGAGAGATGTGTGAATGATTCATAATTATGCAAGTAAAAGGAAAGGACGAGGGAGTGACACTGTGACACTACGTTGGATTTTTAACTTGTTTTGGGGAAGGACAGCTACTTTCCTAGTGGTCATTTTGAAGATATTGTATCTTTCAATTTTTGCAATTAAAAAAAATGCGTTTCACCTATGTTTATTAAAATTTGAATATATTTTTTAAATCGTTGATTATGGTAGTGCGAAAACTATCCTTGTAAAAGGGCAATGGCGTGATAGTGACTTATCATTTGAATGGGGCGTTTACATAAAAGAGTGAACATAACAATGATTTTTGCGAAGTTTTGAGTATTTGATTAAGGAATTGGTGTTTTGGTATAAAAATAAGATATTAAGAAAAACACACGAATAAGTTTAGAATTATGATTCGAGTAATTGAAAAAAATAATGATTTTTTTTATCTAAAATTGAAAGTAATGACTTAAAATTTATATATGTAATATTATAAAGAATATTGTCTAATAAATAATTATGTACCATGTATTCTGTATGGATTCAAATAAAGATGGCAGTCAAAGGACGTGGGAGATGGAAGGAGTAGAAGAGAAAAGAACGACAGATCCAAGTCGAGTATCTAGGTCACTTAGAACAAAGAGGCCCTCATATTCCAGAGTTGAATGTCCTGAGATATCGGGATGTTAGGCAGCTCCTTCCCCGACCAAATTCACCATCATGGCCGACAGAGACAGGGGCCAATCAAAGGTCAAGCAGGGTCCCACATGACCCAAGCCAGGGGGCGGGGCAACCACAGTTTTCGGTCGGTAACGTGTGTATCCAGACGTGTGTGTGCATCTTCTCAAAGTAGTGCCTCGAGGTCCAAGATGTGAGTCATCTCAATCCAATTTAATCGCGAAAATCCTTCCATCTCCTCTCCCGAGCCGCCAATAATTAATATTCCGAAGTGTTTTGTGATTCATTAATCGATATAGTGTGCCGATTTTTTCATCCACCGCCATCGACAACGACTGCCCAAACCATACAAAACCCCATCCACTCCCGAGGATTCTCAGGACAAAGCACTTTAATATAGAGAGTCGATAAGATTCTCAGGATCCTTTTCCCTTATATCACATATATTTCTTAAAATAAAGTTAAAATTGATAAATGAGGGTGTAAAAGCTTTAAAATTTGAATTGAAATGATAAAAAAATGGTAAAAATTGATTTAAAATGATTACAGTGAAAATAAACATTAAATTTATGAAGAATCAAGTTGTGAGCATGAGAAGAAAGTTACGTAGGTTTTTAAAACTTACAGTTTTGATGATTGTTCAGTCAGGAGACTTGGTCTTTAGTTGTCGTCCTGATGACGCGGAGGACACTCCATGTAGAGCTTGTAGAAGCTTGTAACTTCTGTTTGGTGACGGCGGCATGTCGCCTGGAAGATGGTTCCGTTGTAAGGCCGAAGATGGGAACTTCTCACCGGCTTATTTTGCGGGATTTTCGGCTGTGTCGTTGGGGGGAGATTGCTTGGTCATTTCGTTGGAATGGCGGGTTGGTTCCTCCATCTTTGCTCTTCCTCGCTTCTATCTGGACAGACTTCCTACCTTCTTCGTTGTGGTCTCCTTCGCTGTGGTCATCCTGTCGACTCTTCTGTGATAAGGTCCTGTCGACTTATCTGTGATGAGGTATCCTGTCGACTCTCGCTATAGCTGTGGTAACCGAGGGTCAAACCAGTAGTAACCGAGAGGGACAGTCTGGGCGTGGAGAGTTTTCCAGTACCTCTCTGCACCTTGGAAGACCTTTAAAGGTTCTCACAGAGTACAGGCGGTCGTGGTCGAGGCAGAGTGGAAAGCTTGGGAATGTCCACACACAAAAAACGAAGAGACAAAGTTGTAGTAGGGAAAGTTCCATGAACAGATAAAAGTCGAGCTAAGAGCAAGATGATGTTAAACGAGATCTTACTGTTTTACATGGCGATGAGGTGGTCCTGGCTACAACCGACAAGGGCTCGCGCCGATGGTGAAGTGACTGTAAGTTCGGCTAACAACCGAGGTTTTATATCTTTGCCGAGGGGGGGGGGACATGTGAGAATTTGGACTTTGAACGTCTGCGGCATTCTGCACCCTTTGACCTTGATGGCAACGGGCTGCCAAATTCCTTTTTAAGGTTGTTGGATTTCTCTCTCAATTTTAGACGTTTTTGAACTTCTCAATCTTGCTTTAACTCAGCTCTTAATCTATTACATAGTTTTATTTATTTATCCTCAGTTTGTACAAAGTACATTACATATGCGTTAAATTATTTATAGATGTGTTTCTATATACAACATGACAATCTTGTTATAAGTATTATACAATATAGGGTTGTTGGTTTAAATTACCATATATATATGGTAATTTAAACCAACAACCCTATATTGTATAATTACTTATAACAAGATTGTCATGTTGTATATAGAAACACATCTATAAATAATTATGCGCATGATTAATCTGTGTCATTGCATCACCATATGTAATGTACTTTGTACAAACTGAAGACATATAAATAAAACTATGTAATAGATTAAGAGCTGAGTTAAAGCAAGATTGAGAAATTCAAAAACGTCTAAGATCGAGAGAGAATCCAACAACCCTGAAGAGGAATTTGGCAGCCCGTCGCCATCAAGGTCAAAGGGTGCAGACGTCTAAAGTCCACATTCTCAGACATCTCCAACCCCCCTCCTCGGGAATGGTATATAAACCTCGGTTTTTAGCCGAGCGTGGTTAGTCAGCAGTCACCCCTTTCACCGTCGGCGTGAGCCCTTGTTGGTCTTAGCCAGGACCACCTTACCGCCATGTAAAACAGTAAGAACCCTTCTAACTCCATCTTGCTTTTAACTCGACTCCTATCTGTTCATGAAACTTTCCTACTACAGCTGTGTCTCTTCGTTTTGTGTGTGTGGACATTCCCAAGCTTTCCACTCTGCCTCGACCACGACTGCCTGTACTCTGTGAAAACTGTTAAAGGTCTTCCAAAGTGCAGAGAGGTACTGGAAAACTCTCCACGCCCTGACTGTTACCGCCTCTCGATTACTACAGGTTTGACCCTCGGTTACCACAACTTATAGCGAGAGTCGACAGGATCTCATCACAGATAAGTCGACAGCAACTCTTTATCACATCTAAGTCGACAGGATCCCCATCACAGATAAGTCGAATGGACCTTATCACATCTAAGCCGACAGGATAACCCAAACGAAGGACACCACAGCGAAGAAGGTAAGAAGACTGTCCAGATAGAAAAGAGAGAAAGAGCCAAGTTGGAGGAACAAACCAACCCGTCCAACGATACTGCCGAGCAATCTGTTCCCAAACAAGAGACGACATTTGAAGAGGAAGAAACGTCGCCGCCCCAAGGTACCTCCACAGACCCGCTGACACAGATCGCCGATGCCCTGAGTAAGCTGCTGGTCGCCCGATCTCCTAGGGAGATAGACGTGAGTCCATACGATGGTACCTTTGAAGCCCGAAGCTTTTTCGACAACTTCAATGCCCAAGCAGACCGAGCTGAGCTGACCTACACGGACCGCCTACGCAAGTTACCCTGCTACCTGCAAGGTAAGCCACTCCAATATTTCCGAAGCCTACGGTTAGATAGGTTATTTTATAATGATGCTCGCCAGACACTGATAGACTTATTCCCAGCAACGACAGAAGCGTCGTTTGCACACTTTTTGGCCATCAAATTGACACCCCAAATGTCCCTAGAAGACTACTACCAAAACAAAACGGTAATGGGCATGAAATTGAACCTACCCACCGACATATTAATAGAGTTGCTGACCGACGGACTACCCTGTCGCAGACCAGCGTTTAATCGCAACTGTGCAGCTAAACACCATTAAAGAATGGTTCAACCTAGTGTCAAGAATAACTCAGTGTGGCACCAGTGCAGTGTACCAGCGCCAAGTAGACGAGGCTCCACACCCAACCTACCACAACCCACCACCGCGGTACAACAACCAGCGGTCATCACGTGTAACGTACCAAGTTACACCTCCACCCTCGTCTTGCGAGTATTGCAATGCTATGCACTGGCACTCCCAGTGTGAACAACAGTTCCCACAGAGCCGAACACGCCCAGTCTACAGCGCCAGACCACGCACAACCACTGTACCAAAACGTGGTACCCACACCCGGCCCAAGGTCCAATCTCCGAGCCATGTTCCCCAAGTCCAAGCTGCAAGCCAAGACGACTCTACAAGCCCCGCGAGCAACTCAACGGTAGGAAAACCTGCAACCTTTTTTCGTTGAACAGCTAATAATATGGACTGAACTGTCACCAAATGTAAATTTTCCCTTTTTAATAGACACGGGAGCATCTATTAACCTACTTAACTTAGGATATTTTAAGAACCATAGAAAATAGATTACCATATAAAATTATTATCCATCAGTACAGTTTAACTATAAATGCAATAGCCCACAATGTAAATACCCTTGGATATATTTTTTTAAAACTTAAAATCGGTAACCTCACCCAAAAACTAAATTTTTTTATAGTAGAAGCTTCACTACCTTTTGGTATTTTATCTATTAATACTCTTAAAATATTTAAATTAATTATAGATTTTAATAATCTCCAAATTTATCAAAATAATGATGCTCTCCCAACGAATGTCTATAAGTTCACCAAACGCAAACAGGATTTATGTCCCAATCAACCGAGGGAAACAGCTATTTTTACCACCCTCCCCTCGAACCAGTCTTGTTTACATGTGGCGGAGCCTGCCCCTATATTTTCCCCCACTGTTGTATCACCCCCTATATCTCCTGCTCATGATATTGAGTTATCTATACCTTCTAATGCGGCACCTCACTTAGAACATTGTCCACACGAACTTCACCGAATTCTATATGAATTCTCGCATGTATTCTCTACTAACAAATACAACGTGCCCAAATTGAACATACCCCCGGTAAAAATCAATACCACCACAGATAAAATAATAGCATTACGCCCATATAGAGTACCACTACACGACCAACAAGAAATACAAACCCAAATAGAGCAAATGCTCCAACATGGAATTATTACCCCGTCAGTCTCACCTTATGCCAGTCCAATAACTCTCGTTACGAAACGTGACAAAACGAAACGTTTCTGTATTGATTACAGAAAACTCAATGAAATCATCGCTCCAGACGTACATCCTTTACCTTTAATAGAAACCATTCTTGATAAATTGTCGAAAGCCAAATACTACTCTTCTGTAGATATAGCATCCGCATATTGGCAAGTGGAAATAGAACCTAACTCACGTAATCTACTAGCTTTCGTGACGTTAGATAGTCAGTACAAATTTTGTAGACTTCCGTATGGATTTAAAAATTCGCCACAGATATACCATCGTGCCATAAACCAGGTCATGCAAAAATATAAACTAAATTTTGTTACCCATTACTTCGACGATTTCATTATTTTTTCTGACACCTTAGAGGATCATCTACAACACCTACAACAATTTCTAACGGTGTGTCAACACGAAAACATCACACTCAATTATAATAAATGTTCATTTTTTAAAACAAATATAGATTTCTTAGGATACACTGTTACCGCAGGTACTTATGCACCACAGACGCGCAACCTTGATACCATAAATGCCATCAAGCCACCTACCAATCAAAAACACTACAATCATTTTTAGGAGCAGTAAACGTTTATAATAAGTTTATAGCAGATTATGCCCGCTTACGAGCACCTTTAAATAAACTACTTAAAAAGGATGTAAAATGGAATTGGGACCAAGACTGTCAACAAGCTTTCACCACTCTCAAAGAGAGTTTAACCAGTAAACCAGTACTACACTTGTATCAAGTCGGTTTACCATGCCGCCTTTATTGCGACGCATCCACCCAAGGGATCGCCGGCATACTCAAACAGGTGCATCCAGACGGACAAGTACATCCTGTACAATTTTTCAGCCGCGCCCTTCGAGCACATGAGAGAAACTACACCGTTTCCGAACTCGAGTGCCTCGCCATCGTCGAAAGTGTAGACAAATTCCGAATATACCTCACCGGTATAAAATTTACCATATACACAGATCACCAAGCTTTACAATGGCTTAAAACTATTTAAAAAATCCGTCAGGACGACTCTTTAGATGGAGCCTGAGACTATCTACCTATAATTACGAAATCCACTACCTCAAAGGCAGCCAACAGTACGAGGCAGATTTACTGTCACGAAACCCCTTTGTAGGATTTATCAGTGCTGATATTATAAAACAGCATCAACAACACAGCATCGACATTCAACATTGATATAAAACGGCTTACATACCATTACCCGAAAAGGTGTAACTAAAATAATAATTCCCGAAACCCTGCAATATACTCTCATGAACAAAGTTCACCAAGAATATAACCACCCAGGCATCTCTCAGATGACCCGCATAATTACTACCCAGTACTACTGGAAAGGTATCTCTAAATCTATAGAAATATTTGTCAGGTCGTGTCACACCTGCCAAATCATTAAAAGGCCCAAAGGTAAACCCTATGGTGCCCTCGGACAAATTCCACCACCTCAACAACCATTCGACTTAATCTCTATAGATACCATAGCTGGATTTTCGAAATATGGACACTCCAAAACATATCTACACGTAATAGTGGATCATTTAACGCGATATGCTTGGACCTTTCCATCGAAGTCCACCAGTACCCTAACGTACATTCAAACCCTCAAGACTGTATTACAACAAGGATTTCCAAAACGCCAGTTATCTGACAGAGCGCCCGCTTTTACCTCAGAAAAATTCCGTAAATTTCTAATAACACATGGTATACAACCCCTGCTCACCACAAGCAATAACCCACAGGCAAACGGTTTAATAGAACGCTTAAATGCCACCATTACAGGCAAACTCAGACTAGCTTATCTAGAAAATCCAAAAGCTTCCTGGACTCAACTTGTTAAACGCGTCACTCAGACGTACAATAACACACCCCATTCTGTCACAAGTTTTCCACCCACCTACTTAATGTTCAATGTTGTCCCCCCAGATCTAAGAACTCATCTTAACCCATACCCCGAAATAACTAGAGCTAGAGAGATAGCACGCTCTCGTACCCAAAATAAGCATAAAAAAAGATAAAGAAACATTTGATAAGCAGCACAGAACACCACATTTCGAAGTGAATGATCTTGTTTTGGTCAAAAATTATAGACACCCCGACACAGGTAAATTAGCACCATATTTTACTGGACCATACACAGTAATTGAAATAATATCACCCAATGTCGTTCGAATAGATCGCCCCAATCAACCTCTCAATAGAGACAGTGACACCATACATGTCAATAAATTAAAATATTACACAGAGAATGTTCTGTACATTACACCTCCTCATACCCGATATGTTCAAAAACAACAGCGATTGTCTCAAGATCTATATCTCAGTGAATTCAATCATTTGACTCCAGATATCTTCGAGACGCAACTATCCCGAATTATACCGTCTCAAACTTCCCAGCCATTCCTACATTTAAATCCAGATTTATTTAACATCGATCGTTTTAAAACAAACCTCAAGTAGCGACCAGAAAATTTCCCGTTAAATTCACAAACCTATTCTATCTACATACGCAACACCAACCCATTTGGATCTGTATTACCTACTTACTTACTCTCTTTCACACAATATAAAGATTTCTGTGAAACCACCAGACCTAGAACTAGAGGAGAAGGAATTTAACGCTGTAGACAACCCCATATCTCCCCCTTCCAAAACATCGCACCCCGGTCGTAAAAATGGACGTAATCACCTCTCTCCCCGCTAACAAAGCTGTCAACTAAAAATCCGCTTTCGGAACGACCGCCATGTGTTTCCCATCAGCTATTTACATTTCCCCCAGAGGCCCCCAGTCCTACATTCCCCATGTCCCGCATTCCTTTTAATTCCACTACATTAACAGTCGATATCTTAACCTAACTTTTTAAACATTTAGATATTTGAATTTGAACAAGACCATCCTTGAATTGAACATTTTTAATATTTGGATTCCAGTGTAAATCTCTAATTTTTTGCTACTTATCAAACATTTTACATGTTAAATTGAGATCACAATCTTTAACTTATATTCTGTTTTTGTATAAAATATTTTAATTTTTTATTTTTGCCTTTCAATTATATAATCACTAGCTTTTTAATCCAACATTATATATAAAAAATCAATTTTATTTTTCATAATATTATTTTAGTATTACAAAAGATATATTTGTTGTCAAAAATCACTTTAATTCTTCATTATTATCACTTTTATATATTGATTGTTTGATTTTATCCACTTAAACTTTATTCAACCACAATGATATTTCTATACTTTATTCATTTTATATTTGTTTTTATACCTTTATATAAAATGACTATGTTATCATTAACTTTCGGGCATACAACAATCTATTTCTCTAACCACTTCAGTGTACTTTACACTACTATCTTCTCAGTCATTGCTTCACATCAACGTAGAAAAACGATAGTACTGCTTGACAATTTTTGATTTCGTAATTTCAACAAACTCCTTGAACAAAGTTCCCCAGATTTAAAAATCCCAACTTCTGGCCTGAACACGTTTCAAAAGTTTACTACAATCATCCCTAGAGCACAAATCACCCACGCAAACACAAAGCGTTCACAACTCTCACAACTCATTTTTTTAGCTCTAGCGGACCACAATCAACCTTTGATTTTAAGTCAAGTCAGATCACCTACTGTCGCTACAACAATTCTACTTAACGCATGACTCTATTTCACCCCTTTCAATCATATTAATGAACAACTTTTCTTCAAGAACGTTTCAACGCAATAACCCTACAATTGTGACAAAGCACTGTAACCCTTATACAGGATCACAGGTGAAACATTGCCTCGGAAGACGCACAAGTCTATATCCTCGCTTTGCACCTGGACCTAAGTATTTGATTACCTGTGTAATACTTACAATTGCTTATTCTTTAACCCGTAACCCTTTCCAACGCCCTCCAACAATCTCTTAGAACATGATTTATTTTTATCATCATTATTTTTTATCAAACAAAGGTTTTATCTTAATTTCTCTTTTATATGAATATCATAACTTTTAAATTAAACATAAGTTGTATTTTTTATAATTTTCAGATATATCCAAACAAAACATCGTGTTATAGCCCTTTTTAACCCTCACAGTTTAAATTAATTAAAAGAAATTTTAATTACTTACCTGTGTTAGAGAGGCTTTACCCGTTTAAACCCGGATAAACCCTTTCACTCCCGGGCTCATCTATGGTAATTTAAACCAACAACCCTATATTGTATAACTACTTATAACAAGATTGTCATGTTGTATATAGAAACACATCTATAAATAATTATACGCATGATTAATCTGTGTCATTGCATCGCCATATGTAATGTACTTTGTACAAACTGAAGACAAATAAATAAAACTATGTAATAGATTAAGAGCTGAGTTAAAGCAAGATTGAGAAGTTCAAAAACGTCTACAATCGAGACAACTCCTAAAGGAATTCGGCAGTCCGTTGCCATCAAGGTCAAAGGGTGCAGACGTCAAAGTGCACATTCTCAGACATCTCCAACCCCCCTCCTCGGGAATGGTATATAAACCTCGGTTTTTAGCCGAGCCTAGTTAGTCAGCAGTCACCCCTTTCACCGTCGGCGCGAGCCCTTGTCGCTTATAGCCAGGACCACCTGATCGCCATGTAAAACAGTAAGATCTCTTCTAACTCCATCTTGCTTTAGCTCGACTCCTATCTGTTCATGGAACTTTCCTACTACAGCTGTGTCTCTTCGTTTTGTGTGTGTGGACATTCCCAAGCTTTCCACTCTGCCTCGACCACGACTGCCTGTACTCTGTGAAAACTGTTAAAGGTCTTCCAAAGTGCAGAGAGGTACTGGAAAACTCTCCACGCCCTGACTGTTACCGCCTCTCGGCTACTACAGGTTTGACCCTCGGTTACCACAGCTTATAGCGAGAGTCGACAGGATCTCATCACAGATAAGTCGACAGCAACTCTTTATCACATCCAAGTCGACAGGATCCCCATCACAGATAAGTCGACTGGACCTTATCACATCTATATATGTTGTAACCCCCGAGTGAACTCGTGGGACAAGAGTGGTGAGGTTCTTCCCACATGTTGACAACAAGAAGCAGAGACAGGGCTAGATGTTATCACCGAGTGGGTAGGAGACAGCCCATGGGACAGAGGTAGAGGCCATGGGTACATACCAGGATGCCCGACTCCGGGGCAAAGGAGTGAGAGTGACCAACGTATAAAGCACACTTGCTATGACTAATCTTTTTTAAACAAAAAAAAGTGTCAAATGCGGGAATCGAAACCGGGTCGTAGTGGTCGAAAACCAAATGGTTTAACCAGCCTTCCACCGACCCCCCACATACAGTATAAAAATAAGGATGATACAGATTATATTAATAAAGTTATGGCATATCATACGAGTCCGCATAATGCTGATTGGATGATCATGTAACAGTAGGAAACCAATCAGATTGCCCAAGAACAATTTTCAGACTTATAGACAGACTTATTATTAACATAATTTTTATTAAGTTTACATAATATATAAAATCATATTTACATACTTTTATTCCAAGTTTATTCAATATGTTAATAGGTACATTAGCAAATCTTAACACTTTACATAGATATCAGGGAAATTGTGTACAAAAATAGAGAGATCAGGATTTCAAACAACACATTTTCCTTAGCAATACAGTAGAACTACCTCCCTGTAAAGGACAACACCTAATTGCAGAGCCAAAGTGTCCTTTACAAAAAGGTATCCTCTTACTGGAGAGTTGCTAAAAAGTAATAATGGTAATTTTACAAATGAAAACTGTCCTTTATAGAAAGGTGTCCTCTAGCTTGAGTGTCCTCTCATGAAGGTTTTACTGTACAAGGTAATAAGACCAAATCCAAATAAATAGTGTGTGACATTTCGGTAACGGCGTTGTTACCAAAACATCATAAACTATTTATTTATTTGGATTTGGTCTTATCAACTTGTAGTTCTAATTTATAATCCAATAAAATTGTGCCTTATCAGTTCCTTTGGTAAGTAGGACAGAAACATGTTTACACCTGGTCTTTCCTGGAGGTAGTCTTTTATCAGAAACTCTCAGTTCAAATATTCCTCATGGGGATCAGTGGAAGGTGGTCTAAACCATTGGTTTTCAACCGCTATGACCCGGGATCGAATTGGCCACTTTTTTCTAATTTAATAAAAAATGTTCCAATTGCCCCTGATTCTTGCAAAAGTCCAACCCACACCAGCGAGTGCAACGGGGCTCTGGCACATTTGTAAGTGCAAAGTCAAATTGCTTTTCACATGTATAGACATGTGGTACAGTTACAGTAAAAGCAGTCGCTAACTATCCACCATGATTACCATGGCCTGTACCACATGTACTAGGAATATTAATTTTAAAAAATACTTCTCAATACTTATATTTATACTTAAAAAAAAAAAAAAAAAAAAAAAAAAAAAAAAAAAAAAAAAAGGTGGCCGATCTGGCTGGACGTGCGTCATCTCGCTCCGCAAGTTTCGGTAAACACTGCCTAAATTTCTTAATTTATTTTCTAAATGCTTATGTTGAAATGTTTTAAATCGGTTTATTGTTTTGCTATTTAATTTTACCTTGCTTTTTTTTTATATAGTTCGAATTGTTTCTCTTTTGATTAAATATGAATTCTATGGTTAGGTTACTAAATTTGAAACTGGATGAAATTTTTGCATACTTTGAGAATAAATTTCAACAAAATCAAAAAAATTTGACTAAAAATGATTTATCATATCTTTCGACTATGTTAAACAAACGAAAGATGGAATTTCTTCTATGGTTGAATCGGATAACGAGAACCTTTTGGCACAGATGAAGGAAACCGTCGGCAACATAGTGGAAGAGAAGCTCGGTGATATTCGAAGCGTGATCTCCTCGAAAGGATTATCTTATGCCCAAGTTACACAGAGAGATCATACACAGAAATTTATTGAGGAAAGACAACGGACCTTAAACACTGAAGCTACACTGCTCGCAGTTCCTCTAAATAATGAGCCTATTAACAACATAGCTCAGGCAATTTCAACTAATATAAAAAAGTTACGAGAAAACGGTAGTGGGATACGAATTAATAAAATTATTAACACCAAAAATGCAGTAGTAATAAAAACTCCTAGCGACGAAGAGGCTAAACACTTGTTAAAGGAACTGAGCATGGCGGCGGAATTGAAAGCAAATAGTAAAATTTTTACCCCCGCAACCTAGAGACCCAACAATTATTATAAAAAATGTCAGTAAATTAACGGAAGTTAATAATTTAATACCAATCATATGTACCATGAATCCTGATTTGAGTGGACTAGAGAATGAAATCCGAGTGCTGTTCCCCATGAAATCCAATACCTCTCACCACAATGTAGTGCTGCGAGTTTCTCCACGAGTGTATCAAACCTTAAGGAAGAAGGGTAATTTTATCTATACCGACTGTGAGAGATGCCATATACACGACAAAGTATTAGTTAGGCAGTGCCAGAAATGTTTTGAGTTTAATCCAAGACATAAAATCAGCGAATGCTCCCATGAAAAGATTTGCCTAATATGTGGCGCGGCGGGAAATCATGAGTGTTCGCGTAAACAAAAATGTTTCAACTGCGCTAAACACCCGAGGTACAAGAATGAAGGTCTCTTGATCACAAGGCGAACTCCAGCGAATGTCCCCTGTACAAAACCCAGATGGAAATAGTAATACAAAGAACTCAATACCATTCAGATGAATGATAACAATATCAGATGTATACAATTTAATGCAAGGAAAAGTATGATGGCAACTAGTGAGTTAGGTGTGACAATCGCAGACGATCTTCCTGACATCATATTTCTACAAGAACCATACATGTGCAATGATACAGTGAAATTTGGCAAGAATTCACGAATAGTATATTCTAGCACAGATAGGCAAATTTATACTGCTACTATTATTTTGAACCGCAACATAATATATGAGAAAATTAACAGGTTTACAAATTCCTTCTGTACAGCGATCTCTCTCTATTTCAACGGGAAAAGAATAGTTATTGCCAATATCTATATTCACCCAAACTCAATGGCTGCATTTCATATCCAATTCATCTCAGAAATACTTGAGGCCTTTGGTCAACTCCCAATTATCCTTTGTGGGGATTTCAATTCAAGACATCCACTCTGGTTCGATTCAACGACAAATAAAAACGGATACATTCTAAAGTCTATTATCGAGGAGCAGAATCTATTTGTTCATAATCTTAAAATCCCAACTTGCAGAAATGCTAGCATAATCGACTTGACAATTTCTAATAAACATTCCATTGGTCTTATACATAACTGGAGAACCTCAGCACTTTCTGTTACCTCAGACCATTTGGCAATACTTTTTGATATCTTCAATATGATAAACTTGGCAAACAATAATAGACAGACATCGACATGGAAATTCAGAGAAAAATCGGCGAATTGGACCAAATTTGCTGAGAGTATTTCGCCTTCGGATTTACTGGATTTAAATTCAGCTTCTAAGCACATTGTCAATTGTGAAGATATTGATAATGTGGTAAACAAATTGACAAATTTAGTAATTGAAGCTGCATACTCTTCTCTCGACGTCAAGCATCACACCTCTATAAACACGACTACTTCCAAAAATTGGTGGAATAAAGAGCTTCAACAATTAAAAGAACATTTACATTATCTCAGGAATTTGTATTATAGAGGGGGTAACCTGAATCCAAGTATTTACAGAGCGGCAAGAAATAAATACTTAAGAGCCATCAATAGAGCAAAAAAGACGTTGTGGAAAATATTTATTGAAGAAAATGAGTCTACGAATGCTTTCGGGAATGCATACAGGATTTTTAAACGGTTAAGATCGGCCGATATTCAAGTGGGCATACCATTACTGAATAAAACTGCAGAATGCATGAGAGAGCAAAAGATGAAGGAAATGCTAACAGCATTTTTTCCTGATGATGATGTGCGGTTGGACAATGAAGAACACACTTTAATTAGAAATCACATCCCAAGTTTTACCAACAGGGAAATCATTTTTATTACTGAAAAGGAAATAAAGGATTTGTGCTCGAATCTTAATATCAGAAAGGCTCCTGGTCCAGATAACGTGAGTAATTATATGATTAAGCACTCATTATTATCAATCCTACCCAGTTTAGTCAAACTCTTTAATGAGTGTCTGGTGCTGGGTTACTATCCTGAAAGCTGGAAACATTCGGTATTAAAAATTATTACGAAACCGCAAAAAGCTGACTACGAAGCAATTAATAGCTATCGCCCAATTTCACTAACATCAAATTTCTCAAAAATATTTGAAACGATCATTAAAAATAAAATACTCAATTATTATAATCATAATAACTTACTGAGCCATAGACAACATGGATTTACGAAAAGAAAATCTACAATAACGGCATTGGACAAAATAACCGAGACCATACTGAAACACAAACAAAACGAATTGGTTGCATTGATTGCCATTGATATAAGTGGTGCATTTGATAATGCGTGGTGGCCTGCCTTAATAAAAAGAATGGACGAAGACCACGTCCCAGCAGTTCTTATAAAAATTATCCAATCATTTTTAAATCGGAGAAGAAAAACAAGTCTCACCTTCTCGAATACAACAATTTCGAAATATTTATCAAAGGGATGTCCTCAAGGCGGACCATTATCACCTTTATTGTGGAATATAGTCCTGAATGATTTGTTGATCAACTTCGCATCCCCAAATTCTGAAATAATCTGTTATGCGGATGATGTTTCGATTGTTTGCTGGCACAAGACCATAGAAGGGTTAAAAAATGAAACAGAAAGAACTTTAAATTATGTAATACAATGGTGTACAAGAAATAAGCTAAAGCTAAGCCCGGAGAAAACCGGCTTAATACATATGCACGGCAAACAAAATATTCCAATGGGAACTCCAAATTTCATAATAAAACCAGTGGAAGAGGTAAAAATTTTAGGTATAAAATTTTCTAATCACAGAATTAAGTCAAAAATTAACTTCACACCCCACATTAATGATATTCTTTGTAAAATCAACCGTATGAAAAATCTTTTGTTTTCGCTCTGTGGGAAGATGTGGGGATTGGATGCTAAAAAAAGATTAATTTTATATAAAACTCTTTTCAGGCCAATACTAACCTATGGATCTGAAATATGGTATAAATTTATTAATAAAAGAAGTAAGCAAAGATTAAACTCTCAGCAATATCAGATTCTTCTTTGGGTAGTGAGAGCCTATAAAACGACCTCATCAAATTGTATTCATAGTTTGGCAAAAATACCTATTCTCACAGATCAAATAGAATCGTTGATAATAAAATACGATTTGGCCAATTTATCAAAAGAAGAAATTAATGTATTCAGACCGCATGCCCCGACTATAATTCATAACTACATAGAATCAAGAATGGCTGAAACAATAGCTAACACTAATGAAACATTCAGAAAATTTTTCCCATTTGGAATTCCTTTTTATTTTCGTCCGAATTTTTATAACTCACAGTTCGTCACGGGTCATGGTAATTTTGGAGAATTTCTGTCGAAAATCGGGGCAACGGATGATCCTAGCTGTTTCTGTGGAAAAGAAAACCAAGACTCAATGCATTTATTGATGGAATGTCCGATATTCCACAGCTACAGAAGTAATCATTTTTATCCCATCGAAGAGGTTTGCGGATTTGTATATAACAAAGACACTTATGTAAAATTCAATAATTTTTGTAAGTTCATTTTGGATTTTCTCTTCTCTTTAAGAAAACCATAGTTTCAGTTAAAATTGTGTTTTTAACCGGTTATTGTGTTGTATATACTGAATTGTATATAGGTTGCTAAAATAATTTATTTTGGATTTTCTCTTCTGTTTGAGAAAACCATCGTTTCAGTTTTAATTGTGTTTTTAGTCGGTTATTGAGTTGTATATAGGTTGATAAAATAATCCATTTTGGATTTTCTCTTCTGTTTTAGAGTGCCATCGTTTAAGTTTTAATTGTGTTTTTGGTCCGGTTATTGAATTGTATAAAATGAATTGTATATAATCTACTAAAATGTATTTAGGCGCAAGTATCCCGAGCTGGGATATCGCGTCCGATATGTCAAATAAAATAAAATAAAATGACTTGTTCTAACATGGCACGAGTTTCTGATAAGATACCACCTATCATACCTATGGTCTCTCATGGGAAACTGATCTGAGATGTCAGATTCAAAATTGGAGATTTAAGTTTCTATGGCATTTTCTGTTTTTGCTGTGTCCATCAAGTTAAGTTCAACTTTAAGTAACTACAGTATAACCTCGTTAATTCGACACACCCCAATTCGGCACTAGGCGATAATTCGACCATGTTCTGATGTCCCAACCTCCGGCCTATTAAATAACAAACCGTAATTCGACATATCGATAATACGACACTTCCGATAGTTCGACCATTTTAAAATTCGAATTTCGACAGTTGAATGTTTTTCACTTACAACTTTCCCCTAAAAAGGTATTACGGCGGCGATCGGCGGCCGCCGAGAGGATCGCGCGCGCGCACTTTTAGTTCCTGATTAGTTTAAGTTTCACTTTGCAGTGCCGTTGCGCAATGTCGCGAGTGTTATTGTTTTTTTGTTGTTGTTTTTTACGTCGGGATTTAGGCTTTGTGCGCTAATTAACAATAATATTTTATTTTTAAATTTCAGCATTAAAATATTTTAGTTATTTTAAAATTACAAATAATTTCCTTTTAAATAAATATATCTTTATAAAATGTAGCCACAATGATTATGATAACATTTTATTTCAATATTCCATTTCTGTGTTATTATAAAAGATTTAAACAAAATCAATAATACCTGCAGCAGCAGTGGATGACTTTAATACATTAAAATTTATTTATTAAAAGACATTTCAGAGGAAGAAAAGCTTGCATGTTTTTTCAAAATGACCATCTGGAATACATCCTGAATAGGATTTAGTGAAAAAACAGACATCTATAAAGGAATTTTTAAAAAGAACTTCATGATAATTTTTAAATAATATTTTAAAATTTTCTTTTAATTTACCATATTTATTTCCTTTCAACTGCTATATTTTTCAAAAAAAAATAAAATATTATTTAATATATTATATTTAATATTTTAATGTCTGTAGAGTTAATATTTGATTATATTACTGAAAAGAAACATATTACCAGTAAATTATTTGTTACAATTTACTCCATTACTCTTCATATTTTCACCCTTTCATACTTCATTAAAAAAAGTTAGAAATAGTAAATATTTCTCTTTGAAATAAATATTGATTTTTCACAGAAAAGAAACTTATGCGGTGAAACTTTAAGTATTGTTTTATAATCACACGCCGCAGTCCTTTATAATGTATTATAAGTTACTTCAAGTATTATTTACGAACGGAGAAATACGTCCAGGGTAGCCTAGTGGACATGGCACCTGCCCGGTAAGCAGAAGGTTGTGGGTTCAATTCCCGCCCCTGGACACTTTTATTTTTCCCGTTCGCCATTACTCTTCATATTTTCACCCTTTCATACTTCATTCAAAAAAGTTAGAAATAGTAAATATTTATCTTTGAAATAAATATTGATTTTTCACAGAAAAGAAACTTATGCGGTGAAACTTTAAGTATTGTTTTACAATTATTTATGTTTCTAAAATATGTATTAATGCCATTTTGTCACTGATACTAAAAGTTAATCATGAAAATAAAATAAAAACACACCATGGTTTCAATTAATATCATTAATTTATATTACAAGGCTATTTTTAAAAAATATTATTTTAGCGAGTTAGATGATTACCTAATCATCTAACCTTAATTCAGCACTTCCTTTAATTCAACCGAAAGCTCTGATCCCTTGGGGTGTTGAATTAAAGAGGTTCGACTGTATATGGACAAATATTTCACAATTTGATCTTTTAGTGACCCCTTTCACTCACAGTTCATCTTACAACGCCATCTCTACATAAACTGCCTCAACAGCGGATGAGAGAGTTCCACAAATAAATCTTTAGAAGAAAACAAAATACAGTTAAACCTGTCTATGGCACCTCCTCTCTATAGCACCCGATTTTAAATACGTAGTAAGATGCGATTTACATTAAAAGTGACCTGTCTATAGCACCTCCTCTCTATAGCGCCCGATTTTAAATACGTAGTAAGATGCGATTTACATTAAAAGTGACCTGTCTATAGCACCTCCTCTCTATAGCGCCCGATTTTAAATACGTAGTAAGATGCGATTTACATTAAAAGTGACCTGTCTATAGCACCTCCTCTCTATAGCGCCAGATTTTAAATACGTAGTAAGATGCGATTTACATTAAAAGTGACCTGTCTATAGCACCTCCTCTCTATAGCGCCAGATTTTAAATACGTAGTAAGATGCAATTTACATTAAAAGTGACCTGTCTATAGCGCCCACTCTCTATAGCACCCAATTTTAAATACGTAGTAAGATGCGATTTACATTAAAAGTGACCTGTCTATAGCACCTCCTCTCTATAGCGCCCGATTTTAAATACGTAGTAAGATGCAATTTACATTAAAAGTGACCTGTCTATAGCACCTTCTCTCTATAGCGCCCAATTTTAAATACGTAGTAAGATGCGATTTACATTAAAAGTGACCTGTCTATAGCGCCCACTCTCTATAGCGCCCGATTTTAAATACGTAGTGAAATGCGATTTACATTAAAAGTGACTTGTTTATAGCACCTCCTCTCTATAGCGCCAGATTTTAAATACGTAGTAAGAGGCGATTTACATTAAAAGTGACCTGTCTATAGCACCTCCTCTCTATAGCGCCCTATTTTGGTGAGCCCCAAAAGGGGGTGCTTGTGTTGTTATCCAAGACGAGGCAAGATTAACTAAGCATTGGTTTATTACCTATTATATTATATTATATATTATATACAAGTCAAAAGAGATCACTAGCAGAGTATTATTCCTTTTGGTTTCCAGAGCTCAACAATCTATGAGCCTAATACTCTGCACAGTGCTATAGACAGGTTTAACTGTATGTATATACAGTAAAATCCCTCTATAGTGAACCCCAATGGGACAGAGCTTTTGGTTCACTATAGCCACGGTTTGGCTATTTTTTTTTTACTTTCCAAAATTTTTAGACCGTATAATTAAAGGACAGCCATACACACAGCAAGAGGCTTCCCCTTAATAGTGGTCACTTTGTTCTAATTCCCCTAATTGACCAATTTCCTTACATTAATACTGAATAACAATAGAAATCATTAGATGATAGGTTCTTCTTATCATTAACATACACATAATTTAAAAATCATGACAAATCCTAGGCAAAGTTTTATTAAATATTCAAAGACATAAAAACGATTTTAAAACATCTTTATCACATTATATAATACAATGTTTACTTGGAAAAATTACTCTAATACCTTGTTGCTTGAAAGCACTCTTCAAGCATTGCAACATTCAAATAAAGTTAGTGTTTTTCTTCCATTTCATGTTTCCACATATTCTTCAAGGTCTAGATTTCGTTTTTAACCTGGCATGCAAAACATTGCTGACTTTAAAATCACCATAGTTAATAGAATAAAAATAATTTTTGTTTCATCACGAGACCGTTTATTTGGACTTTTTTTTTTTTTTTTTGCCCTAAAACGTACGATCGCGGCAAAAGTTGAGGTTAATTCCTCTTTGTAACAATTTTTAATAGCTTTATATTCTATCTTTTATAATAGAAAGGTTATATTCTCTTATTTTAATATGTTCTTAACATTTTGCCTGTGCTGTTTCACTTTGAAAAGTTTTGAAAATGGCCTTTTTTTTTTTTTAGAGAAATAACGTTTTTGTTTTTAAAATTACTTTGTTTTCTTCATTTTGGAAGCCATTTGCATTTTTTATATTTCAAATTTAATGGATGCAAAGATATTCTATTTAATAAAAGTATAATGTGTAAAAATGTATACAACATACAGCAAAAATAAAGTGCAAAAATCAAAACAAACAATGCCGCTAAATTCGTTGTTTTGAAATCGCGATCCGCGAGCTGAAACTTGCTTTAAATTTTGTTGTTTTAATTTTTTTTTTTAATTACAATTCTAAGTTCGTTATAAGCATAGTATTTTAAATAGATTTTATTATTTTGGGACCGAAAATAGGTTCGTTATAGGGGTAGTTCGTTATTCTAAAAATCGCAAAGTTCGTTATAACGATGGTATTTTTAATGGAATGGAATTGGGAATCGGCGTGGGTTCGTTATAAGGGAAGGTTCGTTATATCCAGGGTTCGTATTAGCGGGGTTTTACTGTATACAGTCTCCCATGAGAGACCCTAGACTAAACATATGGCTATACTGAGTCTCTCCTGAAGATGGTCAGAGACTCTTTGTCATATCAGGCTAAGTCATGAGAAGTATTTGAACTGAGAGTCTCTGATAAGAGGCCACCTCCAGGGGAGACAGGCCATGTTTCTGGTCACTCATGGAAGCCTCTATTGAAGCCTCTCTGTAAAGATAACTTCACTAAAATGGTAAATTTATCAACAGTTCCAACTATCAGTAGTTTCAATTAACAGCAGTTCCCAATTACCATCAGTCCCAATTATCCATAGTCCCAATTATTAACAGTTCCAATTATCCATAGGCCCAATTATCAACAGTCCCAATTATCCATAGTCCCAATTATTAACAGTCCCAATTATCCATAGTCCCAATTATCAACAGTCCCAATTATCCATAGTCCCAATTATTAACAGTCCCAATTATCCATAGTCCCAATTATTAACAGTCCCAATTATCCATAGTCCCAATTATCAACAGTCCCAATTATCCATAGTCCCAATTATTAACAGTTCCAATTATCCGTAGTCCCAATTATTAACAGTCCCAATTATCCATAGTCACAATTATCAACAGTTCTAATTATCCATAGTCCCAATTATTAACAGTTCCAATTATCCATAGTCCCAATTATTAACAGTCCCAATTATCCATAGTCCCAATTATCCATAGTCCCAATTATCCATAGTCCCAATTATCAACAGTCCCAATTATCAACAGTTCCAATTATCCATAGTCCCAATTATTAACAGTTCCAATTATCCATAGTCCCAATTATCAACAGTCCCAATTATCCATAGACCCAATTATTAACAGTTCGAATTATCCATAGTCCCAATTATTAACAGTCCCAATTATCCATAGTCCCAATTATTAACAGTCCCAATTATCCATAGTCCCAATTAATAACAGTCCCAATTATCCATAGACCCAATTTTTAACAGTTCCAATTATCCATAGTGCCAATTATTAACAGTCCCAATTATCCATAGTCCCAATTATTAACAGTTCCAATTATCCATAGTCCCAATTATCAACAGTCTCAATTATCCATAGTCCCAATTATTAACAGTCCCAATTATCCATAGTCCCAATTATTAACAGTTCCAATTATCCATAGTCCCAATTATTAACAGTTCCAATTATCCGTAGTCCCAATTATTAACAGTTCCAATTATCCGTAGTCCCAATTATTAACAGTTCCAATTATCCATAGTCCCAATTATTAACAGTTCCAATTATCCATAGTCCCAATTATCAACAGTCCCAATTATCCATAGTCCCAATTATTAACAATCCCAATTATCCATAGTCCCAATTATCCATAGTCCCAATTATTAACAGTCCCAATTATCCATAGTCCCAATTATTAACAGTTCCAATTATCCATAGTCCCAATTATTAACAGTCCCAATTATCCATAGTCCCAATTATTAACAGTCCCAATTATCCATAGTCCCAATTATTAACAGTTCCAATTATTTATAGTCCCAATTATTAACAGTCCCAATTATCCATAGTCCCAATTATTAACAGTCCCAATTATCCATAGTCCCAATTATTAACAGTCCCAATTATCAGTAGTCTCAATTATCAACAGTCCCAATTATCAGTAGTCTCAATTATCAACAGTCCCAATTAACATACACAAATATTTAATTTAAAAACTCCCAAATTTACATAAATGAACTACTTCTCTTTCTTATCTTTTTTATCCCTAGTACAATTGGTACAGGCCATGATAATCATGGTAGGTAGAAGGCGACTGCTTTTACTGTACTGACATGTGTCTACACATGTGAAAAGCAGTTCGACTTTGCACTTACAAATAAATATGCCAGAGCCCCGTTTGGTTACTTGCACTCGCTGGTGGGGTTGGTCTTTTGCAAGAATAGGGTGATATTGGAGCTTTTTTTTTTATCAGAAAAAAGTGCCCAATGCTGGAATCGAACCCGGGTCGTAGCGGTCGTAAACCAACGGTATATACCAGCCTTCCACCGACCCCCAATAAACTACTGATTTTTAGGAATCATTTTTACTCTCCCTAGTTTCCCTTAAACACAGTTGGCTCTAATAAACCTTTGAATTCACTGGAGCTTTTAGACAAGAAATAGCAATTGGAATCATTAGGTGGTTTCCGTAATGTTATACAGGTGTTCGAGTGACAACAATTTTTTTAGAAAATGAAACAAAATTATAGAAAAATAGGAAGAATATTATAATTCAACCTACTATAACGGAAGCCAATAAACAAATTGGAATGTAAATAAGAAGAGAAAAGACCAAATAACTAGAAGTCAGGATGTAAGTCTGGAAGATCTAAGAAACTGAAGAGGATGCCGACATCTACGGACCATCAGTAGAGACAGAAGAAGGATCTGTAGTGCTCCGATGCAGTAGACCATCATGATGGTGAACTCTGTAGGCAGACGGCAGGATGACACAGCTAGGTCCGTGGGACTTACAGACACCTGTCAACATAACATCTCTACAGTGTTGCAACATCAAGCATGTGATATGTGCAACAAACCATGAGGAACCCTGGTAATAGGATATTTCTCCAGCTGAAGGAGGCTACTGTCCACTCTGGGATGTTGCCAGGGTGAGTGGTGAGACAGCCGTAGTGGGTATGACCGGAGAATACAGCCCGTGGACGGAGAAGATGAAGAATCTGTACACATGGTCATTTTCATCTCACTGCAGAGAGATGCTATAAGGCCATGTGATTAGTGGTAGATCCAGGTAGGTGTATATCATATAAAAACAACAAACTTGACCCAATACTACTAATTATTGCTCTTTAACTACAAGATAAGACCAAATAAATTAATATGGTAACAGTGTTGTTAACATCATCAGACAAAAGGATAAAAAAATCTCAACCTCTTTTTTTTTTTGTCATATCTCTAGTAAACATGGTACAGGCCATGATAATCATGGTGGGTAGAAGTAGGCAACTGCT
The DNA here is from genome assembly GCA_030710605.1 of Cordylochernes scorpioides. Lineage (NCBI taxonomy): Eukaryota > Metazoa > Arthropoda > Arachnida > Pseudoscorpiones > Chernetidae > Cordylochernes > Cordylochernes scorpioides. The sequence continues at coordinate 79,013,642 of CP092871.1, forward strand.
TTTACTGTGTAAGTGCACCATATGTTTACATATGTGAAAAGCAGTTCGACTTTGCACTTACAAATGTGTCAGAGCTCCGTTTGGTTACTTGCACTCACTGGTGGGGTTGGACTTTTTCAAGATTTGGGGGCCACTGGAGCATTTTTGTTCAAATCAGAAAAAAGGGCCCAATTCGGGAATTGAACCCGGGTCTTAGCAGTCAAAAAACCAACGGTTTAGACCATCTTTCCTCTGACCACCCTTTTTTTGTCTGATGATAGTAACAACGCTGTTAGAGAAAAATGTCACAAACTATTAATTTATTTGGTCTTATTATCTTGTAGTTATAATATATAATCCAAATTGTGCTTTATCAATATTGTTCTTTAAGAAAAGCAACTGCTTGTTCTTTAATACTTGTATATAAGTATGCTAGCCGAATGACCCGGGCAACGCCCATGTTTTACCCGATTGAATGTTTTTATTCAAATACTATTTGTTACAATTATAAATTGGCGCCTTAAATAAATGCATATATTAGTTAATAACTATAGCCTATGTGCTTTATCTGTCTATGTACTGTTGGCTTCCGTAGGCGTCTCATACTGGGAAAAAGAAAGAGAGGATTCCATTTAGTTATTAACTAATATATGCATTTATTTAAGGAGCGACCCGTTCCAACACAATAGTTACAAAAACGAAAAAGCGAGTGGGGGAGGCATGATGGGGGGTGGGGGGGGGGGGGGGCAAAGGTGGCGTGATCATAGCCAACCAATAGGAGGGCGCCATTCCAAAAAAAAAGCAAACGGTGACAGAGTTGATTAGGAGATGAGGAATGACGCTCGTAACTGTATATAGAATACCAAGCCCTTTCTATTTCTTCTTTCCCCCTATTTGATATATTATAAATAACATTGCTGAATATTGTTACTGTTATTTCTGTATATACCCCCTCTTCTACTCGGAGAATCTGTATAAGACCAAAAGGTCTTAATAAAGCTTTTTGTTTTAATAAACTTGACCAGATATAATGATACCTGTAATTTCTTTGAGGAATTAATAAGCAACCACCATTGGCTAGATCTGATATAACCCAAACTACAATGAGAGACCATCTCTAAAATAAACCAGGAATACAGTAGAACCTCACTTTAAAGGACAACACCTAGTTGCAGAGACAATGTATCCTTTAGAGAGAGATGTTCTTTTATACTTGACAATAGCTAATTTGTAAAAATAGTAATTTTGTTAACTATCCATTATATCCTTTATTTTAAACTGCACAATTTACTTCAGGAGCATGGACTCATCAAATTTGAGTAATCTTTGCACAAGGGAATAAGAAACAACAAAATGCACAATTTGGAATATGATCAGCTATGCTACCTCTGCCACTAAACAAACCCCTTACCCCTAAAAAGAAGGGGAAAAAAAAAACAGGCCAATAGCGGAACAGAATAGGGAGATTGTTGTGTTGTTGTTGTTTATTATCCCCTTGTGTAAAAATTATACAAGGGAGATTGTTGTAAATGCCTATAGCAAAGATTCTTAAACCTAAAATAGAAAAACCACCTTGGTCGCATAAAGCAAAACTAAAAATTTTTCATTGATAGAATCTCCATGAGAGGAAATATCTCTACAAAGGTCAGTTTTTATTACCAAATTTACCATTTTTAATTATTTAGCAACTCTTCGGTATTTGGTCATTCCTCTGTTGTTAGTGCGCCAATTTTAACACTATGTAGAACTACCTCTCTGTAAAAGACCACACCTAGTTGCAGAGCCAATGTGTCCTTTAGAGAGGGAGAGGTGTCATCATACCAGAGAGTTACTAATTAGTAAAAATGATAATTTTGGCGACGAAAACTGTCCTTTGAAGATAGGTGACTTCTAGTGAATGTGTCCCTCATGAAGGTTCTACAGTAAACAAATCACAAGGTAATAAGACCAAATCCAAATAAATAAATAGTGTGTGACGTTTCAGTAACAGCGTTATTACCATCTTCAGACAAAAGTGGAACACTTGGTAATGTGTCTTCATTTTGACATTTTTGTCTGAAGATAGAAACAACGCTGTTACCAAAATGACACACACAATTTATTTATTTGGATTTGGTCTTATTACCTTGTTGTTGTTTATTATCCCCTTGTGTAAAGCTTACACGAATTCCATGAGTTCATGCTCTTCGAGCTTTATTACCTTGTATTTATAATCTATAATCGAAATTGCACCTTATTAGTAAACAAATAACTCCGCCTTTGCCGGTCCCAAGCCCAATTGAAAAAGGAGGAGGGGAAGAAGTAACAAGCTCGCTAAAAAACCTGGGCTCAGCTGGCCCGGCTGATAGTACACTGTAAGGGCTCCTGATCCAGGGATACAGGATGAGCAGCGTTTGTACTCCATTTTAGGAGTACCTGCACATGGCGTCTGTTCCTCATGTCAAAGGCGGCCATTTCTTTTGGAGCTAAGTCGGCCTGCCACTGAGTAGTGCTCCCAGTCTTAATGACAAAGGCAGATGCATTCTATTTCACCCAGTCATGATGGTTGTCAAACAGACACCATCAAGGGTCACAACTTGATACCTTAATATGATTGAGTGGATATAAGAAAGAAGAAGAAGAAGTAAACAAATGAATAGTTACATTTCTTGACTATAGATGGCATGCCTTGTGTACTCACAGTGTTTGAAGCCAACTGGGAGAGACAGTCCCAGCGCTCCTTGAATCTCAAGGGTTGAGGGTCCTTGTCAGCCTGGTCACAGTGCTGGTCGGAAGTCCGGTAGAGGGGGAAATGCTGGAGAACTATTGGACGGGATTGACTCTGTTAAAACACAGGAGTTTAAATTCTGAAACTTTGTTTTCTTTCTTTCTTATCTTCCCTCAATCATATTAGAGTATCAAGCTTTTAAAGCTTGAGACTTGGCTGGGTGAAGTAGAATGCGTCTGCCTTTGTCATTAAGACTGGGAGCACTACTCAGTGGCAGGCTGACTTAGCTTCAAAAGAAATGGCCGCCTCTGACATGAGGAACAGGTGCCATGTGCAGCAACTCCTAACATGGAGTACAAACGCTGTTAATCCTGTATCCCTGGATTAGGAGCCCTTACAGGGTACTAACAGCCGAGCCAGCTGAACCCAGGTTTTTTAGCGAGCTTGTAACGGCTCCCCCTCCTGACAATGACCCCTGTGACAATACACTGACAAAATAATACAGAAGAACCTCCATGTGAAGACACTAAAGGTTACCTTTCTATAAAGGACAATTTTTTCTTCACCAAAATTAATTATCATTTTTACTATTTGCCTACTCTCCAGTAGGCGAACAATTCTCCCTAAAGGACACTTTAGCTCTGCAATTAGGTGTTGTCCTTTACAGAGAGGTAGTTCAACTGTACTTGAATATGGGATTATAACAAAAATGGCCAGTTAAAAAGGCTGCAAATGCATGTGTATATTTAAAGAAAAGGTCTGTAATACAGTTTTTTTTAATTGCATTATTTTGTCTGATGTTTTAACAACTTTATCACTCCTCTCCAGGATAAATAAACATTGGGAAAATGGTGAATAAATTTAAAAATTAATAGTATGATGGCCAAAGGAAAACAAAAACAATCAATTTATATAGTGTAAATCTGTACCATATGGCGATTGACTTCACAGAGTTTGCTCTAGAAAATATAATTGTTGTTGTGGTGTCCAATGAAGAGCATCAGATGTCTCCATGCATCTCTATCACAGCAGCAGCAATTGGAAAATGGGTGCCGTTGCCACGTTAGTCACTTTGAAATGAACTATAATTTGGTCGAATATTCCAAAGGTCCAGGGGGTACTGCAGTGAGGTGTGGTCGGACTTCTCCCCCCCAGAAAATAAAATTAATAATAAAATAAAAACATTTTATGCAACATATATTTTCCACCTGAGGAAGAGTTAAATCCTACACAAGACAGAGGGTCCACAGATGGAAGATAGGAGAACAGCCATAGGATATGGTGGGTAGCTGACTATATCAAAAAGCAGTCCTAAACTAATGGCAATTAAGAGAGTGTGCTGCATTAAAACATATGGGTGACATGATCATATGCTGCCATTAAGACTAAGCACTTCCAATCAAAACTCCGCCTTTGCCGGTCCCAAGCCTGGATGAAAAAGGAGGAGGGGGAGCAGTAACAAGCTCACTAAAAAACCTGGGCTCAGCTGGCCCAGCTGATAGTACCCTGTAAGGGCTCCTAATCCAGGGATACAGGATGAGCAGCATTTGTACTCCATGTTAAGAGCGGCTGCACATGGCGTCTGTTCCTCATGTCAGAGGCGGCCATTTCTTTTGGAGCTAAGTCGGCCTGCCACTGAGTAGTGCTCCCAGTCTTAATGACAAAGGCAGACGCATTCTACTTCACCCAGTCATGATGGTTGTCAAAGCTTGATACCCTAATATGACTGAGTGGAGATAAGAAAGAAGAAAAGGAGAGACTTCCAATCAAGTCCTGTAAAAAAATGTCATTTGGTCTCAATCCTAATGAATAGAAAAACCCCTATTTGTACCCCCCAGTGTGAGTATAACTCTGGTAAAAGACGGGAAACATCCTAATGGGATGGTTAACACAACAGGGGACTGAAAGAAAGTCGGGATAAACCATCAACTTCATTCTTGTAATTAATAAAGTCACTTTCTTATCCTTGAGGGGGGAAATCACTCCCAAAGGTGGAAGACTTGTAAGAATCATGGCCATTGAAGCAATTTTTTATTTTCAGAAAAAAAGTGCCTAATGCGAGATTCAAACCTGGGTAGTTGAGTTAAAAATCAACAGTTTATACCCACTCCTCTTCCACCAAACCCCTAAATTAATGATTTCCATCGACCATCTCTAATATGATATCATATAATAAAGGAAAGTATAGAGGAATGTCCCAACTTACAGAGTTGTTGAGAGTGCGAGCCGTGGTGGCCAAACTGTCCTTAGCCTCCTGACAGAGGCTGCAATCATCCCCGTGGAAGGCCATGCTGTTGAGGAGGACAAAGTGGACTCCTCTCCTGGAGATATGGGACACTGGGTCCACGTGGAAGGTCCGACGGAAGTAGGACTCTCTGTCTGATGTGATCCTGATACACAAAACTCCACAGTTTGCTAGGAGAAGCCGCTGCTTATCATAAAACAGCTCGAGGAGCATGAACTCATGGAATTTGTGTAATCTTTACATAAGGGGATAAGAAACAACAACAACAGAAATTATTCCCATTCACATAAGAAGAGCAATATGCAAAGTCAGACTTTCACCAAAGTGTTCCTGGATCATGGTGCCATGATCAACGAAAGCTGCACCCCTACACCCATTCCATGAAATAGCTCGAGGAGCATGAACTCATGGAATTTGTATAATCTTTACACAAGGGGATAAGAAACAACAACAGTTTTCTGACTTCCATCCTTTGAGAAAATACAATCTTCTTCTTTTTTCTTATCTCTACTCAATCATATTAGGGTATTTAGCTTGTATAATTTGACAACCATCATGACTGGGTGAAGTAGTCTGCCTTTGTCATTAAGACTGGGAGCACTACTCAGTGGCAGGCTGACTTAGTTCCAAAAGAAATGGCCACCTCTGACATGAGGGACAGACACCATGTGCAGCCGCTCCTAACATGGAGTACAAACACTGCTCATCCTGTATCCCCGGATTAGGAGCCCTTACAGGGTACAATTGATAGCATTGATAACTTTTTTCTGCTCCAATAGCCTCTGTTTCTTGCAAAAGCCCAACCCCACCTGCAAGTGTAAGTAATTGAACAGCATCAGGTAACATAGGGTAATAAGACCAATTGAAATAAACTGTGATATTTGGGTAACAACACTGTTACCAAAACGTCACACACTGTTTATTTATTTAAATTTGGTCTTATTACCTAGTATATCTGTTGTTGTTGTTTCTTATCCCTTTTTGTAAAGATTACACGAATTCCATGAGTGATCTCATGGAATGGGGTGTAGGAGTGCAGCTTTTGTTGATCATGGCGCTATGATCTAGGTACACTTGGTGAAAGTCTGACTTTGCCTGTAATTTGAGGCCGTTTCTAACATGGAAGCCTTTGCTGCCGACTCTAACATGAGTACAGACGTAGCTCCTCCGTATCCCTGGAGTGTAAGTAGTTCAATGTCACAAGCTACCTAGTGTATCTAATTTATAATCCAAATTGTACCCTATCAACCTCAGGTAAGTGCAAAAGTCAAAGTTGCTTTTCAACGTATGTAGACATGCATGATGCACATGCAATAAAATCAGTTGCTAGCTACCCACCATGATTATCATGGCCTGTAGCAGGTGTACTAGGTCATTGCTAGCTACCCACCATGATTATCATGGCCTGTAGCACATGCAATAAAATCAGTTGCTAGCTACCCACCATGATTATCATGGCCTGTAGCACATGTACAAGGTCATTGCTAGCTACCCACCATGATTATCATGGCCTGTAGCACATGTACAAGGTCATTGCTAGCTACCCACCATGATTATCATGGCCTGTAGCACATGTACTAGGTCATTGCTAGCTACCCACCATTATTATCATGGCCTGTAGCACATGTACAAGGTCATTGCTAGCTACCCACCATGATTATCATGGCCTGTAGCACATGTACAAGGTCATTGCTAGCTACCCACCATGAGTATCATGGCCTGTAGCACATGTACAAGGTCATTGCTAGCTACCCACCATGATTATCATGGCCTGTAGCACATGTACAAGGTCATTGCTAGCTACCCACCATGATTATCATGGCCTGTAGCACATGTACTAGGTCATTGCTAGCTACCCACCATGATTATCATGGCCTGTAGCACGTGTACTAGGTCATTGCTAGCTACCCACCATGATTATCATGGCCTGTAGCGCATGTACAAGGCCATTGCTAGCTACCCACCATGATTATCATGGCCTGTAGCACATGTACTGGGATAAGTAAAGACAAACCAAACATAGAGGTGGTCAATCACAGAGAGTGCATATTCAGGTAAAGAGGAACAACAAGAGAACAGTCAGGGTTACTTGTAATGGAAGCCAATGTCGTGGTTTCCTGGAACCACCCAGAGTTCTGTAGTGTCAGGGACGGAGAAGATTTTGTAGAACCGCGCGGTGTAAGCCTCCAGGAGCTCTAGGTCGCACCACTGGCCCTCATCAAATAGATCTCCTGAACACCACCACTCCTGATAAGATACAATTTGGATTAAGTTTGGCCTTAAATACCCATTTCTTGATTTCTCAAGAAGCCTCTAGGACCAAAACATTTTTGGTCGCAGTGGTACAGCCTGCTCTACACAGATGAGCGCCAACAGCGCGAAACGCGTTCGTGGATGGCTTTTCTTGATTTATCAAGAAATTGGGTTGGCCAAATATCAGGGAACAGGTTAAATCAATGTTTAGTTGATTTCTGTTCCACTAGATGGCACTCTGCCATCTAAAAAGCACATGTGCTCCTGGTCAGGATATGCCTTCTTTATTTTTAATTTGGATTATAGATTAGAAACACTAGATAACAAGACCAAATCTAAATAAATAGGTGACATTTCGGTAACAGCGTTATTTATTTGATTTGGTCTTATTACCATGTGTTAACACCAATTCTATAAACAGAGATGTCTATGATTGATGCAGTACAATTTAGATAAAAGATAACAAACACCTGAGAAATGAAATCATTCAACATGACATTGAGTTATAGTTCCAAATACCAGATCAGTGGACAAGTCGTATAAACAGTCAGTTTTCAAAAGCAATGATTCGGGATCAAATCCCTCATTGGGCTTTTTTTTTCTAATTCAAAAATTGCTCCAAAAGCTCTTGATTCTTTTTTTTTTTTGCTTATCCCTAGTACATGTGGTACAGGCCATGATAATCTTGGTGGGTAGTTAGCGACTGCTTTTTACTGTAAGTGCACCACATGTCTACACATGTGAAAAGCAGTTCGACTTTGCACTTACAAATGTGCCAGAGCCCCGTTTGGTTACTTGCACTCGCTGGTAGGGTTGAACTTTTGCAAAAATCGGGGGCCATTAGAGCATTTTTTTTTTTTTAACAGAAAAAAGTGTCCAATGCGGGAATCGAACCCGTCATAGTGGTCGAAAACCAAACGGTTTAACCAGCCTTCCACTGACCCCTCTTGATTCTTGAAAAAGTCCAACCTCACTAGAGAATGCAAGTAACTAAATGGGGCTCTGGCACATGCAAAAGTCAAACTGCTTTTCACATGTGTAGACATTTGGTTCACTTACAGTAAAAGCAGTCGCTAACTACCCACCATGATTATCTTGGCCTCTACCACGTGTACTAGGGATAATAATAATTTTTTAAAAGATTGTATTTTTATCTTATCATCTTCTTTCTTATATCAGCTAGATTGTAGAGACTGTGGTTAATAGATGGCTCTTAGGTTTTGTTTATTCAATAAAGTACTGTAAATATATTCAAAACTATTATAGACCTGTGGTGAAGAACTGTTGACTCTTGTAGAATCCTGTTGACTAAATCTGTGATGAGGTATCCAGTCGACTTAAACTATGGTGTGGTAGTCCCTGTCAACTCTCGCTATACTGTGTTAACCGAGAGGAACAGTCAGGATGGGGAGTTTTCCAGTACCTCTCTGCACCTTGGGAGACCTTTAACAGTTCTCACAGAGTACAGGCAATTGTGGTCGAGGCAGAGTGGAAAGCTTGGGAATGTCCATACACAAAAACGAAGACACAGTTGCACTAAGAAAGTTCCGTGAACAGATAAAAGTTGAGCTAGGAGTGAAAGATGGAGATAGAAGAGTTCTTACTGGTCTACATGGTGGATGAGGAGGACCTTGGTGACAACCGACGAGGGCTTCCGCTGATGGTGAAGTGACTGTATTTTTGGCTAGGACGGAGGCTTTATATATCTTTTACGAGAAAGGAAGTATTGCATTTCATCAGATGTGACAAGAGCGTAGATCGGCTGGTGAAATCGTACATTGGCGCCGTCCTGACAGTTTCCTATCTATCTTTAGATGTTGTTTAGGGACTGCTACATCTGATTTTAGATTTCTATCCCTTGCTTCAGCTAAACTCTTAATCTATTACAGAGTTTTATTTATTTATCCTCAGTTTGTACAAAGTACAATACATATGATGATGTAATAACACATGTCAATAATGCGTATAATCATTTACAGATGTGTTTCAATTATACAACATGAAAATCTTGTTATAAGTATTATACAATATGGGGTTGTTGGTTTAAATTACCATAGATCCATATGATTCTTTTAATAACTAAACTATTTTCTACTGCCCTTAGTGCAATGAAAAATTAATGGGAGAACCTGGCTCATCAGTAGTGAACCTTCCCAGCAGTTTTGCCAGTTTTATCTACCAGGGTTTACCACTGATAAACCAGGCCCTCCCAATTAATTTTTCGTTGCAGTAAGGGCAGTAGAAAATTATTTAATTTTTAAAAGAATCATACGCGTCTATAATAGTTTCGAATACTCATCATATGAGATAGAGCACTAATGTATTATATTGTACATTATTATTATTATTATCCCTAGTACATGTGGCATAGGGCATGATAATCATGGTAGGTAGAAGAAGGTGACTGCTTTTACTGTAAAGTGCACCACATGTCTACACATGTGAAAAGCAGTTTGACTTTTACACTTACAAATGTGTCAGAGCCCCGTTTAGTTACTTGCATACGCTGGTGGGGTTGGATTTTTGCAAGAATCGGGGGCCATTAGAGCATTTTTTTTTTTAATTAGAAAAAGGTGCCCAATACGGGATTCGATACCGGGTCTTAGCGGTTGAAAACCAACGGTTTTAGACCATCCTTCTACTGACCCCTGTATCATATTGTAAATATATAAAATAAAAAGAGAGAAAAAAGGATGTGTTACCCAGGATGAAGACCATGTCTGGACGATGGAGACGGAGGGCCGTGCTGAAAGCTTGGCTCATTTGCCACTCTCTGTAACACCCAGTAACTCCTGTCTTATAACCTGGCTGCCAATTTGGGAAATATTTTTTGGATTGGTTGTGCTAAAATTGATACAACAACAATTTATTTCTCCCAGCATTCACTTTATGCAAACTCTACATGCCTAAACACCTTACTTAAACAAAACATGGGCCATGGCCATGTACTGGCAGATATTACACGTGTATATCCCGAAACAGACCCTACCTGCCCTCACTGTTCAGAAGAGCCACAGACAGTTAATCATCTCCTCTTCAGCTGTCCAGCATTCCTAAGACATAGGATACAAACAGCTATCCTGCTTGGACTGACTCATCTCAATCCTACATCTATGGTCAGACTGGACCTCAGCATGGAACTTCCTGGTCAACTGTTCAACTCAGCTAACAAAACAGGACGCGAGTAAAAGCGCTCAGCACTAGTCCATACTGGTGAGCTGGACTTCCCGGGTAGTTGGTGTTCTGTGCTCCCTGGGTTATAAATATCTCTCTCTCAAACTATCTACAAAGGTTACAAGGTTGTTACATGGTGGTTCTATATGGTGTAAGATGTGAGGGATAGAATACTGTTAACTGGGACACGAGTGGTTGTAGATAGGTTTTGGTTCTAGTTTGATAAAATTAAAGCTTTCATACTTTCTTATTCTGAGGCTGGGATTTAGCCAGTTTGATAACTCCAAGAAAGTGAGAGTTGCTCATTGCTCCTTCCAATTATTATCTATTCCGAAAGAAAGACTCTTCTTCTTCTTTCTTATCTCCACTCAATCATATTAGGGTATCAAGCTTGTAAAGCTTGAGATCATGACTGGGTGAAGTAAAATGCGTCTGCCTTTGTCATTAAGACTGGGAGCACTACTCAGTGGCAAGCCATAAGAAATGGCCGCCTCTGACATAAGGAACAGACGCCATGTGCAGCCGCTCCTAACATGGAGTACAAACGCTGCTCATCCTGTATCCCTGGATTAGGAGCCCTTACAGGGTACTATCAGCCGGGCCAGCTGAGCCCAGGTTTTTTAGTGAGCTTGTTACTGCTCCCCCTCCTCCTTTTTCATCCAGGCTTGGGACCGGCAAAGGCGGAGAAAGAAAGACTGCTGAGAGGGTTCACCACTGATGAGCCAAGCCCTCTCATTCAATAACTTTTATCATTGCAGTAAGGTCTGTAGATATATTATTTTATGATTTATGTAAAAATAAACACATTGCTAAACCATTAATTGTTAAAATGTATTTTTATATTTTGTTATATATTTTATCATTTTTTCCTCAGTGAAGTTTTAACGAACCATATGAGCCATGCTTTTTATTTTATTTAGAATTAGATATTTATAAATAAATTAAAAGAGAATAAAAATTCAATTGATAAAAGTTATATGACTTTGTAGCCAGACACTAGTCCATTGTTACATTTGATTCCTTGTGCTCTGGAAGTGAGGTTTGCTACTGTCAGAGATGGAGATTTCAGTGTTATTTATGGTGTTGGGGTTAGTGGTTGACGGTCTCGAATACGTGGTCCCAAGTGTAGTTGACGGCGTTGTTTGGTTAGTTAGCAATAGTTTCTCAGTGTACAGGGTGTATAGCTGGTATGGGACAATGTGGTGGGTGTGGTGGGGTTATGGTAAGGCTAGGGAGTTCTTTAGTGGTTAGAGGGGAGGGTTAGGGCTTTTTTCTTTAGTATTTTTATATATTATTCTGTGTGTTTGGGTATATATTGGCATTTCATTTCAAAATTCTTTTATAATTATTATTTATTTGATTGGCATTTTTCTCAAATTTTTTTTTTTTTTTTTAGGATTGGTATTTGCTCTTCAAAATTCTTTTTTTTTTTTAGGATTGGCTTTTTTGTCAAAATTCATCTCCCTCATTAGCCAACCTCATTTCCTTTCTGACGGTCACTGTTCCTCCCTGTTGCCAGGCAGACTGCTCCCTCGCTCATGATGTCCTCACTGGACGCCTTGATCCCAAGTTGTTGCTCTATCCTCGGGACTTGTGATGCTCAAGTTCTTCTTCTACTTCCTAGTTTTCATTATTTCCTTAAGTTACCTTTGATCATCTTGAAACCAAGATCCTTTTCTTTAATATGATCCCCTTTGAACCAAGATCCTTTTCTTTACTATGATCATCTTGAAATCAAACCCACCTTCTTACCTATGATCTTCTTGAAACCAAACCTCTTTTCTTACTGATGATTATCTTGAAACCAAGAACCTTATTACCTATGATCATCTAAAATCTAAGCTCTTTCTATCACTCCTGAAAATTCCCAACCTTCTGCTTCCATCCTTGAACATCTGGAACCAAAGATTTTGTTTCTGCTGCTGATCAATGGAAATGCCTAATTCCAGCACTGATCGCCTGATTCTCTATCCCAAAGGTTTAAAAACCTGACTTAAGCCTAATCAACAACTTCGATTATCTCTACGCATCATCATCATGAAAACTGAACTCTTGCAACAGTCTGCCTGGCTCTCCAAGATCAATCCACAGGGATCATCTAGAGAAAATGGTCATTCCTCAACCTGACCAGTTACTTCGAGGTACTCCTCAAGTCTTCATCTTGTGAAATCTGAATTCTTGAAACTCTTTCAGTCTGCCAGGTTCTAAAAGAACAATCCACAAGAAGCATCCTGAGAAAATGACATTCATCAACTTTCTAAACACAAGGTAATAAGACCAAATTCAAATAAATAAATAGTGTGTGATATTTCAGTAACAGCATTGTTACCATCTTCAGACAAAAGTACTGAATTCAGTACTATCATTCAATACTTTTGTCTGAAGATGGTAACAATGCTGTTACCGAAACGTCACACACTATTTATTTGGATTTGTTCTTATTACCTTGTGTTTATAATCTATAATCCAAATTGTGCCTTATCATCAACTTTCTGTTTATTTCTTCAAGATTCTCTACTTAGTCTTCTATCAGATGACATCAATAAAATGTGATATTTTAATAAAGTTTCTATAATAAAAAAACATTAGATAAAAACACACCTATATACATTATTTAATTTGGATGTAAACTTCTATGTTATTTTGGCAGCTGAATCACTGAACAGATTTACTATAAAATACTTAATTATGGACAGGTAGTTGATGTAGGGAATTTTTGAATTGGTATACACTCATGGTCAAAACTTATGAAAGTGAAAGGTCTTTGGTGTCGCCATTTGTCATTTTTTGAAGGAGACAAAGACAATTTTGTTCACATTTGGTTATTTCATTTGTCTTCAATAAAGGTCACTGTGTATCAAATATCATTCAGAGTTATTGTCTGAAATCAATATACAGTTAAACCTGTCTATAGCGTCCCTTCTAAATAGTGCCTTCCTCTCTATAGCGCCCGATTTTAAATAGTACAATGCGATTTACATTAAAAGTGACCTGTCTATAGCACCCCCTCACTATAGCATCCTATTTTGGTGAGTCCCAAGAGGGGTCACTATAGATAGGTTTAACTGTATATGCTAAAAGGTATAACTTCCTCAAGTTCTGTCCATGACTTAAGTTCTATCCATGACTTAAATTCTGTCCATGAATGGATAATGATAAAATCTCTCACAAAGGGCTTAAGAATTAAAATTGAAACATTTGCTATGAGAATTGTGGCTACAAATAACAATAGAAGGAGGTCTATTCTATGGGCCGTTCTACAGTTATGGGACAATAGGACATATAACCCGGAGTGTCTACTACCCAGGTTAGGACTATGTGTCAATAAGTAAGGTTAAATACATAAACACGATAAATTTGTATATGCATCTGTGGAGATTTGTTATATATAGTTGAACCTGTCTATAGCACCCTCTCATGGGACTCACCAAAATAGGGTGCTATAGAGAGGGGGTGCTATAGACAGGTCACTTTTAATGTAAATCACGTCGTACTACGTATTTAAAATTGGGCACTATAGAGAGGGGGCACTATAGAAAGGTTCAACTGTATTTTATTCAAATTCTATATTTACATACTAATGTAAATACCAGCATATAATAGGATAGATGGCCAGTTAGTTCATCAACCTTTATATTTGGTGAAGATGTTGGTAAATCTAAAGTAAAAATTGCAAATGAATATTGGGTTTAAATTATGAAATACATCAGAATGGGGGGAAGTTGTGACTTGGAACTTGTATTGGTGATTAGTGAAGTTTCTATTGATGATTGATGTAATTGATCTGGTGAGGAAGGTTTTGTTGACACTGTGGGATGGTTGCGTGCGTGTTGGTGTGGCTTGTGGAAAGGCAGCTGATAAAATTATAATTATTTTTTATAAAATAAATTTATTTATTTGAAGCTCCGAAATATATAGAGAGGAAAGAAGTAACGGCCGCTGGAAGCAAGCCTTGTTGTTCGAACGACGCGTGTGCTAAGAGTCCCGGATGCCGCCTGCGCATGCGAAGTGAGGTGTTCTCCCAGCTCGCGCTTGCCAAGGCGTAGTGAGGCCGCCACACTAATGCCTGTATGTGTAGTGAAGCTTTGTCTGCGCTCGCTGATGCAAAGTGTGGTCGCCACAGCACTAATACAGTCTTTAGATTGAGGGACTCTAAAAGTAGACTTTGTAACATCCTAAGAATGTTCTGGTAGTGGTACTCTTACATTTGAAACTTTAGTCTAATAGCTGATCTCAGATATACAGTAGAACCTCCATGAGAGGACACTTGCGCTAGAAGATACCTCTCTATAAAGGACAGTTTTCATTTGCAAAATTATTATTTTTACTATTTAGTAACTCTCCAGTAAGAGGACACCTCTTTCTAAAGGACACTTTGACTCTGCAATTAGGTTTTTTTTTTTTTTGCTTATCCCTAGTACACGTGGTACAGGCCATGATAATCATGGTGGGTAGTTAGCGACTGCTTTTTTACTCTAAGCGCACCACATGTCTACACATGTGAAAAGCAGTTCGACTTTGCACTTACAAATGCCAGAGCCCCGTTTGGTTACTTGCACTCGCTGGTGGGGTTGGAGTTTTGCAAGAATCGGGGGCCATTGGAGCATTTTTTTTTTTAAACAGAAAAAAGTGTCCAATGCGGGAATCGAACCCGGGTCGTAGTGGTCGAAAACCAAACAGTTTAACCAGCCTTCCACCGACCAATTAGGTGTCCTTTACAAGGAGGTTCTACTGTATTTAGAAACTCTCCAGTAAGAGGACACCTCTCTCTAAAGGAGACTTTGGCTCTGCAATTAGGTGTTGCCCTTTACAGGAAGGTTCTATTGTACACACTAAGTAAGTATGTAGAGGAGAGTACCTTCTGAGCTTGTCCAGCCAGTGACCTCGGAAGGGTCCCAACAGATGGGGATCAGCCAGAATAAACACCTTCAGTCCAGAAGGATCCTGTGGCCAGGAGCAGGAGAAGATGTGGAAATAGTAGATGAGGACCTGCAGGAAGTCTGGGAGTTAGCACTACTGTAGATATGGAACATCAACTTTCAGATTATAAAATCTACTCTCTTTGCCGGTCCCAAGCCTCAATTTTTTTCTCCCTTGGTTAAAAAACAATAATTGCTAAACTATGTAAATTCATCGTTTTGAAAATAGAGCAATCCATAGATAAATCTTTAAATAAAAAGGCATATATTGGATCAAATTAATTTATTTTACCAATATGTGGCGCTGAGTTTATTGTTGACACACTTTAAAATGTTATAACACCTTGATTAGGTAAGATGTAAAATCAAGCATGATTTAATGCCCTTTTCCTTTCTTTTCTTCTTTAAACTTCTACTCAAACCTTGTAATTCACCAATTGTTTATGTAAAATATTTCTCTGAATTTAGTGTTTTTGCTTGACGCACACATCCCTGGGGGGATATCTGATTTTATGATAA
Source organism: Cordylochernes scorpioides (assembly GCA_030710605.1). Classification (NCBI taxonomy): domain Eukaryota; kingdom Metazoa; phylum Arthropoda; class Arachnida; order Pseudoscorpiones; family Chernetidae; genus Cordylochernes; species Cordylochernes scorpioides. Next base: position 79,029,438 of record CP092871.1, read on the forward strand.
TAAATTTTAAAAAGCCCAGATGAAAAAGGAGGAGGGGGAGCAGTAACAAGCTCACTAAAAAACCTGGGCTTAGCTGGCCCGGCTGATAGTACCCTGTAAGGGCTCCTAATCCAGGGATACAGGATGAGCAGCGTTTGTACTCCATGTTAGGAGCAGCTGCACATGGCGTCTGTTCCTCATGTCAGAGGCGGCCATTTATTTTGGAGCTAAGTCGGCCTGCCACTGAGTAGTGCTCCCAGTCTCGATGAAAAAAGCAGACACATTCTACTTCACCCAGTCATGATGGTTGTCACCCCCCTACAGGCTTGATACCCTGATATGATTGTTTAGTGGAGGTAAGAAAGAAGAAGTAGACTCCCATATTAACATGGCATCTACATATAGTTCCAAGCTGCCTATTAAATCTATCAAATACAACAACAAGCCTTTTTATTAGGGAACTATACCCTACACAGGATTCACCTAGTTACATAATTACTTCTTCCTTATCTCCACTCAATCATATTAGGGTATCAAGCTTGTAGAGCTTGAGACTTGACAACCATCATGACTGGGTGAAGTAGAATGCGTCTGCCTTTGTCATTAAGACTGGGAGCACTACTCAGTAGCAGGCCGACTTAGCACCAAAAGAAATGGCCGCCTCTGACATGAGGAACAGACGCCATGTGCAGCAACTCCTAACATAATTACTTAGAAAAGATGAGTTAATTATTTACATACATCGTTCATTTACATATCCATTTACATACGGCTCTGTGTTCTCAATGTTTCTTCTCTTACCCAGCCCTGTAAAACTTGTACAGAGCCAATGCATTGAATTTATTCTTTGTTGTCCTAGAGCCTCCAGAGCAAGATGATTTGATCCAATTTTATACAGAAGAAGTTCCCTTTCACTTATTAACTTAAACAGAAAAACATGTGGTGCTCTAGTTCTGAGTCAATTTTTTTTATAAGATCCATCAAATATATAAAATAGAATAAAATTTTAAATGACTTGTTGGTCTTCAGTGTTATCAGGCAATGTAGCATTCTTTTACAGAAAGAACATCATGTTCTGGTTCTTTATGATAAGGCACAATTTGGATTATAGATTATAAACACAAGGTAATAAGACCAAATCAAAATAAATAAATAGTGTGTGACGTTTCAGAAACAGCGTTGTTACCATCTTCAGACAAAAAGACTGAATCAGTACAGACAATCAATACTTTTGCCTGAAGATGGTAACAATGCTGTTACCGAAACGTCACACACTATTTATTTGGGTTTGGTCTTATTACCTTGTGTTTCTGGTTCTTTTATTATTCAAACTGCTTATTGCAGCAGTGTTGATGTGGTTTTTAAGTTAGGTTAAGTTCAGGTTAGATTTATGGGGATGCCTTAGGACAAGCTTATAGGTTTCTAACCTGAACCTAAACTAACCTATCCTTATAATGGCTGGAAAACATTTTACTCTAGATAAGGGTTAGTAAATTGGTTATTCACAACTAGACGGGTGACCCGGGCTTCGCCCCGGGATTGACCCGTGTGCATATCTACCCGAGTGATATATATTTAGATAAGAATTTTTTAAATAATTGTTTGTTATTAGCATTATCTATTTGTTTGCATCAGCATAATTTAATCTAATATTTGATAGAGGGCGCTGTTCGTCTTCCCCGTATTTTTTTACCTATATATTAACTTTATGAATGGAAAAATATGTCCAGGGTAGCCTAGTGGTCATGGCATCTGCCCGTTAAGCGGAAGGTCGTGGGTTCGATTCCCATCCCTTGACACTTTTTTTATTTTATCCATTCTGACCAAAATCTATCCATGAACTTCACACAGACAGAATAAGGCAATTATATAAGTAGATAAATAATGAGTGGTTCTGATTTCTATTGATATGCCAAATATGCAAATATGTACAATTATAAAGCAATAACACGCCATCTATATATAAGAAAAGAAAGCATTAAAGCATGAATGTTATATTTATTTTAAAAAATAACATTTGTGTATAATTTTTTTTTTTTTTCAATATGTACAATAGTGATGGTTTATTAGTGATCTTTTGTTTAAAAATTCAATGATAAGGAACCTTGGTTGCCGTGTATATCACCAAAATAGGCATTTATCAGAATGTGTTCATGGCAGCAGCAGTTTCTTAACTACCGAATTTAAAATGTTTTACATCGTGCGCGTTATACATCATTGTTTTATTAATATTTTGCTAATATTTAGTTCATTATGAAAATGTACGTACTTCACTTGTCAAAATTACACTAAGCGAAAGAAATACCAAAAGACTAAGCTTCGGTTTTAAATAAAATAGATTAATTATATTCATTTATTATTGTTTATTCTGATGATAAAATTAGTGTGTGATTAAAACAAAAAAAAAACATTAAAGGCTAAAAAATATATATTATTATTTTACATTTTTTGAAAACCAAAGAGAAATGATCAAATCAATTTTGTTTACAAAAGCATGTTTAAATGAAAGTTATTTACATCACACAGAGTAGATTAACAACGAGACGTTTTTTTTTTTTTTTTTTTTTAAAAAGGAAAGTGAATATTTTTTTATGTTAAAATTATAACCCTTTTATTATTTTAAAATATGCGTTAATTTTTTTCGAGATAATATAAATGGCCTTTTCAAATACTGCTAACATTGCGCCTTATTTTAAGTAATAAATAAAAGATTGAAGTAGATATCTTGCTGTGTATGTATATTTGTTTCATGTTATTTTGAATATATATAAGCATATTTTCTCACTCCTCTTTTCAAAAAAACTTATGAATGTTGATTTTAAAAATTCCTATGTATTTACCCTCCCCAAGTTCTGTTAACTGCCTCAGCGTGGCGGGGAGGTGGCCCTGGGTAGGAGGGGTCAAGTATGTCAGAAGTTTTGTACTCCTGGTAGAGCCACTCTATGCATAAAGGCTGTCCTGATAAACCCATCTGAATGTTAACAAGCAAAGTATTATTCCTATCTTTGTGTGTCTCAGATGTTCCCATTAACAGGAAACACATCCAATTACTCAATACTTGACTTATACTCTACTATCATATCAGAGCTAGAGAAAAGTGGACTTCTAGACATAGTCTAAGGAAATAAGCACCATCACCTATCTATTTACAATCAGACATGAGTGCCCCTAGCAACTATTTTAAATGGCTATGGCTATGTTCAAGGTAATTATGCAAATTTCTTTAAAGAGGGCCCAATCTGTTCTCTACTGTTAGGTTGAAAACCAAACTTTTACAGCCTACTCTTCACTCACCCAACTTTTTAATACCAAAAGACATGCCTGTAGGAGAACACTAAATGCCTGAGAGTTTGCCACACTAATAAAGAAACATTGCTAACGTTTTTATTTATATTTTGTTATGATTGATCCGGCAACACTGCCGACTCGACTTGTAAACACTCTTAGATATATAACCATGTTATAACATATAGATGTTAATAAATAAATACTTAGTTCAGTTGCATTCTGCGTGATCAAATAGACACAAGAACAACATAAACAACATGGTGGCAGCGGAAAAGTGAGTACTTTTTCAAATAAATATATTATTGACAAATATTAGTGAAAAAAAAGAAAACATGGACTTTGTTAGGCCCAGCGAACTCGCCCTGCACGGAAATGTAGCGGAAAATTGGCGAAGGTTCAAACAGCGATTAATGCTTTATCTTGAAGCAACAGAAAAAGCCACAAAGCCTGATAAACTGAAAGTTGCCATTTTATTAAATTTTATTGGCGAAGAAGCCTTGGAAGTTTTCAACACATTTCATTTAAAAGAAGATGAAGCAGAAAATTTCGATCTTGTAATAAACAAATTTGATGATTTTTGCGAGCCTAAAAAGAACGTCATTTTTGAAAGATTCAAATTTTTTTCAGCGACCCAGAAGGATGGTGAATCCATCGATAGTTTTATAACAGAACTAAAAGGATTATCCACATCATGTGAATTTGAATCACAAAAGGATAGTTTAATTAGGGATCGCATTGTGTATGGAATACAAGACAAGGCTTTGCAGGAACGCCTCTTAAGAGAGCCCAATTTAACTCTTCTAAAAGCCATTGAAATGTGCAAAACAGATGAAATAAGCAAGCAACAGATCAAGATCAGGCAGAACAACCAGAACATTTGTCAAATAAGAAAATATGAAAAGAAACACAGTCCAAAACAAAATCAAGAATCTGAAAAAGAATTCAAATGCCAAAGGTGTGGAAAGTCCCACAGAGCAAAAAATTGTCCTGCATGGGGTAAAAGATGCTCCAAATGCAAAAAAATGAATCATTTTGCAGCTTTCTGTAAAAGTTCAGCTATCAGAAGTCTGAATGATGAAACAGAAGAAACTGTATGGTCAATACATGAAGCAAAAGTAGTCCATACTTTGGAATGGAAAAAATCCATCATAGTGAATGGAAAGGAAATATGTTTCAAGTTGGACTCTGGAGCAGAAGTAAATGTTTTGCCATACACATTCACCAGACAAATGAAAGGTTTGGAAATATTTCAGACTAACCGAAAGCTAACATCATATACAGGACATGAAATCAAGATAAAAGGAATTGCCACACTAAATTGCAAAACTAAAAATAAGACGGAAAGTCTAGAATTTTTCATTGCTGATGGATACTATCAACCAATTTTAGGAATAGAAGCTATTGAAAAGCTTTCACTAATTAAGAAATGTGATGCTGTCCAAACAGAGCAAAACAATTCAGCAAAAGAAATTTTGAACAGGCACAAAAATATATTTGAAGGCATAGGAAGACTGCCAATTGAACACAAGATTAGACTAAAAGAAAATGCAACTCCAGTTATTGCTCCAAGCAGAAAAATTCCTTTTTCCATTAGAGAAAAAGTTAAAGCAGAATTGGAACGGATGGAAAAACTTGACATTATTGAAAAAGTTGAAGAACCAAGCGAATGGACACACCCTATTGTAGTGGTACAAAAACCTTCTGGAGATGTCAGAATTTGCATGGACCCCAGGGAACTGAACAAATATGTTCAGAGAGAGCGCTATATTCTGCCAACAGCTGAAACAATATTTTCTGAACTGAAAGGTGCTACAGTTTTCTCTGTATTTGATGCATCATCAGCTTTCTGGCAAGTCCCATTAGACAAAGAAAGCACCAACCTGTGCACCATTGCGACTCCCTTTGGAAGATTCCGGTTCAAGCGACTTCCCTATGGATTGAACAGTGCATCGGAGGTATTCCAGCGATGCATAAACAATATCCTTTCAGGTCTCCAGGGAACTGCTTGCTATATGGATGACATCTTGATCTATGGAAACACAATGGAAGAGCACAACCGAAACCTTGAAACAGTTCTTCGAAGGTTGGAAGAAAATAATGTCAAGCTCAATGCTAAGAAGCAGCAGATAGCTGTCGACAAAGTAAATTTCTCAGGCCATATAATCAGTCGAGATGGAATAGCCATTCAAGCTTCAAGAGCAGAGGCAATACAAAAGTTGAAAAGACCTGAGAACAAGACTGAAGTCCAAAGATTCTTAGGTATGGTAACGTACCTTGGCAAATTCATTCCTAATCTTTCTGACAAGACTGCACCTCTAAGGAAATTGATAAGCAACAAGAGTGAATGGAAATTTGGAGGCGAAGAAATTGATTGTTTTTAAAAAACTCAAGGATATGGTCTCGAATGCTCCAATATTGACATTTTTTGACCCAACCAAGCCAATCACCATTTCATCTGATGCAAGCCAATATGGTATTGGTACAGTGCTCATGCAAGGGGGACATGCAATTGAGTATGCGTCCTTCAGCCTGAATGCAACTCAAAGAAAATACGCACAGATAGAGAAAGAACTTTTGGCTATAGTCTTTGGATGTGAACGCTTCCAGTATTATATTTGGGGAAATGATGTTATTGTGGAAACTGACCACAAACCTCTCCTGAGTATTGTTAAGAAACCTTTAGAAAAGCTTTCCCCAAGACTGCAAAGAATGGTCTTACGTCTCATGAGATTTCAAATATCTTTGAAGTTTACACCAGGGAAAAACATGTTTGTAGCTGACCATCTGTCTAGAGATCCATTAAAAGATGAGGTGGACACAAGCTATTTAGAAGGTCAAACTGAATCAGTGCACATGTTGCTGGTTACCACAGATGAAAAAATAAAGAGACTACAAAAGGAAACTCATGGGGACCACACCTTGATACAACTAATAGAGTATGCGAAGAATGGATGGCCGAAATATAAAACTATGGTCTGTGATGAAGCAAAACCCTACTGGCAATTTCAAGATGAAATTCATGTGAGTGACGGAATTGTTTACAAAGGAAATTGCATCATGGTGCCATCGACTCTTCGAAAAGAAATCCTGCAGGTTGTTCATTCATCACACCAGGGCATAGCAGCTTCCAAAGAAAAAGCAAGATCAGCATTTTACTGGCCAGGCATGATAACACAAGTAGAAAATGAAGTGGAAAAGTGCAGAACATGTCAGGAATATTCAAGAAAGAATCCTGAGGAGTCAAGAATAGCTCATGAAATCCCTGAATTTCCATGGGAAAAAATTGCTGTAGATTTCATGGAGGTGAGTGGAACCAGTTCCATCTTGGTTGTCGATTACCACTCAAAGTTTGTTGAAATCCGGAAATTATCAAGCAAAAGAGAAACCGAAACCATCATGCAGTTGAAAACCATTTTCAGGACTCATGGAATTCCAAGAACTCTAGTTTCGGATAATGGACCCCCTTTTAACTCTACTGGATTCAAAAATTTGCTCAGAAATATGAATTCAAACACCAAACCTCCAGTCCCAAATATCCAAGATCTAATGGACAAGTTGAGAGGACAATTCAAACCATAAAAGGACTGATAATTAAAGCTGTGAAGTCAGGAAGAGATCCCAATCTGGCTTTGATGGAGTTCAACAACACACCTAAGTATGACTTGCCATCTCCGACCCAAATGCTTATGGGAAGATCTGTGAGAACTCTTTCGACATACACCCGACAACAGTTGAAACCACTGTTTGACACTGCAAAGAATTACCAAAAATTGAGAGACCATCAACAAAAGTATGCAGGAAGTCCAAAGAGAATTTTGAGACCTTTGGAAGTAGGAGACAACATCATGTTGCAGGAAAGGCATAGAAAATGGGTTCCGGCAACAGTGACCGCAAAGCATGAAACTCCATGCTCATATATGGTGAAAACACCAAGTGGGTCTGAATACCGCAGGAACAGGTCTCACCTTAGACCGAGAAAGTTCAGTGTAGAAGATTCTGCCCCAACAAGTCAAAGTCCAAGCATTCCTGGATCTCAAGCAGGGACAGCCATGGATGACAACATACAAGATCACGGAAGACCCACTTCCGAAAACAGAAGAGCATATGATCCAAGGGAGGACATTGCCAAGAAAGGTGAAGAATCATCTACTTCTCCTAGTGTGCGAACCCGCAGTGGTAGAACAGTGAGAAAACCTTTGCGTTATAGAGACTAGGAGAACTGCAATCCTTTTTTATTTTTGTTTAAAGGAAACATGTTATGATTGATCCGGCAACACTGCCGACTCGACTTGTAAACACTCTTAGATATATAACCATGTTATAACATATAGATGTTAATAAATAAATACTTAGTTCAGTTGCATTCTGCGTGATCAAATAGACACAAGAACAACATAAACAACATATTTAATACCAATTACACCTTACAGCTACTCTTCTAGGATTCTAGACCTCAAACTGTCACCCTGAAAACTCTTGAATCTCAAAATAACCAATACTTTTACCGCCATTGTTAATAAATCCAAAATGCCTTGAGTACGAAGGGAAATCCAGGTAGTTGGTGGTTTATATATTCTCTTTTGAGGAGAACCTGAATTAATTTTAAAAAATCATTATTATATATGAGATAATGATATATTTTGTATAACAGAGTTGCTATCTAATCCATAATAGAGTTTTCGAATAATTTTGAGTGCGGCAGCATTCCTCTCATCAATATCCAGAGTTCATCTATTTGAATATAAAGTTATTAAACCTAATAAATGAATTGGCCAGTTAATATTTATTCATATAGATGGCGCTTTGTTGTCCAAAATTCTCAATTGAGCATTCAGAATAAACTTATTTATTTGATATGTAATTTGGAGAAATGAAATTAGAAAAATAACATTCAAAAACATTAGCTATTTGTGTAATTTTTACCTTTTTAACCCTAATTATAAAATACACTAGTGGGAATAGAAAGTGTTGAAATTTGGATCATATCAACTTCTTTTAGTGTGTAATGAAGGACTAACTTTTGGATGGAAAAGTATAACATAGCAAAATGCAGTCTTATTTTCATTTATTTTTCACCCAGTATCTATATAATAGCATATAAATTCTTGTAAAGTTTCGTGATATTCCGCCAGTTCTCCTTCTAAGTGTAACTATTTTATATTTTTCTACTAGATTATATTTTTCCTCTCTCATTTTTTTTCAGTAATGATTAATTTCTATTCATGATAAAATTGTGAAAAAAGTTTTAAAATTACAAATATTTTCTCACAATGAGTTTCTTTTTATTAAAAAAACGCTAGCTTTCAAGCGATAATTTCTCTTCAACGGGCTTACTAAAATATCGACTTTATCCCACCAGAAATATTCACAAAAACTAACGGGCGCAGCGTGGATATTTATAACTGAAATTTTTAAATTGGTTTGTAATTTAACAATTTTATGGAATATGTCTATGACAAGTCTAAAGTCGATATTTTAGTAAGCCCTTTGAAGAGCGATTATCGCTTGAAAGCTAGCGACTTTTTAATAAAAAGAAACTCATTGTGAGAAAATATTTGTAATTTTAAAATAATTAATTTATTTCAAAATTTCGCGAACTCAGTAGCGCTCACAGTTTATATCCTTACTCATTTTATACATGGGTTCATCACCGATGAGCTAAACCTTTGTGACTATTTTTATTTCATTATAGTAAGGGGGTTCTGTAAAATCAATATTTTTTGATTAAAAATTGATTCAAATAGTTTCGATTTTTTATTTAATATATGTGCTGCTTTAATGCTCTATTTATATAAAACTTGAGGAAGAGAAGTGTGTATGTTATATAGAGATCAAAAGACTATAAATTGTAACAGAATATTAATGTTTTATTAGCAGAATATATCATTTGATAATTTGGTAAAAAAAATAATAAAAAGTTGATATTGTACTGGGATAAGGTGTATAAATTATGTAAATAGAAAGGGGTATAGAAAGAGAGATATTTATAATCCAGGTTCCTTGAGCGCAGAACGCCAACTACCCAAATTTACATAAAAGAAGCACAAAGAGAAAATTTTTCCAATTACAAGTTATCATATTATGAAAAGAGAAAGGAGCATCTACTTATCGTGCAACAGTTACATGTTAAGGAGATGCTCCTTTCTCTTTTCATAATATGATAACTTGTAATTGGAAATTTTTTCTCTTTGTGCTTCTTTTATGTAAATTTGGGTAGTTGGCGTTCTGCGCTCAAGGAACCTGGATTATAAATATCTCTTTTTATATAAATATGATGTCTCGTCATCCTTATGTTTGTTTTCCCACATTTTTCGACATGTTTATATATTATGGAAAAGGCATCTTCTTATTGTGCAACTGACCTGCAACTGACGTGCACCCTCAACGACCAAAAGTGAGGCTTGCACCACGCTGATGAGGGCCAACAGCCCGAAACGCGTCCGTGGATAGCTTTTCTTGATCAATCAAGAATGGGTATTTGGCCAATTCTGGAATAATTGAAAATAAACGAGAATAGTTTATATTTATTCCGATAGATGGCGCAAGCCATCAGCAACTTTCAGTTGCACGATAAAGAGATGCCTTTTTTTCATAATTTATGTATCTTATCCCAGTACAATATCACATTTGTACTATTTTTTCATGTTTATATATGTTTTATCTGTGAAATATAAAAATGAATTTCACCATTATCCTTCAGCAAAATATCCATCTATTTACATACGGTAGACAATTTCAAGCTAACCTTTTAATATAAAATAGTTTTTCTCTATTTTTTTTTCTAAGATAAATCATATAATAAATCTTATATATAATAATTTTAACATATTTCTCATTGAATTTTTGTTCATTTTCAATAAAACTATCTGTTTAACTAGAAAGCACAAAAATTCTACAGGGTACCAATGCCTCCCAGATGATGTTGTTATCGCCCTGTACGTTCCATTAGAGGAGCTGCCACAAGAAGGCCGCAAAATGACAGATAATCATAAGGCTACCAAAAAATACATTTTTATAGTTCCTTATTATATTGTAACGTAGCAAATTAAAGAAGACAAACTTCAGAATGGCGCTGAAATTTATTTAAGGGTCACAAGCACACAATCAACATTTATAAAAGAGAGAGAGAGAGAGAGATTGCTAGACCGTGACGGCGGGCGGCTGGCTTCGGCAACACTGGAGCTGACGTCACTTCCTGTTGATGTAACCCTGCAAGCGGCGTCTCCACGCTGACTTATTCTCTTTCTCCATGTTTACTATTTAATCTATATATAATCCTTTTACCTTGTAGTTAATTAAATAATAATTAACGTTGAGCCCTGTGTGTAATCAAATTGGAATACAACAAAGATTATGAGACTGAAGAAGCGCAAGACCTAAAACGTCAGACTGAAGAAGCGCAAGGCCTAAAACGTGAGTAACCAAATTTCCTTTGATTACTTGGCCCATCCTTTTTTCTACTTACCAAATATTTTGTAAAATGGTAAACACGACGATTACAAAATTAAATGGTGCAAATTACTCCAGATGGAGCTTCCAGATGAAACTCGTTCTAATCGAAAACGACTTGTGGGGTTTGATCAATCCAGGAGAGTCTAAGCCTGACCCTAGTGACCTTGTTGCAACAAAACCTTTTTTGTCGCGGGAGGGTAAGGCGTTTGCAAAAATTTGCCTCGGGATTAATGATGAACAACAATTGCATGTTCAACATTTGAATAGTCCGAAAGTGGTCTGGGAAGAACTGGAAAAATTATACGCACCAAAGGATAGTAGATATCGAGCCGTACAACTAAGAAGGCAGTTATATGGCGAAAGGTTGACTCTGCACAGCAATATGGAAGGGTATACGGGGAAGATAAACCACATTGTAAACGAACTGGCCCAAATTGGCGACAAAATTGATGATGGCGATTTGGCTATGGTTCTTTTGGGTGGATTACCAGAGGATTGGGACACCGTTGTCTCAACCATATGTAACTTGCCTGGTTCAGACTTCACGACCGCCACAGTTAAAAGACGGCTGTTGGCAGAAGCAGAAAGGCGTTCTTCAAATCTACCAAAAGATGCGGGTGCCATGGTCGTTAATACCTCTTCGAAGCCCATTGAAACAGAAAAACAATTTAAAGCAAAGGTTGTTTGTTTCAAATGTGGAGATAAAGGCCATTATGCAAGGGAATGCAGGAAGAAAGGAAAGAATGAACAAAGACCAAAGAGGTTTGACCAAAACAAAGGCGTAAATATGTCGGCAATGTGCAACACTTTGTTTGGAGCTACCGCCGAGACCTGGATCATAGATTCTGGAGCGACGCACCATATGACTCCCAAGCGAGATTACTCCACATGTCTGAAAGAGTGCACAAGCAATATGAGTTCCATCACTATTGCGAATGACTCTTCTATAGAAGCATGTGGTATCGGTACTGTCAGTGCCAATATTGTTGGACACAAGGGAGATGCCAGCAAATTGGTTGCCCAGAACACCTTGTACGTTCCAGATATGCGTCACAGTGTTCTGTCTGTACTCCAAATGATAGAAAACGGTAGAAAAGTTGTCTTCAACAGGAATGGTTGCCACATTATGGACATGAAAGGTAAACTCTTGATAGAGGGAAAGAAGCTGGGTAGACTTTACTACGTCCAGACTACTCCATTATCTCCGATAGATCAGAATGATCGTGTTTCTCTTGCATCTGAATGCAAGGAAGAGCTTACACTGGAACTTTGGCACAAAAGGCTGATGCATGTAAATGCATATACGATAGCAAAGATGGCCAAGAACCAAAGCGTAAGAGGACTTGATTGCAGCCCGGCAAAGCCAGAAAAATGCGAAGACTGTTTGATTGGCAAGTCTTACCGTCTGCCATTCCTTCAACACTCACACAAGGAGGAAAAAGAAATCATGCCATTGGACTTGGTGCATACGGACTTGATGGGTCCACTTGACGTATTGAGCTGGGGAGGAGCCAAGTACGTCTTAACCATCATTGATGAATCTACGAGATATACAAGTGTATTTTTCCTGAAAAACAAAGGCGAAACCCTGGGAAAATTCAAAGAGTGGATTCAAGAATCTGAGAAACAAACCAGCCGGAAACTAAAACGAATACGTACGGATAATGGCTTGGAATTTTGTTCCAAGGAATGGGACACTTTCTGCACGAGCGTTGGAATAGTTCATGAACACACTATGATGTATACACCCCAACAGAATGGTGTGGCAGAAAGAATGAATAGGACACTCCTAGATCTTGTCAGGAGCACTATATCTGGAAGTGGTCTGCCAAAGGCTTCCTGGGCGGAGCTGACTTACACCGCAGCCTATGTCAGAAACAGAGTTCTCAACAATCACAATGGTGAAAGCACGCCATATGAACTGTGGACAGGGAACAAGCCTAGTCTTAAACGCATAAGAGCTATTGGCTGTCAAGTATTTGTCCCTATTCCAAGACAAGTCCGTAAATCCAAACTCGAAAGGAGAGCTGTCAAAGGTAACCTTGTTGGATATGCACTCAGAGGACGTGGCTACAGAGTGTGGATTCCTGAGATGAATAAAGTGATGGAATCTCGTACTGTGTCTTCAAAGAGAGTGATGTATCGAGGAACGACAGCAACCGGGAGGTGCTTCCATCAGTTGAACACTACAGCTATGGGACTCAACGGGAGATTGAAGAGTATCCAGTCTTTATTAGATCAAGAAGACGTGAGACCTACAGAAGAGGACAGCCATAATGAAGATACTGTGAAGCCTTCTCCTACTCGATCTCATCCAATGATCCTAAGGAACCAGAGAAATGCTCAGAACTCAATTGAACTCCTCAGTACTGAAGTAAATAAGGGAGATCCTACTTCGTATAAAGAAGCTATCCAAGACCCTGAAGCTGAGCATTGGCTTGAAGCAATCGAAGAAGAATTGGAATCCTTGAGAAAGCACAAAGTTTGGGAACTAACAGAACTACCAAAAGACTCTGCCCCAATTGCTTGTAAGTGGGTACTACACAAGAAGACCAACGCCGAGGGTCAAGTAGTAAGATACAAGGCCCGACTTGTGGCAAAGGGCTTCACTCAACAAAAGGAAATCGATTATGATGAGATTTACTCACCTTTTTCTAGTTTTGAAACGACAAGACTGCTCACAGCAATAGGTGTTGAAAATAACTGGTTCATAGACCAATATGACGTGAAAAGTGCTTATCTCTACGGCAAGCTTGACCGAGTGATCTACATGGAACAACCAGAAGGCTTTGTTAAACCTGGTGAGGAACATCTTTACTGCCAACTCAAAAGGTATCTGTACGGACTGGAGCAAAGCGGCAGATGTTGGAACAAGTGCCTTGATGAGTGGTTGAAGAAAAAGGGATTTATGAGGAATCCAGTTGACCCTTGTGTCTACAATCTCAAGCTGAACGAAGGAATGATAATCTTATCATTATACGTGGATGATATTCTTACTCTGACGGAGAATCAAGAAGTGAGAGAAAAGTGCATTGAACTGCTGAGAGGTCACTTCGAAACAAAGTATATCGGACCAGTATCCTACCTGCTTGGTGTCAACTTCACTCGATCAAAGGGTGGATGCGTAACTCTAACACAAAGACCCTTTATAAAAAGTCTACTGGAACGGTTCAATCTTCAGGAAGGAAGAGAAGTCTCAACGCCGATGGAAACCAGACCAGAACTTCTTGAGGAAGAAGATGAGGAAAACTGCCAAGACCTTCCTACTGTGAACTAATTGGTGGACTGCTCTACATTTCACAGCGGACAAGGCCAGACATTGCCTATGCAGTAAGTCAATTGGCTCGCTAATGTTCAAAGTACACTAGAAAACACTGGGTTGCTGCGAAACGAATTTTAAGATACTTAAAATCTTCAGAGCATCTAGGCATCACCTATAGACGGACTGGGGAACAACTGTGTGTCTATTCGGATGCAGATTGGGGAACCAACCTGGAAGACAGAAAGAGTACATCGGGTTACGTAGTGATGTTTGCAGGCGCTCCAATCCTATGGCGAAGTTCAAAGCAAACTGTCACCGCCCTCAGCACAATGGAGGCGGAATACATTTCCCCATCATCGTCAGTCAGGGAAGTGACATGGATCAGGGAGTTCCTGAACCATTTGGATATACCACATAATATGGTTGAGCCAACTCCAGTGTGGTGCGATAACCAAGCGGCTATATCACACGCCAAGAGCTACATCAGCCGATCAAAGACCAGACACATCGCTATTAGATATCACTTCGTCAGAGAAAATGTGGATGACGGTGTGATTCAACTGGACTATGTTACAAGTGGAAGAAACCTAGCGGACATTTTGACCAAGCCACTGGGGAGAAACCTACACGAACTTCATCGTTCGAGACTTATGGGCGGCGAAGTGGTCCATAACTAAGAGATCACTTCAAGGGAGGAGATTGCTAGACCGTGACGGCGGGCGGCTGGCTTCGGCAACACTGGAGCTGACGTCACTTCCTGTTGATGTAACCCTGCAAGCGGCGTCGCCACGCTGACTTATTATCTTTCTCCATGTTTACTATTTAATCTATATATAATCCTTTTACCTTGTAGTTAATTAAATAATAATTAACGTTGAGCGCTGTGTGTAATCAAATTGGAATACAACAGAGATATTTATAACCCAGGTTCCTGGAGCACAGAACGCCAACTACCCGGGGAGTCCAGCTCACTAGTATGGAATAGTGTTGAGTTTGTTTACTCGCGTCCTGTTTAGATTGCTGAGTTGAACCAGTTGACCAGGAAGTTCCATGCTGAGGTTGAGTCTGGGAGGCTGGCCATATATCTAGGATTGAGGTAGGTCAGTCTATTTATAAAATACAAGTTAAGCAATGAGGGAAGTTTCCAGAGTAACAAAATATAAATAATATATATATCAAATAATTAATAATTTGTACTTAAAATATAATAAATACTTTGCTAAAATATTATGTTCAAGAGGAAGAATCGATATAATATTAGTTTTAAGATTGGATAAGAAAGAGAAGCACAGGTGAAATAAGGAAGGATTCTGCTAGAAATCTCTCTGATGCATACAACCCACAGGACAACCCAGAATGTAAATAACTGTATAGTGAATAATAAAAGAAAATGCTCACAAATTAAAATGTTTTTATTTAAAACACGCATTATATATACATTGATTTGTACAAATACATATAAAATAAGCTATATACATATATCTGTAATCTCAAAGGATATTTCTAATATAATTATAAAAAAGAAATATATAGAGACAAATTACATATAGTATTAGTTCTATTTTCAAAAAGATAGCTCTTTTTAACGATTCGTTTGGCTTTAATTGAATCTGTATTTCATAAACATATATAGATATTTTGAGTCAAAAGGCGATCCATCAATTAAGTTTATATAAAAAGGCGTACCTGGATCTGTAAAGAAAAAAAAAAGGGAACAATCTCTCGAAATATTTTGAAAAAAATATTTTTTTCCTTTACAGATCCAGGTACGCCCTTTTATATAAATATATAGATATTGTTTTGAAAATAGAGAAATCCATAAATATATTTTTAATTGAAAAGGAATATTAATATTTTTTCTTTTTTATATAAATAAAAGTAGCTTTTTCTTTGTCCCACTTTATTTTATTTATGAACGACCAAACGATCAAGGAACCTGTGTTAACCAAATGAATAACGAAATCAAAATAGGTAAATATGCAAAAATTTCTCTATATGTCTTATGATTTACTGATTCAATCAAACCTGGTGAAGATTAATTGTTTGAAAATGCTAGTTTTTTTTTTACTTAAAGAATCCCTTTTTAATTTTTTTTTCTTATCATGAAGATAGAGGCTGCCTGGCTGGCATTCATATTTCTTTAAAAATAATCACTTCGGCCAGTTATAGTTTTATTTTCTTAACGTTTCAACAAAAATCTTTCATAAGGAGAAATAAATAAAAATAAAGCATTTGGCAAGGCGTTAAAAATTGTTCTGAGGTTGCAAAGGCGTTTTTCTCACGCGAATTTTCTTTATATATATAAAGTTATGAATATTAGAAACTATTATAGACGCGTATGATTTTTTTTGAAAATTAAACAATTTCTACTGTCCTTACTGAAATGGAAAAATTAAAGGATCATACGCGTCTATAAATAGTTTTCAATATTCATAACAGATGGCGCGCTGATACATCATAATATATGTAAAGTACAAATATCTATAATTTCCTTGAAGTTATAGAGAAAAGGCGGGGAAATGTTTATTTAAGGAAATCTTGTATCTTGGAACCGACTGGAAGTTGTGGTAGTGAAGGTAGTATAGGAGATGAAAGAAGGAGGAGGGGCATCGAAGCCTGAAACGGCAGATGGTGGTGGCGGACTAAGAGTAGAAATATCAGAAGATGTCGTCGTAGGCTGATGGTAGCGTGTCCTTAAGGCGATCATTGGCTGATGATAAGGTTGGGCGTTCCCATATCCATTGTTTGTTTGGATGACTGATATAATCTCCTCCTCTTCTTTCTGCATCCATACTTCTTCTTCTTGCTGCTGCGGCAGCTCTGTGGATTCCTCTACAGGAATTCCCTTCGTCACCCACAATAAAAGAAGTGACAAATTGTCCTTTGCGATTTTCAGTCTTTTCCTGGAGAACATCCAGAGAATGGGGGCTATCCCAATTAAATGAACCATGACATATGGAAGAATGTAGATCCAAATACTTGGTCCATGTATCTTTTCTCCACATTGGCAATTAAGGTTAGCTTCCCATAGGTTTCTATTCATAAATTCATAAATATACAATCCCATCTTGAACATATAGGGTAAGGCATAACTGACCATGAAAATAAAGATATAATGGAGATAATGTAATATATGGGTTTCCTTTCCATATTTCATGATTATGTAGTTTCTGGTGTTAATAAGACCGCATGCGGAAATGATGAAAAGAATGGTGGAAATTATGGTCAAGCCTCCTAATGGGACAATTTTGAAAAGGAAAAGATTTGCAATGGTTTGGGTACCAAGTGAGCAAATGCCTGAAACTGGATCGCCTTCGATTGTGGAATAAGCAAATGCTGCTGAGGTTAGTAATAATGAAATACCCCAAGAGAAAAAATGAAAATGAATATTATAAGCTCTTAACCCTTCAGACGCCCATTTCTTATGGATTTCCAAGAACCAACATAAAGAAAGAATAAAGAACCAACAACAGGCAGCAGCTTCGAAGAAGTAGACGAGTACAAACACAAGTCCACAGTAGAAATTGAATTGCTGGAAAGGAAGAATGGAATTGCCTTCAAAACACGAAATGATTTCTTTGCCCAAAATGTATCTCAACAAGAATCCTAGCGAATGGAACATATAGCATGTGTATACATGGGTAATAGGAAAACAAAGATAATCCATGTCATTAAGCCTCGAACCTATAAAAGCACAGAAACAGATGACAAAGCTTGCACATGCACCAGCGAGGTTGATCCAAAAGATGAGTTTGTTCTGATTCGGTTTCAGAGGTCCATTACAAGAATGAGCACATCCACGGACTCCACCAATCAGAGCCTTTTCAGGACCTTTTATATGGGGAGATCGGCAGGAACAGCCGCAGAGGGGAGGATGTTTGGAATGAGGAGCTCCACCATAGCAGGTTTCAGGAGGAGATGGTAGATAATCACAACCCAAGTAGTTGATCTCACAGGCTGTTTGCATACGACGACAGAACAACTTGCAAGGCTGCAAGATAACTCGGTCCTCCATACACGCTGGAAAAAGTTGCATACATAAGAAGGTTCCCAGCTCTAAAGAACATCCTGATTGTAGATGTGGAATCATCATGAGAAAACGTCTTTCGGCTTCATCTTGATTAAAATCACCCCAGGAGTTAGGGAAGGCTGTATAGTTGTACTGCATACCTTTACAAACTGATTTTTTGATTGGTTCACAGACCCCAAAGTCTTTTGCTTGGGTTCCACCTAACATCAGCACCTGCACATACACATTCTTTTTACATCGAAAACAATAAACATTCTTTGTGATGTTTACAATTCAAATAGAAACTATTCTACGACACTTATTGAAACACAAACAATATTTTTTTGTTGTTTCTAGAATATAGAAATAGTAAAATACAGAAAGTTTCAAACAGAAAAAATGTAATTATTTTTCTCTCAATATATAATACGTACTTAAAATATGTATATAATAATGTGTCCATAGAAGGGCGCCTCTCCCGTCAAAATAAACGTCAAAACCTGACGCCATCTATTGACCGTCGCCGCAACTAGCGGCCTTGGGTCGGTAACAAAGCCACAACACCAGCTTTGACAAACTGAGAAGCGTCCACCTATAGACCATGGTTTAGGGCTAATGGCCCTCGTCAGTCTAGGGCGGACTTTATTCCATGAGATCTACACGGGATCTAATGGAATCTTCACAATCTACCAAAGAGGTGTTTTGCTGGCAAGGTGGCTGGGCCAAATCTATGGCTAGAATATATTTGACGTTTATTAGAGGCGCCCTATGCTTCTATGGATCAATTTCCTCCCGGCAAATTTTCCATCTATATAATAATGTGTATATAAAAATTGTATTTATTATTAAGTTGTTAACGTGATAATCCTGTCGAAGAACTGACAAGTCCGAAAGCTTGAAAATAAAAAGTTCACAAGAAACTTAACCCTGGAAGCGTTATTTAATAATACAGAAAGTTCTTTGCATCATTATCAGAGACAAAATGAGTAAAATTTATTATCAATAACTATACCCACACAACACGCACACAATAATAACTACTATATATTATATATTTATGATTAAATCTTAAATTCTATGTCAAAATTATTAAACCAATCATTAATAAATCTCGCATTCTTAGCTGAAGTTACATTTTAGCACATACGCTATTAAAAAGATGCAAATTTTCGTGTGATAATTTTTAAAATGGAAAATGAAATTTCTTACATCTGCTCTAATTTACTACTAAGGATTCCACTGGAAGGGTAATAAATTTAGTTTTTTACTATATTTTTAACAACGAGGTCTATTAAAACGAGGCTAAAATACATCTGTATAATATTTGGACAAATTTCGGCTAGTATAATTTTAAATCTCGTTTTGAAAATAGAGAAATCCATAAATAAAAAGGCATATATTGAATAAAAATATCATTTTTATTAGTATCATTATTATTGATAAAATAAATGATATTTTGATCAAATATATGCTTTTTGTTACGCAAACTTTAACTTCATCATCATCGATGCTGACGTCACATTACTTCTACCTTCAGACTTTTCTGTTATGATTTATCGCTCGCTTGTTTTAACAATATTTGTATTGGAACAAGTCATTCCTTAAATAAATATATATTTGTTTATATCAAAAAGGATGTTCTCTTAACTACAAAATACGTGAGTACAAAACAAGTTGAAATCCTTAAAAGAAACATCGTATTTTTGCTAAGCCTATCACTTTTTTATTTAAATTTTAAATATGTAATAATGTTTTAAAAATTGAGATTGGATATTTTAAAGAATTTTTATTTCCATCTGTGAATCTTTTACTAGGTGTCCGAAATAAGCTTCATTTTTAAGCATTTATATATAGTATGAATTGCTCTATTTTCAGAATATGTGATAATATTTTTGAAAATTATTTATTATTTTATGAAATGATGAAAATATTTTTATAGCTGTATTTTTCTACACAGAAAATTTCCCTCATTGCCTCTCTTTCCTATTTTATAAGTTTTAAACTTGATTTGCACATTAAACAAACGCCATAGACCAGTAAGAACTTCTTAACTATCTCCATCTATTGCTTCTAGCTCGACTTTATCTGTTCACGGAACTTTCCTAGTACAACTGTGTCTCTTCGTTTTTTTGTGTGGACATTCCCAAGTCTTCCATTCTGCCTCGACCACGACTGCCTGTACTCTGTGAGAACTGCTAAAGGTCTTTCAAGGTGCAGAGAGGTACTGTAAAACTCTCCACACCCTGACTGTCCCTCTCGGTTATTATAGGTTTGACCCTCTCGGTTACCACATATATATATATATGATCTGATCTGTTTTGTTTAAAGATATTATATAATTGATATATTATTACTTTACTCTGTTTTAATTCGAAACGAATAGAACGTTTTTATCATCATCTTTGAGATAAAAATGCTTGGCTTATAATGTGAAGTTGTGCAAGAATTGTAAAATAATAAAATAATTATAGTAGCATAAAAATGGCGTATCTTTCATTTATCTTTAAAGATATCTAAATATATAAAGTGTAATTTCTTATAAAATAACTTTCACTATTAATCTTTAACCTATAATAGAAACATATCAATATATGTTATTTATATTTTACTACTCTTTAAACTACCCTCATTACTTATATCTAATAAATGCGTTCATTTTGTGCTAGCATTAAATAAATTGCCGTGTCATCCTGAAGTTTGTCTTTCCTAATTTTCTATGTGACAATATGAAAATTGGATTCAAGTTATCTTTGAATAATGAATGACTTGTAGTGCCAAGTGTCATTCTGATACACAAGTTTAGACTCTTACATAGTTATCTTTAGGTAACTTTTTTTACAACATATCTATCATGGAAACAACTTCTGTATGTGTCAATCTCTGCCAATCGGTTAAAATTTTGAGAAAAACAGAATATGCTATCTTTAAATAGACTTGTCTAACATCTAATACAACCTTTGAATGACGATGATGACTCTGCTATATTTATTTTTCTTTTCATCCTATAGAGCAAATTTCGACAATTATATAATTTAAAATTAAAAGGATTTAGTAAGGCTTGACTCATCAGTGGTGTATCTTCCAGCGATTTAGCAAATTTATTCCACTTGATCGGCCCTACAACTATTGTATTATTTATTCTGCACATGAAGGTTCATATTCTCGCTGAGGTTGTTTAACAAAACTCTTAATAAATGGTAGTGCAATTTCAGATAATTCACAAAAATGTTTATGTGGCGACCACACTTTGCTTCAGCGAGCGCGGACAAACCTTCACTACACATACGGGCAGTAATGTGGCGGCCTTACTACGCATGCGCGGGCGGCATCCGGGATTCTAAGCAGACGCGTCGTCAACAAGGCTTGCTTCCAGCGGCCGTTACTTCTTTTCTCTTTATATATTTCTGGCTTTAAATAAATAAATTTATTTTATAAAAATAATTATAATTTTATCAGCGGCCTTTCCGCAAGCCACACCAACACGCACGCAACCATTCCACATTTACTTTGAATACAATTCATCCACTCAAAAGAAAATAGATCAGATAAAAAGACCTGTGAGGATTTCACAAATGTAAACAAAGGAGGAGAAGGTATACCCGTCATATGAATGCTACCGTCTTCAGTTTCAAGGCCATAGGTGACATGAAGGCTGTATCTAGTAAAACTGTCACTAAACTCTATGTAAAGCTCTGTGTTAAAACCTTCCTGTAGAAGAGAAATGGTAAATTCCAGACAATGTTGACTGACAAACTCTAAATAGATTAAGTTTTATCAATAAATCAATACCTTTATTAAGATATTTAATCTTATACACAGATTCTCTTGAGAGATACAATTGAATGTAATATTTTCTCTCTCAATATTATAAGTATATAAAATATGTAAATAATAATTTGTATATAAAAATAGTAATTTATCATTAATTTATTAACGTGATACTTCTGTTGAAGGACTGACAAGTCCGAAAGTTTGAAAATAAAAAGTTGCACAAGAAACTTAGCTCCCTGGAAGCTTTATTTTATAAGATACAACAATTTTTGAAAAAGAGAGGGAGATATAAATTAGAATAAATGTTATATGGGAAATAGGTGTATATATGGATCTATATATTTTTATATATAAATATATAATGGCATATATATATATATCTAAGAAACATATATATGCGTATTTCCATACATAAAGGTATTTTCCTGCTCTATAATTAGGTTTGAGCCTAGCTCTCTCGTTGTCATATAATATATAACTTAATGGAATTTTATTTGAATCACTACACAATATACAATTAAATGACATACTAAATTATATAAGAGGTATGATACATGACAAAGATATACTAAATGTTTAGGACAAAATAATAAAGCCTCCGAGGTTGTGTTTCTTTTTTAAAACGTTTAATAAAGCTCAAGCTTTCGGGTATGGTGGCCCTTCTTTGCGTTGCTCCTGTAGAAGGGCCACCATACCCGAAAGCTTGAGCTTTATTAAACGTTTTAAAAAAGAAACACAACCTCGGAGGCTTTATTATTTTGTCCTAAAGATTTCACAGAATTTATAATACTGGAATATACTAAATGTGTTTAAATGTTTAAAATATAAGCATCGTTCACAGAATTATTTACTCCTGCACCTATACACAAGTTCCATAGTTTCTCAGGTGAAATAATTTGATGAAAGGAATTTATGAACACAACTCTGGCAGCCAAATGAATAAAATTGTATAGAAAGGAGGAAAATTGAATAAAAATAATCTACTTACCAATAGCAGAAATGGAAACATCATCCTGAAATATTGTGGATCTGAAAACAAACTTATATTTGAACTTTTCGCACCCAATATACACACAATGATATTAAAATGAAAAAAAAAGGCATATCCTGACAACTCTCACATAAGATTTTTATATGGCAGCGTGCCATCTAGTGGAAAAGAAATCAACTAAACGTTGATTTAGCGTCATCCCTGATATTTGGCCAACCCATTTTATTGATAAATCAAGAAAAGCCAACTACGAACGCTTTTCGGGTTGTTGGCCCTTGTCAGCGTGGTGCAGATATTGAAATATAGATTATATAAATAAAGATAATATTATATACTTTTCTTTCATTCACCAAGTTGAGAAAACACAGAAAAAAAAAGGATGTATCACCATCTATTATTTTTGGGGAGGGAAACTGTTATAATATTACAGTAAAACCTCTCTGTAAAGGACAACACCTAATTGCAGAGCCAAAGTGTCCTTTAGGGAGAGATGTCCTCTTACCGGAGAGTTATTGAATAATAAAAATGGTAATTTTGATAATGAAAACTGTACTTTGTAGAGAGGTGTCTGCTAGCGGGGTGTCCGCTAAAGAGAGGTTCTACTGTTTAACATAGCCACAGTGTTATAATTGTATAACGAATAAAAAGTTTACGAAGGAGCCTCTTTTATTATGTATAACAGTGTTGGAAGGAAAGCTCCGGGGGAAGAGATCGAGAGGAAGGAGACAATAGGGATACACAGACGATCTAAAACAATGGATTGGACGACACGAGGAGATGAAGAGGATGGCGTAGGAAGTATGGAGAGACCATGTGGTCCACCCTCAGTAGGCATTGAAGGAAGGAAGCCAATATATCTATTATTGATATCGAACATATATTATTAAAGTTCTCAGTTTAGGCTTATATTTGAGCAAAAATTTTACACGAAGTTGTACCTTTTAGCATGTATATCGGGATTCTAACAATAACTTTGAAAGATACACTCATGGAGACAAAACTTAAGGAAGTTGTACCTTTTAGCATGCATATTGGGATTCAGACAATAACTTTGAAAGATACACTCATGGAGACAAAACTTGAGGAATTTGTACCTTTTAGCATGTATATCGGGATTCAGACAATAACTTTGAAAGACACACTCATGGAGACCAAACTTAAGGAAGTTGTACCTTTTAGCATGCATATTGGGATTCAGACAATAACTTTGAAAGATACACTCATGGAGACAAAACTTGAGGAATTTGTACCTTTTAGCATGTATATCGGGATTCAGACAATAACTTTGAAAGACACACTCATGGAGACCAAACTTAAGGAAGTTGTACCTTTTAGCATGTATATTGGGATTCAGACAATAACTTTGAAAGATACACTCATGGAGACAAAACTTGAGGAATTTGTACCTTTTAGCATGTATATCGGGATTCAGACAATAACTTTGAAAGACACACTCATGGAGACCAAACTTGAGGAAGTTGTACCTTTTAGCATGTATATTGGGATTCAGACAATAACTTTGAAAGATACACTCATGGAGACAAAACTTGAGGAATTTGTACCTTTTAGCATGTATATCGGGATTCAGACAATAGCTTTGAAAGATACACTCATGGAGACCAAACTTAAGGAAGTTGTACCTTTCAGCATGTATATCGGGATTCATACTATAACTCTGAAATTATTGAAGTTGTACGAGATAACCAAGTGTGAACAAAATTGCCTTTGTCATAGACAAAAATTCAGGAAGTTGTACCTTTTAGCATGTATATCGGGATTCAGACAATAACTCTGTAAGATATTACAGTGATCTTTATTGAAGACACACGAGATAACCAAGCGTGAACAAAATTGCCTCCGTCTCTTAAAAAAAAAAGAAGGCGATCACATTAAAGACTATCCAATTCATTAAGTTTTGTCCATGAGTGTACAAAGTATGCTGGATATTTATAAGATGAAAATATTTATATATGACAAAATATTATAGTTCAAAACAATATCTATAATACCGCTATACGAAGATAAAATTTATGGCATATCTTGAACATCGTTAAGATAGAATAATTTCACAGATTATCAGATTAGAATAAATATACACTCATGAATTAAACTTAAGAAAGTGAAAAGTCTTTGATGTCGCCGGTCGTCTGCTTTCTTTTTTTTTTTTTTAAGGAGACAGTGGCAATTTTGTTCACACTTAGTTATATCGTGTGTCTTCAATAAAGATCACCATGTATCTAATATCTTTTAGAGTTGTTGTCTGAATCCCAATATACATGCTAAAAGGTACAACTTCCTTAAGTTTTGTGCATGACAAAGATAATTTTGTTCATACTTGGTTATCTCATGTGTCTTCAATAAAGATCACTATAATATCCTTCAGAGTTATTATCTGAATCCCGATATACATGCTAAAAGGTACAACTGCCTTAAGTTTTGTCCATGAGTGTATATTTCAGAGTTATTGTCTGAATACAGATATACATGCTAAAAGGTACAACTTCCTTAAGTTTTGTCCATTAGTGTATCTTTCAGAGTTATTGTCTGAATACAGATATACATGCTAAAATGTACAACTTCCTTAAGTTTTGTCCATGAGTGTATCTTTCAGAGTTATTGTCTGAATCCCGATATACATGTTAAAAGGTATAACTTCTTCAAGTTTTGTCCATGAGTGTATCTTTCAGAGTTATTGTCTGAATCCCGATATACATGTTAAAAGGTATAACTTCTTCAAGTTTTGTCCATGAGCGTATCTTTCAGAGTTATTGTCTGAATCCCGATATACATGTTAAAAGGTATAACTTCTTCAAGTTTTGTCCATGAGTGTATATTTCAGAGTTATTTTCTGAATCCCGATATACATACTAAAAGGTACAACTTCCTTAAGTTTTGTCCACGAGTGTATCTTTCAGAGTCATTGTCTGAATACAGATATACATGCTAAAAGGTACAACTTCCTTAAGTTTTGTCCATTAGTGTATCTTTCAGAGTTATTGTCTGAATACAGATATACATGCTAAAATGTACAACTTCCTTAAGTTTTGTCCATGAGTGTATCTTTCAGAGTTATTGTCTGAATCCCGATATACATGTTAAAAGGTATAACTTCTTCAAGTTTTGTCCATGAGTGTATCTTTCAAAGTTATTGTCTGAATCCCGATATACATGTTAAAAGGTATAACTTCTTCAAGTTTTGTCCATGAGCGTATCTTTCAGAGTTATTGTCTGAATCCCGATATACATGTTAAAAGGTATAACTTCTTCAAGTTTTGTCCATGAGTGTATCTTTCAGAGTTATTGTCTGAATCCCGATATACATGTTAAAAGGTATAACTTCTTCAAGTTTTGTCCATGAGTGTATCTTTCAGAGTTATTGTCTGAATACAGATATACATGCTAAAAGGTACAACTTCCTTAATTTTTGTCCATGAGTGTAGATGCTTTAAAGATAATAAGATCTTATGAGAGTTGCTAGTATATTTCAGAGCTAATTATGACAAATATTACATTGTCAATCAACTAGATGGATTTTTCTTCTCTTCCTATTTTATGTGGTGTATGGCAATTGCAAATTAATCGCTAGAATAAACTGGCGAAACTGTTGAGAGCCAGGGGTCCTTCTGGTATTTTTTCATCGTATTAAGTACAGTATGAAGTTTGTTTTATTTGAAAAAGCAAAATTCGCATATACAATTAAACCTGTCTATAGCGCCCCCTCTTGGAACTCACCAAAATAGGGTGCTATAGAGAAGGGGTGTTATGGACAGGTCACTTTTAATGTAAATCGCATCGTACTACGTATTTAAAATCGGGCGCTATAGAGAGAAAGGTGCTATTTAGTGGGGGCGCTATAGACAGGTTTAACTGTATTAGTTTCATGTTGTATTTATAGATGGAGCGTTATTTTCTTGTATTTAATCTTTCAATAAAAAAAAATAGAGATAACCTTCTTCTCCCTGGGTTCCTGGGGCATAAAATTCTTTCAATATATTTAACACTTCTACTTAAATTTTGATATATTAGTTTGGCATCAGGCGGGGTTTTATACGTTTGTATCCAACTTTATTGGAATACAAAGAAAAATTAATATAACCAAATAGAACCTGTAGAAAATTATTATTATTATTATTTATTTAAGTAACCCAGGTTCCTGGAGCGTACAGAAGTCGCCAACTACCCGGGATGTCCTTCTGACCTAAGTCTTCTTGGATTTATATATAATGCCAGTGGAAGTCCAATTAATGAGGTGTCGCCAGTCAGATTTCTTGGGAGATTTTCTAGGGATGCTGGACATATGTTGGTGATACCTAGGAGAGTGGCTGTCTGGAATCTTTGGTATTGGAAGGTTGGGCAAGTGAAGAGGAGGTGGTCTACGGTTTGGTCTTCATCTTGGCAGTGGGGGCAAGTTGGGTCTTCTTTCGATACCGTTGCACCTGTAGAAAAGCGAAAAGAAAAAACTTCTATCGGCGCAGCTCTCACGTGACGAGACAGCACGATGCGCTGTTCTCTAAAAGCTCGCGCTATCTTCCGTGGAAGAAGCGAACCATTTGTTACACGTTTATTTATGTACTCCTGTAGAAGGGCAGAGATGACCGAAGGCTTGAGACTGTTTTAATAAAATAAAAAGAAACTTATAGAGCTCCAGAAAAACCTCTTTAATTATTTAATTTATGTCCAGGAGATAAAAAAAAATCATTTGATATTAGCTTAAGGGTAAATTTAAAGATAAAATGTTTAAATCATTTAGTATACACTTATGGACAAAATATTTAAAGAAGTTGTACCTTTTAGTATGTATATCGGGATTCAGACAATAACTCTGAAAGATACACTCGTGAACAAAACTTAAGGAAGTTGTACCTTTTAGTATGTATATCGGGATTCAGACAATAACTCTGAAAGATACACTCGTGAACAAAACTTAAGGAAGTTGTACCTTTTAGTATGTATATCGGGATTCAGACAATAACTCTGAAAGATACACTCATGGACAAAACTTAAGGAAGTTGTACCTTTTAGTATGTATATCGGGATTCAGACAATAACTCTGAAAGATACACTCATGGACAAAACTTAAGGAAGTTGTACCTTTTAGAATGTATATCGGGATTCAGAAAATAACTCTGAAATATACACTCATGGACAAAACTTAAGGAAGTTGTACCTTTTAGTATGTATTTCGGGATTCAGACAATAACTCTGAAAGATACACTCATGTACAAAACTTAAGGAAGTTGTACCTTTTAGTATGTATATCGGGATTCAGAAAATAACTCTGAAATATACACTCATGGACAAAACTTAAGGAAGTTGTACCTTTTAGCATGTATTTCGGGATTCAGACAATAACTCTGAAAGATATTACAGTTACCTTTATTGAAAACACACGAGATAACCAAGTGTGAACAAAATTGCTTCTGTCTCCTTCAAAAAAAAAAAAAAGAAAATAGACGACCGAAGACTTTAAAATATGAAACTTCCTAAGTTGTGTTCATGAGTGTAATTTAGTTTTTATATATTAAGACTCCTACCCCCAAATTATAAACATAAGATATTAAATGCATAATTTATGTGTTTAATATGAAGCATATTGTAGCGTAGCAGAAAGGTAGACGCAAGGAGAGGTAAACCCAACCGAACTTTATTCTCTCTAACTGTCCTCCTTAAAATTGTATTTACGCGCATTTATATAGCCATGCCATAATTCAAAACTATGTAAATCGATACAATCAAAATTAAACAAATAAATTAAAATATTTACATGAAAATGATAAAACTAATAACTCGCTACATAGCCCCCCTCTCAAAGGACATCGACCCGATGCTCAGCAGGAGACCTGCACCTCCAGTCTACGAGCTCGCGTCCGCGTAATAGGGCCAGGGATATCCAGGTCTCCTGGTCTGGGGACCTCCTCCTGGGCCAAGGGTGGTTGCCTCCCTTCCGCTGGAACTTCTTCCTTTTGAGGACTTGTTAAGTTGTCTTCCATGTCCTCCTCCAGGTGGTCCTCCCGCTTCTCTGGATCTAAAGGTATCGTCTGAAGGCTTAGAGGTATCGTCTGAAGGCTTAGATGTCATCTCATCAGACGGCGTTCTCATCTCTGCAGACTGCGATTACATCCCCGAAGAAGACGTCCCCATCCCCGCCGATGGCGTTTCCATCTCCGCAGACAACGTTCCCATCTCCGCAGACGGCGATTCTCTGCAGGCGGCAATTTCTGCAGGCGGCAAATTCTGCAGACGGCAAATTCCGCAGACGGCAATTTCTGCAGACGGCAATTTCTGCAGACGGCAATTTCTGCAGACGACGGTCTCAAATCCGCAAAAGACGGTCTCACCCTCGCAGAAGACGGTGCCATCCCCGCAGAAGACGGTCTCACCTTCGCAGAGAGAGACCAGAGAGTTTCTCCAAGCCTTGTAAGCGAAGGCCTCCTCCCATCAAGTTATCCGTGAGGGCATCGGTACCCAGCATCTCCACCACTTGTAGCGTAGCAGAAAGGTAGACGCAAGGAGAGGTAAACCCAACCGAACTTTATTCTCTCTAACTGTCCTCCTTAAAATTGTATTTACGCGCATTTATATAGCCATGCCATAATTCAAAACTATGTAAATCGATACAATCAAAATTAAACAAATAAATTAAAATATTTACATGAAAATGATAAAACTAATAACTCGCTACAATATTTTTAAACAGTCAATTTACTAAAGTTTTACATTTTCAATTTAATAGAGAGATATATAAGCTTACAGTAATACCTCCCTGTAAAAGACAGTACCTAATTGCAGAGCCAAAGTATCCTTTAGGGAGAAGTGTCCTCTTACCGGAGTGTTGCTAAATTATAAAAATGGTAATTTTACAAATGAAAACTGTCCTTTGTAGAGAGGTGTCCGCTAAAGGGGGGTCCTACTGTTTATGGTGTTTGAAAAAAAAAACTTTATAATCCTAATCTAAAATATATATTTAAAAAAACGAAATTTGGAATGTTTGAAAACTAATTGTAAATGAAACTTACCTAGCTGTGACCACAACTGAAAAGGTTTATCTTCTGCACAACACAAATTTATTGAATGAAATGTGAAAAAATAATAATAATAATGCGCTCGCTATTTACATTTTCATCGTGAATAAGCAAGTATTGCTTGCGGAACACATTAAAGAAGAAAAATTGCGGGATTTTTTTATGTTTTAGAAATATACCATTAATCAGCATTTTAAAAAATATTTTTGTTTATTGAAAATTTTCAAACATTTTCACCAAACGTAAATAGAAGAAAAAGCAAAAAAAGTTTATGTTTATATTTCCAATTGAAATTATAATATTTTGAAATTGTTAAAGTTTATTTTTCTTCATAAAAACGTTTATTTTGTGGTATTTTTATAGTATCTATTTTTAATATATTAGAATTTGAACATTTCTATGTTGAGGCTCCTTTAAAAATTTATGTAAAACTTTCAATTATACAGTAGAACCTCCCTGTAAAGTACACCTAATTGCAGAGCCAAAATGTCCTTTAGGAAGAAGTGTCCTCTTACTGGAGAGTTTCTAAATTGTAAAAATGGTAATTTTGCAAATAAAAACTGTCCTTTGTGGTATCCGCTAAAGGGAGGTTCTACTGTATATATTATATACAGGGTGCGGCATAGAAAAAAAATGATGTCCATGGGAAAAATGAATAAACAAATGGAAAAGAGCCTTCATTACATATTAGAGTTTTATATAGATGAACACATACCTGAAAGATGACATCATTCAATGAACCCGCCATCAGCGGCAATAACAGCTTCTATACTCTGTTGGAACCGACTGCAGACAGTAATGTGATAGATCTTGGGAATGTTTGCCATTGTATTCACTATAGCAGCTCTGAGAGCTGTGTTGTGGGGATGACTATTGGAGTCCTTCACAACTAAGACCCACACGTAATAGTCCAGCGGTTTGACATCTAGTGAGCTGGGGGCCAAACGTTAGGTGTGACATTGATGATGATCTTCTTGTCTGATTAAAAACCGATCATTCCTGGCTCCTCGGGATGTTGGATCTTGTTTAGAAGGCGGTTGGCTCTGGTCAAGCGGTTTACCTTGGTTCTTTAAGACCCTGAACTGTCCTCTCCGCTTCACGTATAATTTTTAACGGAGGTCCTCATGAACCACACGTCGGATGGTAGCCTCATCAACCTGCAGCTCTCTGGCGAGTGCCCTCATCGACTTCC
Source organism: Cordylochernes scorpioides (assembly GCA_030710605.1). NCBI lineage: Eukaryota > Metazoa > Arthropoda > Arachnida > Pseudoscorpiones > Chernetidae > Cordylochernes > Cordylochernes scorpioides. The sequence goes on from CP092871.1 coordinate 79,060,404, forward strand.
CAGGGTCCTCATTGATGGCAGCTTGGACATGGCTTATAAAGTCTGACATCCTGATATTGTCAGAACGTTGGCAATGTCGTTTCCTTTGGGAAACATCACTCTTTGAAGCTCCCAATTCTTCCAAAGGATATAGATATAGCCACGCACCGCTCTCGACCAGCCAGGAGTAGGCATTGCGGCTTTCACATCCTCTTGGGTCTTCGCTCTGTGTGTGCACGATTGGGAGCGTCCTTGCTGACCGCGTCATGAAATACCAAGGTGTACACACAGTAGTACCACCCCTCCGCGCGGTTCCCCGTGTCAACCTCGTACCTCAGAGATCTCTGATTCGTCGGAAGATTCAGGGAGTACTGGGAGCTAAGGGTACGAGGGCCAAAGGGGAGGGGGAGTCTTATTGGAGCGTAGGACGGGTTTAACCAAGTCCGAACGAGAGAGCTCGGACAGCAACCAGGCCGCGAAACTCTCGTAGACGCCTGTGGGCTACTTGGTCGACATCATAGAGCTAGACCATAAAGGCGGCCGCTCGGTGCATGGAGAATACACCAGTTCCTACTGGTTGGGTGACTGGAGAGGGTAACTCGGGATGCAAGAGGCCAAACTTTCTATCTGCCACATTATTAAATATTCTTCTGGAATGATAGAGAAGAAATTTATAAAGAGAGAGAGAGAGAAATATACAGATCATTTTTGTCAAATATATAAATGAAGACAGCATGCATAGAAAAGTATATAGACCTTTTGTTGAAAATCTTTAAACTATAAAAAAATATAATTAAAATTGCTGCGGTACAAGACTACTGCTCTCCAAGCGACCAAATATCAAGCATCGATCCACTTCAGCAACAATTATGTACATTGGCACATGAAGTTAGACTACTACATAAAAATGGACCGCCTCATCTTTCAACTCTCCTACCGAGCCTTCCAATAACAAAGATTCTAGATGGTTGTTCTAATAGCAATAGTCAATCTAATACAGGAATTGCATGAAAATTTTATAAGAAATATAAAAGTGCCTAGCGATGCCTAAGAATACAGTCTAGGGAGTTTATAAAATTATGTATTAAAATCAAAAAAGGCATATCCTGATCACGCTTACACGAGCTTTTAGATGGCAGAGCGCCATCTAGTAGAACAGAAACCAACTAAACGTTGATTTAGCCTACTCCCTGATATTTGGCCAACCCATTTTCTTGATAATAAATAAAAGCAACCACAAACGAGTTTCGGACTGCTGGCAGGCTGTACCTCTATGATTAGTTCCAGCTCAAAATAATTTTATTAAATGCCCCATCAGCAAGAGCAACATAGTTCATAAATTTACAATCAGTATTTATGTACAGGTGGTTCATCATATCAACATATATAGTCACGACCGTCATGGGCGGGCCGGTTCTGTCACGGATGCGCGCGCATCATCATTATGATCATTATCATTATCTAATGATAATAATAATAATAATAATAATAATAATGATTATTATTATTATTATTATCCATATATATATAGTCACAACCGTCATGGGCGGCCGGTTCTGTCACGGATGCGCGCGCACAGGGAGGTCACGTGCTCGCCGGCAGCCAACGGGCGCGCGCCGCCGGCATTACGTCATAGATTATAAACACAAGGTAATAAGGCCAAATAAAAAAATAGTGTGTGATAAGGCACAATTTGGATTATCTACTTATATAATTGCCTTATTCTCTCTGTGTGAAGTTCACTGTGTGAAGTTCACGGATAGATTTTGGTCAGAATGGATAAAATAAAAAAAGTGTCAAGGGATGGGAATCGAACCCACGACCTTCCGCTTACCGGGCAGATGCCATGACCACTAGGCTACCCTGGACATATTTTTCCGTTCACATTTTTATTTTTATATTTTCAAGACACACACAGTTTGGGGCGGGACGTTTCACAAGAGAGACATCCACGGCGCCAATTTATAATTGTAACGAATAGTATTTTAATTAAAACATTTTTAAAATATATACGCACTCGGGTAAAACCCTAGTATATATATATACATTACATATATATAGAAATATATACATTAATTAATATTTACAATCAGTATCTTGTATATCTGGTCTTGTACCATCTGCTACATGTTTCTATTAGTAGTGTTAGGGAATTATCTGGCTAGATTAATGTTTCAACATAATTTATTTTTCTCTTTTTCTATTTTCATTGTTTTGTTTGAAATTATAAAGAACTTTTCTGAGGGACTTTTCTTTTTTATTTTTTCATTATAGTTGCGGTATTTTTGGCTTGGTAATTTAAGTTTGTAGAATTTAAAATCTAATTTTTTCAATAATCATTAATATTTTTAATGTGGAGGTCATTTTTGATTATTGAATGTCTTACATATACAGGCTTTCATTATTTTCCTTAGGGTCTTGTTTTCAAAGGTTTCCAATTTTTAAATATAGTTTTATTGGCTGAAAAAAATGGGTATAAATATATCCATATGTAAGAATGGGTCTAATTATTATGTATAAAGTGTTCTTTTTCGGGTAGGTGAGAGTGTACTTTTATTGCTTAACAACAGCAATAAGTTTGTTTTTTCTACATTTGCGTTGCTAATCCTGTTTTCAATGTATTTTTGGAAGGACAGGTGATGATCTTATATTACTCCTAGATTTTGAACACTATCTTTCCATTCAATGGTGTCATTGATGAAATTTAGTTCTTTGATCGCTCTACAACCTAAGAAATGAAGAAATGGGTATTTAAGGCAAAACTTGCGTAAATAAGCTGAACATGTGAAAAAAACAATAAATAATAAAAGGTCAGGTGTTGGAATTAAAATAAAAAAGAAATATCCTGGCCACGCTCACACGAGCTTTTTAGATGGCAAAGCGAGATCTAGTGAAACATAGATCAACTAAACGTTGATTTAACCTATAGGTGTGCACCAGAAAACTTGGTAATTTCTAAGAGAATAGCCACCTTGAATCTTATAGTGTTGGAAATTTAAGTAGTGCAAAGACTTGATGATATGTGTGTGTGTGTGGTTTATGCTAAATTTGGTAATAGGAGTAAGTTGAGTCACATTTGAATACTTACGCCTATTACCAAAATATAGCACAATTAAATACTTTTGCATCCTTTTCTGGATCTACCAAACCAGTCAGAATTTTTTTGAAGTGGATTTATATTTGATTATTAGTAATATGAAAAACAGTTGCAGTGGATGCAGCATTACTTTAAATTTATTTCTAGATGAAGGTCTTAAAAATAAAGTTCTGTCGATTTTTATTTAAGAAAGTCTTACCAGAATCATTGGTAGAATAATTTTTGAGATCATAAATGCTTAATAAACAAATTGATAGCATATAAACTTTAGCTGTGCGTAGGCCATAATTTTAAACTATTCATTTTAATAATATATAATGCAATTTAATTGTTCTGTCGGTTTATAAGATTTTTGATGGGTTTAAAAATACTTTTAGTAAAATTTAAAAGTCTCCAGGTCAGTTCTCCGAGTTTGCCAAAACTGAGGTTGTAGATTTTCACTGAACAGATTCACTATTTCAAATATATATAATGTTAAAAAGTTTCATTTAAGTTAGAAAATATTAGTGTGCATATAAAGTTGAAAGTTTTCTTAAAATTAAATTACCAATTGATATAGGCTTAGCAAAATACGGTTATTCTTTTTGAGGATTTCTGGTTGTTTTGTTTGTACTCACGTATGTTGTAGTTACGAGGACATCCCTTTAGATATAAACAAATATATATTTATTTAAGGAACGACTTGTTCCATTACATATATTGTTAAAACAAGTTAGCGGTAAACATCAGCAAGGTTGAAGGTAGTAGTTGGAAGTTACGTCATAGTAGTGACGTCAGCATCTATGATGATTAAAGTCAAAGTCTGTGTAACAATTCCCTCCTTACTTTGGCTTTATTCCCACGATGCTGAGGCTCTCCAGGTGTTTCTTCATCTGGTCTCGGGATAGGTCCTTTGTGAAGATATCCGCCTCCAGGTCCTGAGATGGCTTGTACAGAAGGCAGATGTCTCTGGATTCATAACAGTCTCTCAAGAAGTGGTACTTTCTGTTGATATGTCTACAGCGACTGCTTTGTTTAGGGCTGGAGATCCAGTTGATCAATGACTGACTGTCTGTATAGATCGCAGTTGGTTTTTCCATGAAATTCCATTCTTCCAGCTCTCGTAACAGGTTTATTATCCACTTGATTTGACAGCAGCTTTCACAAGCAGCTATCATTTCCGCTTCCATTGTGGAGAGGGCGACGAGTGGTTGTTTACTACTTTTCCAGTCTATAGTTGCTTCGCCGAGCTTCAATACATATCCGCCGTAGGATTTTCCGTCATGAGTGGTCGACCAGCTGGCATCGGCGTAGGACTTCAGGATTCCAGTCTTCCCTCTTTCAAATTTCACTCCTAGGTCAATCGTTCCTCGTAGGTATCTCATAACTCTTTTGATTGCTGTCCAGTGCATCTGTTTTGGTTGTCTGGAGTACTGAGAAAGTTTGCTAGTGATGTAAGCGATGTCGGGTCTGGTGTTAACAGCTAGAAACATTAGCATTCCAAGGGCTTCTTGGTAAGTGTGCTGATCACAATTGTCATCTTCAATATGATTGTCCAAATTGATTTCTTTGGAACCTGGTGTTGGAACTTCCTTACAAGTTTCCATTCCATATTTCTGCAATATTTGTTGTACATAGTGGCTTTGCTGTAGCGAAATTCCCTCCTTGTCTTGTATGATCTTGATTCCCAAAAACAAGCCTTTACATGTTACATCCTTTATTTCCAGGTGATGTCTCAATTTATTGATGAATCTGTTTGAGGTATCTTCAGAATCTGAGACAGTGATAAAGTCATCAACATATATCCCTACATAGAAGTATTTGTCTTCATTCTTCCATTTAAATAAGCAAGGTTGTTTCATGAATATTGTGTTTTCAATGTTTCCATTTAGTTAGGCTGCTTTCACATCAAATAGTTTAATGACTGAATCTTTTGTGGCTGCCATTTACAAAATAGTCCTGAGGGTGGCATTTTTAATTACAGGGCTGAAACTTTCGTTGTAATCTCTTCCTGGGATTTGGTTGTATCCCATTGCAACAAGTCTAGCTTTGTAAGTTTTGTTTTCTTGGTCTTTAGATATTTTGAACACCCATTTACTTTTGACAACTTTAGCGTTTACAGGTCTAGGTACCAGTTCCCATACTTGATGCGAGTACATGTTCTGTATTTCCTCAAGCATTGCGTTCTCCCAATGTTTCTTGTCTTCGCATGCGATGGCTTCTTCATAGTCTTTCGGAATGGTTTCATTCGCAGTAGCCAGAACGTAGTCATCGAATCTTTTAGGTATTGTTCGAGTTCTTTGTGGTCTGTCTGATTCACTTGACTCTGTCTGTCTGTTGATCATGGTATCTGGTGCTGGCTCTTCAATATCAACATCTGATAGAACATGATTGTCCAGTTGTTCATCCTCCTGAATGAAGAAATATGTGTCAGTGTCCGTATTATTATCACTTTGTTTTTCTTCTGAGTTGACATTATTGTTCTCTCTGAAGTGAATGTCTGCGGTTTCAAGAATGACTCTCGTTGTGATATCAAATACTCGATAAGCTCTTCTGCATCTTGAATAGCCTACAAATATTCCTCTCTTAGATTTAGCTTCTAGTTTGTGTCTTTGATGATTCTCGAGTTTATAGAAGACTTCACAACCAAATCTCATGATGTGAGAGACGGATGGCTTTTTACCTTTCCATTTTTCCATAGGGGTAGTGTCTGGGTCATTAGTTGTGGGAGTTAGATTGTACAGATATGCAGCTGTATTCACAGCTTCTGCCCAGAAGTGTAGGGGTAATTGGGAGTCTGCCAGAAGTGTTCGGCCTTTGTCTAATAGTGTTCTGTTAGCTCTTTCAACTCTCCCATTGCTTCTTGGGGTGTACGGTGTAGTTAGTTCATGTTTAATTCCTTTGGATTCTATGAAGGTTTCAAGGTTTTTATTGATAAATTCTGTTCCGTTATCTGTTCTAAGTCGTTTTAGTTTTGAGCTTAGCTCGTTTTCTCTCTTTACAATAAACTTCTTCAAAACTTCTGCTGCTGAGAGTTTATCTTTGAGAAATTCTACAAATATTCTCCTAGAAAATCCATCTACGATGGTCAAGAAATATTTACTTCCGCCCAAGGAGTTTATTCTCATTGGACCACAGAGATCGACATAAATGGCTTCAAAGGGGTAGCTTTCCTGATTGCTATCTGTGTGAACATAGGGTACTTTGGTCATTTTTCCCAAGGAGCAAGCATCACATTGATCAAGGGTACCATTTATAGAGTTCAAGCCTTTTAGAAGATTGTTCTTCAAAATCAGGTCTAGTTTGTTGTTACTAGGATGTCCTAACCTTCTGTGCCATGCAGTCCTAGAATTGTCCTTTGAAATCAAGCAATGTTCGTTTGGAACATGAGTTGTTTCAGGTAAACGTGATAGGTTCAATGTGTACATGTTACCATCAAAGTTGCCTGTTCCTATTAGCTTGTCATCAGAAGAGTATATGTATGCTCCTTCAGAGTTCAAAAGAACAGAGTTCCCTCTTCTTACTACGCTTGGGATGGACATTAGATTTCCTTTCAGGTGTGGTACATGGAGGACATTATGCAGGGTTACAGCGTTGGTAAGTTTGTCCTTACCTTGTACAGTAGCTTGGATTGATCCTGATGAGGCAGATTCGATGTGTCTCCCTTCTTCCGCTACTTGTATGCTTCTTCCCTCTTCCGTCTTGTGCTCGATCCATTCGCCATGGGAAGTCATGTGGCTTGTGCACGCAGAATCAATTATCCACACGTCCTGAGTTGTCGGGCGTTCCTCCCTTGTGATTACATGTAGTGCGTATTCTGAAGTGGAGTCTCTTCGTTGGGATGGTTCCTCCGTTCGTTCTTGGATTGCTGATCTGGCTGTGTCTTTGTTTTGTTTTGGTCCTTTATGGTAGTTCCTTGTACTGGCCATGTTATTTTTGTTTGTTGTATTCTTTTGATTTCCTTTGTTGTCAGGGTTGAACCAACAGTCTTTCTTGAAATGTCCTTTTCTTTTGCAAATGAAGCATGATTTTTCTTTGAATTGGTTGCCTGATGATCTGAAAGCATTTTCAGGATTTTTGCTTCTGTCCTGTCTTTTCTTCTCGAAATCCAGTAGAGTTTGTCTCAAGTCTGGTAAGGAGATTTCTCTGTTTATTGACAGTGCTGCTGCGATCGTGTCAAAGTTAGGTGTGAGTCCTTCAACAATGTATCGTACAAGTTCTCTTTCTGTTACTGTCTTTCCTAGCTGGGTGATCTCTTGTGCCAGTTTCTGTGCTCGTACAATATACATGTTAACATTTTCATTTGGGTTCAATTTTAGTCTGGCTAGATCCAACATTAGGTCAATCCTTTTATTTTCTAGAGATCCTTCAAACCTTTTCTTTATGTCGTACCAAATTCTTTTGGCTCTTTTATCGCCTCGAAAGATGATTGTTAAGTCATCCGAAAGTGACAATATTATTAGGCTGTATGCTTCCCGATTCTTTTTCTTCCAAATATCATATTCTAGTTTATTTTTTGTAAAGTCTGGCTCGTCATTAACAATTACGTCCTCGAAGAGATCTTTTGAATCTAGAATTGCTTCCATTTTCATGGACCACGTGGTATAGTTGTTTTCTGTTAACTGTTCGATTTTTGCTAAGTTATGTGTATCCATTTTTATTCAATATTTATTTCTAAATTGGCGGTTAGTCCAATTATTTATTTTCTTTATGATTTAAATGGATCAATTGGCGGTTAGTCCAATTCGCGCGCCCAAACAACGCTCAGCTACCAAATTGATATAGGCTTAGCAAAATACGGTTATTCTTTTTGAGGATTTCTGGTTGTTTTGTTTGTACTCACGTATGTTGTAGTTACGAGGACATCCCTTTAGATATAAACAAATATATATTTATTTAAGGAACGACTTGTTCCATTACATATATTGTTAAAACAAGTTAGCGGTAAACATCAGCAAGGTTGAAGGTAGTAGTTGGAAGTTACGTCATAGTAGTGACGTCAGCATCTATGATGATTAAAGTCAAAGTCTGTGTAACACCAATTATATTACAATACATAGAATAGATCTACATTAGTTTAAAATTAATCTGATTTTTTTCTAAAAAAATTAAAATTGTTAAAATTAATCTGGATACATTGAATATTTATTATTGTTTTTGTTGCGCTCTAAAGTCTCGTTGTTTAAATGTGTGTTAATATTTATTATATTTTAATTATTTGATTATCCCAAGTTTCTAAATGTTTAATATATATATTTAAAAATAATTGTAATGACAACTTTAAATTATCTTCGTGTTTGTAACCATTTGTGGTCAACGACTTCCAATCATTTTTTGAAAGCTACCAGAAGAGCAATATGCACTTCAAAAATTTTAACAATGAAAGATTATTATAGTGTATTAGAAGTAGAGAAAACAGCAAGCGAACAACAAATTAAAGATGCTTTTATACAAAAGATCAAAAAATTACATCCAGATGTTACAAAAAAAAGTGAAAATATAAGTGAAAAAAGTACATTAGTTATAGAAGCATATAAAACTTTAGGAACAAAAGATTTACGTGAAGAATATGATAAAACATTTGATAAAAATCGATTTGATGCAACATTTTATGGTAATTATTCAATAGTACAGAATGAAAATGTGTATCAAAAAAGACAACAAAAGCCTACAAATCCATATAAGTTAAAAGAAATGCAAATTGACATTACATTTAATCAGGCATTACATGGTTGTACAAAAATCATTCGATTAAGGGTTATGGATACTTGTCCATCATGTGACGGTAAAATGACTTTACCAGGAACAACTAGTGAAATGTGTCCTAATTGTTTAGGTACAGGATTGGAACATGCAACTAAAAAAATGTTATATATACACCAAATTTGTAAGGTATGTCTCGGTAAAAAAGTGATAATAAAAACACCATGTACAGATTGTAATGGTAAAGGAAGTTTTAGACAAGGTAAAAAAGTACAATTAACAATTCCAAAAGGCGCCTATACCGGACAAGTAATTTCAGCTAAAGTATTAAATGAAGATATGTACTTTGTATTACATATTAACAAACCTAAAGAGAAATTTATAAGATCTGGTGATGACATTCACATTCATGAAAATATCCTATTTGAAAAAGCTTTTTACGGTGGAAAACTCAATATCAAAGGTCTAACAAAAATACATCAAATTGAAATCCCCAAAGGCACAAAAGGAAATAAAGTGTTTAAGCTAACTGGAGAAGGTTTTCCAAGAAAGAATGGAAATGGCAATGGAGATTTTTTTGTCCATTTCCATTTAAAAAATCCGGAAAATAAAATACCCAACAAGGAAGATACATCTTTTCTTTCTAAATTAAAAATGTATGGAAACCTTAATTAAAATAAAGTATGTATTTTCTATTTGTTTTATAATTGTAATATATAATATGTTTATATGGTTTTGACCAAGGACTTGGTTGTTGTGTGATGTAATCAATATATAGCGTGAGATATTCATGTTTTTTTAGTTCTTATGATAATTCTGTAATAATAAAATATTATGCAAATATATAACTTTTCAGTAACATATAATCTCTTTTAATAGAAACTACACTACCTAAGATTATTGAATATTAGAACTCCGCCTTTTTGCCGGTCCCAAGCCCGGATGAAAAAGGAGGAGGGGGAGCAGTAACAAGCTCACTAAAAAACCTGGGCTCAGCTGGCCTGGCTGATAGTACCCTGTAAGGGCTCCTAATCCAGGGATACAGGATGTGTCTGTACTCCATGTTAGGAGCGGCTGCACATGGCGTCTGTTCCTCATATCAGAGGCGGCCATTTCTTTTGGAGCTAAGTCAGCCTGCCACTGAGTAGTGCTCCCAGTCTTAATGACAAAGGCAGATGCATTCTACTTCACCCAGTCATGATGGTTGTCAAGTCTTAAGCTCTACAAGCTTGATACCCTAATATGATCGAGTGGAGATAAGAAAGAAGAAGATTGAACATTAAGTAAAAGAGTACATAACAATAATATTTATTCCATTTATATATCATTCATTGCTTATCCCTAGTACATGTGGTAAGCAACTTTCACTATCCCGATAAGGAACTGCCCTTTTTTCTTTTTTAAAGATAGTTTTGTTTTTAAAACGAGACGGTATGAAATTCATTCATAATCTTTTCTGCTTAACGAAATGATGCCTATTTGGGTATAGTTGTCTCACTTGCCGATAAAATGGATATTAAGCCATAATCCTCTATGTATTTTCAAGTGGTTAGGCTGTTGGGAGACCTCATAAACTCATCCTAGAGCAGAAAAGGTAAGAAAAAGATGATGGGGCGTGCATCTGGTGTTATTCACTTTATCTTCTTTTTTTTCCTTATCCCTAGTACACGTGGTACAGGCCATGGTAGTCATGGTGGGTAGAAATAGGCGACTGCTTTTACTGTAAGTGCACCACATGTCTACACATGTGAAAAGCAGTTCGACTTTGCACTTACAAATGTACCAGAGCCCTGTTTGGTTACTTGCACTCGCTGGTGGGGTTGAATTTTGCAAGAATCAGAGGCGATTGGAGCATTTTTTATTAATCAGAAAAAAGTGCCCAATGCGGGAATTGAACCCAAGTCGTAGCGGTAGAAAACCAACGGTTTAGACCATCCTTCCACTGACTCCCTCCATTTATGTATTATAATATACAGTAAAACTACCTTCCTCTAAATGACAATACCTAATTTCAGAACCAAAGTGTCCTTTAGAGACAGATGTCCCCTTACCGGAGAGTTTCTAAATAGTAAAAATGGTAATTTTGACAATGAAAACTGTCCTTTAGCGTGAGTGTCCTCTCATGGAGGTTATACTGTATATACCCCTATTATACTATATAAAAGTCACTGTATGTATATATGTTGTCGGCTATACACGTCAAATCTGGAAAAAATTATAGGCAAATTTTTAGGCTTCTATCTCAAATATCCTTGTAGTTATTAACAAATTTTCCTATTTCACTCACAAATAGCGCCACACTGTGGCAACAGAGAAGTAAAGTTGGGGAAGATGGGTGGAATCCAGCTGCGGGAGGATGGCCCACGTGGAGCTCCCACAGTGTGAAGGGGATTGGTGTGTGAGGGATGTTGAGCGGGACGTTTCACAAGAGTGACATAAGACATAATAATGGCGTAGGGACAAGAAATCACTTGCTATCATCAAATATATTAATATATGTATATATCAGATTTAAAATATGTTCATATAAAAATATAAAATAAACACAAGATAATAAGACCAAATAAATAAATAGTGTGTGACGTTTTGGTAACAACGCTGTTACCGAAACGTCACACACTATTTATTTATTTGAATTTGGTCTTATTATCTTGTGTTTATAATCTATAGTCCAAATTGTGCCTTATTATCATATTCTTTCTTATCTCCATTCAACAATCATATCAGGGTATCAAGCTTGTTGATAGTGTCTGCTGGGGATGAGTAGAACTCATCAATGGATGAATCAATACAGTCAATGATGTGTCTATCTGGTCTTCTTTCTTATCTCCACTCAATCATATCAGGGTATCAAGCTTGTAGAGCTTGTTGATGGTGTCTGCTAGGGATGAGTAGAGCACATCAATGGATGAGTCAATACAGTAAATAATGGGGTTGCAGGTTGAGAATTGCACATAGTATAAATAATTATGATGAAGCACAATTTGGATTATAGATTATAAACACAAGGTAATGAGACCATTTGATGTTTCGGTAACAGCGTTGTCATACTTTTGTCTGAAGATGATAACAACCCTGTTACCAAAATGTCACACTATTTATTTGGATTTGGTATTATTACCTTGTGTTTAAAAAGAAGTAGATAATTAATTATCATTGTGGAATGTTATCTCTATAATAGTCAGTCATAATGGAAAACCATTTCTTCACTATTCACATTTCTCTTTGTATCTTCTTATATATGATTGAATATATAACCAAAATACAATGTCAAATTGTCCTGAAAATTGATAATGTACTTGAATTTCGTGATTATAAAGTTATTAGTATCAAAATCTTCTTTCTTATCTCCACTCAATCAAATTAGGGTAATTTGACAACCATCATGATTGGGTGAAGTAGAATGAGTCTGCCTTTGTCATTAAGACTGGGAGCACTACTCAGTGGCAGGCCGACTTAGCTTCAAAAGAAATGGCCGCCTCCGACATGAGGAACAGATGCCATGTGCAGCCGCTCCTAACATGGAGTACAAACGCTGCTCATCCTGTATCCCTGGATTAGGAGCCCTTACAGGGTACTATCAGCCAGGCCAGTTGAGCCCAGGTTTTTTAGTGAGCTTGTTACTGCTCCCCCTCCTCCTTTTTCATCCGGGCTTGGGACCGGAAAAGGCGGAGTTAGTATCAAAATGAATATATAAAATTGACGTTTTGAAAAATACCAATTATTTCTGAAAGATTTCTTCTAATGGATATTTGAATAACAAATTATTTTAATTAAACTATGTTTATCTGTTCTGTTCTTTGTATCTTCTACTTCAAGACTTATCAAACACCAATCCTCTTCCATAGTCTACCTTTCTTAAGGTGCAGCCTTTCAATAAATGATCTCCTGAGGTGATGCTCCGAGTACTGTAAATGATAAAGCATAATTTGGATTATAGATTCAAGGTAATAAGACCAAATCCAAATAAATTAATAGTGTGTAAAGTTTCGGTAAAAACAGTGTTACCATCATCAGACAAAAGTAACTGAATAAGAAAAAGTATCACAGCATTTGCTTTCAAATAGTTATGTACTAAGTGCAATTCTCAACCTGCAACCCCAAAACACATTATTGACTGTATTGATTCATCCATTGATGAGCTCTACTCTTCCCCGACAGACACCATCAAAAGTCTCAAGCTTTACAAGCTTGATACCTCAATATGATTGAGTGGAGATAAGAAAGAAGTAGAAATATTTATTTTATGGTTCTTAGAAAACTATTTAGTTATTATCTACTATCTTCTTTACACACTTGATAACAGTGATAACTCTTTAAAATCATGCTGTGATATTTTTTATCATTCAGTACTTTTGTCTGATGATGGTAAGAACGCATACAGTAGAACCTCCCTTTAGAGGACACCCCGCTAGCAGACACCTCTCTATAAAGGACATTTTTCATTCTCAAAATTACCATTTTTACTATTAAGCAACTCTCCGGTAAGATGACATCTCTCCCTAAAGGAACACTTTGGCTCTGCAATTAGGTGTTGTCCTTTACAGGGAGGTTCTACTGTACTATTTATTTGGAATTGGTTTTATTACCTTGTATTGGTCATGAATCTTTATTCAGAAAAGTTTAAATATTTTAATCTATTCTCTTTTTGTATACACAGTATAACCTCCTTGAGTGGACACTAGCAAACACTTCCATACCCAGGACAGTTTTCATTCCCAAAATGACCATTTTTACCCACTTATCTGTAATATGATAAGGGAACACCTCACCCTAAAGGATACTTTGGTTCTGTAAACTAGGTTTCCTTAAGGAAATCTAATGCTGCACATGACTGGTACAGATTAGGAGGGACAAGCACCGGTTCTGTCCTCCCAAGAGAACAACAGTCTTTGATTTCCAGACTCAAGTCTGGTCATCTACGGACAATGACTTTCCAGAATGGTTGCAGGGTTTTCCCACTATGTACTAAGTGTCAACCTGCAACCCCAAAACACATTATTGACTGTATTGACTCATCCATTGATGGGCTCTACTCTTTCCCCAGCAGACACCATTAACAAGCTTTACAAGCTTGATACCTTAATATGATTGAGTGGAGATAAGAAAGAAGAAGGTTTCCTTAAGATAGCTTCCACTGTACTTGCAATTTGTTAAAACTACTCACATCCTAAGTACCAATGTATGATGTGTGATTTCTTGAAATTCTAAAAAGAAAGTTGAAAAATCATTCTATTTTATCACTTGAAGCGACAGTTTCTTTATTCCTCCAGGATTCTGTTGGTGATTTGGACCAGAGATTTAATGAACATAGTTGTTTCTTAATCAGCATCAATCTTCCATCTGAGCAAATATCCATAGATTAGATTGTTGAGCCATAAGTTTGATGCCATTTCTTGTAGCAGCAATTATCAAACAAGAGTTCTTGTTCCACTGAGCAGCGACTTGTTCCAATATAGTTCAGGCAACTCAATTTCTTGTGTGAGTTTCAGGGGTATTTGAGATAGGATTCCATATTCTTCAATCAGTTATTGTAGGATAAGAGCTGGTTCACAGATGTCAGGAGATTCCAGGGCAGAATGTTATAGAGCCAGGATGTTCTTGAGATGGTGCTATTGTATTGGGAGGATGGGGCTTGGTGAATTCTATGGGCTATAAGGAGGAAGTTCAAATACTTTGGTTATCTGTACATGTCGTTGGTATGTCTGTAGAGTTGGTGTAACTGTAATGTAGCTCTGTAGATGTCCGTGGTATGTCTGTAGAGTTAGTGTAACTGGAGAGTTGTAGCTCTGTACATGTCGTTGGTATGTGTGTAGAGTTGGTGTAACTGTAGTGTAGCTCTGTAAATGTCCGTGGTATGTCTGTAGAGTTGGTGTAACTGGAGAGTTGTAGCTCTGTAGATGTCAGTGGTATGATTGTAGTCAGTGTACTGAAGGTATGTATATCTGTAAATGTCTGGAGTTGTGTAGCTATGTAAATGTCGATGGTATGTATGTCTGTAGAGTTTGTGTAATGATGGTCTGTAGATGTTGGTAGTATGTCTGTAGAGTTGTACTGAAGGTCTGTAGATGTTGGTAGTATGTCTGTAGAGTTGGTGTACTGAAGGTATGAAGGGCTGTAGATGTCGGTGCGATGTATGTAGAGTTTGTGTCAATGCGGAAGAAGGTTGAACTATTATTGCAAGATTTTGAGATCAGTAGCCTTCCAGAACATCTTGTGGAATCTTATCCAGCAATTGTTGAGCATCAAGGTCACAGAGCGTACGGACCATTCCCCTTGCGATGGCCTGATGGAACTGGACCATTAGATCATGTTGACGTCCAGTCATGTGGCAGCTGTGCTAAGCTCTATTGTAGCCACGGGGCAGTGGCGCTGTCCCTGATGTAGCGCTGGGCCTGTTTTGTATAGGAGCCCCCCAACTTGCTCCTCGCCTGGCGGGAAATCAGCGGTCACTACGGAGGTGCATTGTTGCCTCACCAGAAAGTCTAGAGTTTTTTTATTAGACCCCCCCTTCTCCCTATTGTTATCCTATGAGCTCACATTATAAAGATATTAGATATAAATGAAAGGATTTAAGACACAAATGTTTCATTTATACATAATACAAACTTCTATTGTCCTTACTGTGATGAAAAATATATTGGGAGGGTTTAGCTTATCAGTGCTGAAACCTCCCAGCAGTTTCGTCAATTTAATCCACAAGACCGCTTCTTAGACATCTAATACTGTATTGGACAATTCTGCTTATATACCAGGTCTATTAGTATGAAACGCGAAAATGGCTGCCAGAGGGCGCTGTGCAACTTTATTTGAGCCGAAGTGGCGCTGTTGAAGGCATTTTGTTTTTTGACTCACATGGCATCAGCATGCGTGGAGTTTTAGAAAAATTCAAATCGTGGAAAATTTCTGGAGCCCGTGGAAAATGGTGATTTCCGAGCCAAAAAGTGCCCATTTGCGGGAAGTTTTGTTGTTCGCCTTCAACTGGAAGAAAAGTGCCACTGAAGCCCACCGAATGCTCGAGGAAGTTCACGGCGACCACGCTCTGAGCAAATCGCAGTGTTACAGGTGGTTTAAAAAATTCCAAAGTGGCGATTTCGAACTTGATAATGAACCACGTGGAAAACCGCACCAAAAGTTCGAGGACGCTGAACAGCAAGCTTTGTTGGATGAGGACAGTACCCAAACGCAGGAGAAACTCGCAAAACAGCTCCAGGTGTCTCAAGGTGCTGTCTCCCTACGTTTAAACAGCCTCAGAATGACCCAAAAGCTTTCCAGATGGGTCCCCCACGAGTTGAGCGAAAGGCAGCAAGAACGGCGTCTGGTAACCTGCGAAGGGCTGCTCGCCAGGCATGAAAAGAAGTCATTTTTGCACCGAATCGTAACTTCTGATGAGAAATTGATCCACTTCAGCAATCCTATGCGCCAAAAGTCGTGGGGCCTGCTCAGCCAATTTCCAAAACAGAAGCCTAGGCCCAATCGCTTAGAAAAAAAGGCAATGCTTTGCGTATGGTGGGACCAGACCGGCGTAGTATATTTCAAGCTCCTGAAACCTAGCGAAACAGTCAATACTAGTCGCTACGAACAACAAATGCACAGTTTGAGAGAGGCATTGAATGAAATAAGACCGGAATTGCGTGAAAAGCACAACAAGCTGATACTGCAGCATGACAACGCTCCAGCCCACAACGCTACAGTGGTCAAAAACACCATAAAAGACTTGGGCTGGGAACTCTTACCCCACCCGCCGTACTCACCAGACTTAGCGCCGTCGGACTACCACCTTTTCACATCTTTAGGACACGCCCTAAAAACCAGGAATTTTCGAACTCAGACATACTCCGAAAATGGCTTGTTGACTGGTTCGACTCAAAAGGAATAGAATTTTTCAGACAAGGAATTTGAAAATTGCCTGAAAGGTGGTCCGAGTGTATAGCTAATCAGGGCTATTACTTTGAATAAAAAATCTTTTGTTGTATGGAATTGGTGAACTTTTGAATTCACTGAAAATTTTCATGTTTCATACTAATAGACCTGGTATACTGCACTGAAAGATGGAATCTCAGAAAGGGTTTTCAAGAAAACTGTGGTCATAAGCTTTTAGGACAATATATTTGCATATAAATATTAAATATACATATAAAGATATTAGGGCCTCGAACACCCATTTATGGGACTATAGCACCACTTACATTTGACCTTACAGATGGTATTGAAAGTAGATCAAAGATAACACAAACTCTCTGTTGTGTTGTGCCCGTTGATTTGTCAATAATCCACTCTGAGTCGTCGGAGCCCCCTTGGTATCGATTTTATTTATAACCAGTGCGGAACATATGGAGAACACCACATACAGCCAGATGTGGAGATACTCCCCCGCTCGCAGCCAAAACCAAACCCGTCGGGTTCCAGTCTCGGCCGGTTCCCGCCGCCACACTGGCGCCGCCAGGCGCGAAGTGCCGTGAGGATTCTCGCCTGAACCCTCAACACTCTCCACACAATGAACACTACCACCAGATCCTAAAGGAAATATCTCTTGACAGTATGAAACTATCCAAATATGAAGCAAACACCGAAATTTCCCCTATAATTTTAGTACAGTAGTACCTCCATAAGGGGTCAGTGGAAGGATGGTATAAACCGTTGGTTTTCAGCCACTACAACCCGGTTTCGATTCCCGCATTGGGCACTTTTTTTCTGATTATAAAAAAAATGCTCCAATGGCCCCCGATTCTTGCAAAAGTCCAACCCTACCAGCGAGTGCAAGTAACCAAACAGGGCTCTGTACATTTGTAAGTGCAAAGTTGAACTGCTTTTCACATGTGGTGTACTTACAGTAAAAGCAGTCGCCAACTTCTTGTTACACCTGATCATCATTTCATTAAATATAAAATGCTATGTTGTTTACAAATTTAATTATTTAAATAGTTTGTATTTTTTTAGAATTTAATTGTAAGACAAATTTTTGTAAATATATATATATGTAAATTCTTGTGTAAAAATTAATTAATAATAGAGAATTTGCATATGTCTTGTTAGTTAGTAAGAAATAATAGTTTGTTTTTTTTGGGCAGAGTAGCTAGATGCTCTCAGGTTAGTTTTTCTCTTGTAAATATGTTTATATAATTTCTTAAAAGTCTCTAATTTAACTTTATTGTGTAAAAATAAATATAATTTCTTCAGAGGGGTACATATGTTTTTGTTGATTAAAAAAAGAAAGAAAATCTTTAAGAAAGGTGTGTGTGCCTTCTGTCCAATCCTTCCACCCAACATAGGTTATGGGCCTACTAGCAAGCTTTTAGCTGTTTACTATAGCAACTTAAGAAGAAAAAAGAATTGGCTAAACTTTTGGGGCCGCATTAAAAGTTTGAAAATGACTGATACAAGTTTCACTTTTCCTAAGCTAAATGCTTTTAACTATAACATATGGAAGGTGGATATGAAGGTCCTTCTGATCGATAGAGGAAGCTGGGATTTTATCATTGAAGATGAACCTGATCTTCCAGCTGAGGCAACAGCCAAAGATATTAGAGAATTTAAATGGAGGAAGGATAGGGCTTTCACTACAATTTACCAAGGAGTAGAAAGAAAATACCAAACCTTGATTGCTAATGCTGCTAATGGAAAAGAAGCCTGGAACATTTTAAAGCAGAATTTTGAGCCAAATTCAAGAGCCAGACTGGCTGGTTTGATTGATGAATTTTATGAACTAAAATTTGCTCCTGATGAAGAAACTATTGGAATATTTATTAAAAGAGTCCAAGAGAAAAAAACAACTGATTAAAGAAGCTGGATTTGATCTACCTGAAGTACTTGTGTGTTTTCAGTTGATAAGGAAATTGCCTCAAGATTATGATGGCATTGTCCAAGTTCTATACAGACTAGAAGAAAAACAATTTAATGTTGAAAACATTGAAGCCCACTTAATAACTGAATCGGGAAGAGTTCAACAAAAGAAAAAAAGATGATGGACTTGATATTGTGGCAAATGCTTATCAAACAAAAACTCCCAGGATGTACCAAGGAATTAAAAAGAAAAATTATTTTTCTGCAAAAGCACAGTATAGCAGTGGTAGCATGCTGGAGCCAACAGTGCATCCAAGAACAGCAAGAACCTATGATATAAGGAATTGCTCCTTCTGTGGGAAAACTGGCCATCTTATAAAAGACTGTTTTCTTAGAAACAAAAACTCTCAAGGGCAACACTACAGAAAGGATCAGAACTACAGGGGAAAATCTTCTGCATTTCATTCAGAAATTCTAAGCTTCCACCACATTAGTGAAAGAGCAAGTGATCCAACTAGTGAATGGGGAGAATGGCTGATAGACAGCGCAGCTACATCTCATTTTTGTAAAGAAAAGGACTGGTTTGTGAACTATCAGGATATCCCCCCGATGGACGCTTTGATTGGAGATGTCGACTGCAAGTCAACAATCTTAGGTAAGGGAGATATTAACTTTGTTTTAAGAGACATTAATAACACCTTTGTAGAGGTAACTCTACTTAATGTTTTATATGCACCAAACATGAGAAGGAATCTCATTAGTGGATCATGCATAGACATAGCAGGAAATAAGATAATATGGAAAAACGGTAAAATGACAATATTTAAAAATAATGGAGAATATTTCTTTACAGCAAGACTAGTAGATAAGTTATATATTGTAAATGGATACCCTAATAAAGCCAAAGCTCAAAACTATTCAGTTTCATATAACTCAAATCTTAATTTTCTCCATAAGAGATTTTGTCATATTAATTCAGAAATACTTAATTCTATGAGTAAAAAGAATACTGTCAAAGGATTAGAAAAAGTTCAGGGTAATCCAACCACATGTGATGTATGTAAAGTAGCTAAGATCACCAGATCATCATTTAAATTTAGCTATACAATTCTGACTAGAAAACCTTTAGAAAAAGTGCATATGGATATCTGGGGTCCTGCACCAGTGAGATCACTTGGTGGCAGTAGATACTTTCTTTCTATCATAGATGACTACTCTAGAAAGGTTAATGTTTATTTCCTGAAAGAAAAGTCAGAAGTCTTTAACTATTTTAAGCAATACTTGCATGAGTCTGAGAGAGCATTAAATGCCAAATTAAAATGTATTAGGACAGATAACGGATTAGAATTCTGTAACAAAGAATTTGAAAATTTTCTAGTAAATTTGGGTATTAAAATAGAAAGAACATCAACTTATAGTCCTGAACAAAATGGAATAGCTGAAAGGTTTAATCGAACTGCTATTGAAGGTGTTCGAGCAATGCTTTTAGATAGTGGTTTACAACCCAGATTCTGGGCAGAAGCCCTAAATACCTTTGTATACACAAAAAACAGATGTGAACATGCTCTAACAAAAGGAGCAAGTCCAATGGAATTATGGTCAGGACATAAACCATCTGTAAGACATTTTAAAATTTTTGGCTCATTAGCTTATGTACATTTCCCTAAAATGAAAAGAAATAAGTTACAACCTAAGGCCAATTCAGGCATAATGGTAGGTTATGCAACCAAAACAAAAGGTTATAGAATCTGGTTGCCAGCAGATAGAAAAGTAATAGAAACCATTCATGTATTTATTGATGAAGCTAAGAAGGGTGTGGATACTTTGTTTGGTACTGCTTCTAGAGTACAATATGTTTTTTACCCACAGGATGATAACTACCCTTATGAAAATAATGATGGTGATAACCATAATTTACATACACTTACCCCAATAGACATAACTAAATGGAAAAGACTAGAAATACCTAGAAAGACAGGACCACGAGTAGACGTATACTATTACCCCCCTTCTGGTGATCAAAAATTGAGATCATTAAATGATGTACAAAAATATTGTGAAACACAAAAGCTTGAATTCAATTCTGAAATGTTTTCATTTAGACCACAAAAACCAGATATAAGTGAGGAAAATGAAGTTAAAATAGAAACAAATTGTTTAGAAGATGATTTGTACGAAAGTATTTTTCATGAGGAAATCTATAATGTAGAACTTCCTAAAAACTTTAATGATGTACAACAATCACAGGAAAAAAGAAATTGGATTAAGGCAATGGAGGATGAACTTAAGGTGATGAAAGATAGGAAAGTATGGAAATTAGTAGATCCCCCACCTCAAGGTGTGAAAATATTAGGTAATAAATGGGTATATAGCGTAAAAAGGGATGATAAAAATAATATAAAAAGATATAAAGCTAGGCTTGTAGCACAAGGTTATAGACAGAAATATGGAATAGATTACACTGACATTTTTTCACCAGTTGTAAATTTTCAATAATTAGATTCCTATTTGTCTCATTCTGTCTCTTTATAATTTTGTGTAAATATAGCTATCATGTTGTTAATCATGGGAAATGATGGTCATTGCCGATTGTTACACCTGATCATCATTTCATTAAATATAAAATGCTATGTTGTTTACAAATTTAATTATTTAAATAGTTTGTATTTTTTTAGAATTTAATTGTAAGACAAATTTTTGTAAATATATATATATGTAAATTCTTGTGTAAAAATTAATTAATAATAGAGAATTTGCATATGTCTTGTTAGTTAGTAAGAAATAATAGTTTGTTTTTTTTGGGCAGAGTAGCTAGATGCTCTCAGGTTAGTTTTTCTCTTGTAAATATGTTTATATAATTTCTTAAAAGTCTCTAATTTAACTTTATTGTAAAAATAAATATAATTTCTTCAGAGGGGTACATATGTTTTTGTTGATTAAAAAAAGAAAGAAAATCTTTAAGAAAGGTGTGTGTGCCTTCTGTCCAATCCTTCCACCCAACACTTCTACCCACCATAATTATCATGGCCTGTACCATGTGTACTAGGGATAAGCAAAAAAAAAAGAACATCCATGAACAGACACTCTCGATAGAAAACAATGAACAGTTTTCAATACCAAATTTTAAAAGTATGCTGTGATATATTTTCCTATTCGGTACTTTTTTTCTGATGATGGTCACAACACTGTTACTAAAACGTCAAATTATTTATTTATTTATTTGGTCTTGTTACCTTGTTTCATTTAGATGGCATATACTGTAATCAATATTTTAATAATTTGATATGAAGGCTGGTTAAACCGTTTGGTTTACGACCACTACGACCCGGGTTCGATCCCCGCATTGGACACTTTTTTCTGTTTAAAAAAAAAAAAATGCTCCAATGGCCCCCCGATTCTTGCAAAAGTCCAACCCCACCAGCGAGTGCAAGTAACCAAACGGGGCTCTGGCACATTTGTAAGTGCAAAGTCGAACTGCTTTCACATGTGTAGACATGTGGTGCGCTTACAGTAAAAAGCAGTCGCTAACTACCCACCATGATTATCATGGCCTGTACCACGTGTACTAGGGATAAGCAAAAAAAAAAATAATAATAATAATTTGATATTGAGTTGAAAGGTGTGATCCATTGAATATAAATATGTTCTTCTTCTTCTTTCTTATCTCCACTCTGGGTGAAGTAGTATGCCTTTGTCATTAAGACTGGAAGCACTACTCAGTGGCAGGCCGACTTAGCTCCAAAATAAATGGCCGCCTCTGACATGAGGAACAGACGCCATGTGCAGCCACTCCTAACATGGAGTACAAACACTGCTCATCCTGTATCCCTGGATTAGGAGCCCTAACAGGGTACTATCAGCCGGGCCAGCTGAACCCAGGTTTTTTTGTGAGCTTGTTACTGCTCCCCCTCCTCCTTTTTCATCCGGGCTTGGGAGCGGCAAGGGCGGAGTTATAAATATGTTAAAAAGTATATACAATAAAACCTCCCTGTAAAGGACAACACCTAATTGCTGAGCCAAAGTGTCCTTTAGGGAGATGTGTCCTCTTACCGGAGAGTCGCTAAATAGTAATTTGAAAATTAAAATTGTCCTCTAGCACAAGTGTCCTCTCATGGAGGTTCTATCATATCTCTGGATCTGTGAAATTAAAAGAATTTTTTTCAATTTTTTGGATTTAATAAATTATTTGGATTTGGTTTTATTACCTTGTGTTTATAATCTATAATCCAAATTATACCTTATCATAATTAGGATTATTTAATTGATAAATTTTAATTTAAAAGTAACCCAAAATGTTTTTTTTTTTTTGCTTATCCCTAGTACACGTGGTACAGGCCATGATAATCATGGTGGGTAGTTAGCGACTGCTTTTTTACTGTAAGTGCACCACATGTCTACACATGTGAAAGCAGTTCGACTTTGCACTTACAAATGTGCCAGAGCCCCGTTTGGTTACTTGCACTCGCTGGTGGGGTTGGACTTTTGCAAGAATCGGGGGGCCATTGGAGCATTTTTTTTTAAACATAAAAAGTGTCCAATGCGGGAATCGAACCCGGGTCGTAGTGGTCGAAAACCAAACGGTTTAACCAGCCTTCCACCGACCCCCCTTCCCAAAAAGTTAATTTGAGAAAGGGAAACTATTTATAATGGTGTCATGAAATGTGGGGTCTTATATTATTATATATATATGTAGTGATATATGTAAATATAACTAGAATTTACATATATACCATAATTATAAATAGTGTAACAGCCCCCAAATTTTTATACAATTTAACATGCCAGCTTGGCTATCATGTAATTACAAACAAAGCAATTAAGTTTTATTGAGAGTGTGCCGTATACATGATAGGGCAAGGTCCAATTTCATCAAGATTTTTAATTTCCTCCGAGGAAACTTCCAGTAAGTTTTACGAACTCCACCACCGACAAATTGGCCAGACAACAACAGATCATCTGTCATGTAGATCACACCCTCTTGGACCTTGTCGCGTCTTCGGCGCTGGTCTTTCTCTGAGGTGACATTCAACCTGCTTCATCTTTTGTGTTACCCATTGACGTTTGACGAGGAAGCCCCAGGACTGCTTGTGCTTGGTGTATGACATTTATTTATTTATATAATGAATATACATAAATTAAACATGTACAGTAGAACCTCCATGAGAGGACACCTCTCTACAAAAGACAGTTTTCATTTGCAAAATTACCATTTTTACTATTTAGTAACTCTCCGGTAAGAGAACACCTCTCCCTAAAGGACAGTTTGGCTCTGCAATTAGGTGGTGTCCTTTACGGGGAGGTAGTTCAACTGTATATTCCTGATGATAATGAAATCAGATTATTGAATTATACCAGAAGTTTAAGATTGTAAGCTGAATATTTCAATTTATACCTTTAAGACGAGTAATCCTTTCAATATATTAAAATACGAATAAAATCATAAAGGATGAGTATCTTTATTGGTAAAATTGCTTCGAGCTTTCGGGCGCAAGCAGCCCTTCTACAGGAATAAAAGGAAACTGTTTCCTTTTATTCCTGTAGAAGGGCTGCTTGCGCCCGAAAGCTCGAAACAATTTTACCAATAAAGATACTCATCCTTTATGATTTTATTCGTATTTTAATTTATACCTTGTTTGGTCTTGAACAATCACTGAAAAAATCAATTTGCAACTCCCAACAGTTTCAGAGGGTTGACTTTGTGCAATACATCATATTTAAAAATAAATAAAGAAATTATTTCATTTCTGGCCATTTCAACCATCCAGAGGTCTGAAAATTTGTACACTTGCATTGTTCATCGGAGTGAGCTTTGTTCAAAATTTCATACTTATATGTGGTCTAAACACAAGGTAATAAGCCCAAATCCAAATAAATAAATAGTGTGTGACGTTTCGGTAACAGTGTTGTTACCATCTTCAGACAAAAGTATTGAATGATTCAAGAATGATTCATTCAGTACTTTTGTCTGAAGATGGTAACAACGCTGTTACTGAAATGTCACACACTATTTATTTATTTGGATTTGGGCTTATTACCTTGTGTTTATAATCCAAATTGTGCCTTATCACTTGAATGTGGTCTGGAAACTCATATTAAAATTAAATTACAAAATTTGAAAAGCAATTGGGAAATTGGGAAAATTTGTCAACTTGCATTGTCATTTTGTTCCAAAAATTTTCCAAAAATTAATATTTCTAGATGCTTTGGAAGTATATTAAAAATTTGAGGTATATTTATATGTAATTCTACTGTCCTAAAAGATTAGGTTCATAGTTTGCTTGAATACAATTTCTAAGATTCCACTCTTCATTGCAGCATATATAAGCAGAATTGTCCAATACAGTATTACCGGCGATTGCAAAAATCACAGTTCCAACCCCTTCTATAACCGGCCCAACAAGACCCAGAACTTTATGAATTAATGGACCAGACAAAGAACCCAGCATTGCGCCAAATAAACCAACTGGGCTTTACATCCCCGCCTTTGTCTCATCAATACTTTTCAATTTCTTTATTCAATATTCACTTTTGGTCATTCATCACCAGTTTGCTCAGATAACTGATTATTTTACCCATTTGCACTCAATAAATCCCTCAAATAATAAAGAGAAAGTTCATCGCTTTCCCTCTTCTTCTTCTTTCTTATCTCCACACTGGGTGAAGTAGAATGTGTCTGCCTTTGTCATTAAGACTGGGAGCACTACTCAGTGGCAGGCAGACTTAGCTCCAAAAGATATGGCTGTCTCTGACATGAGGAACAGACGCCATGTGCAGCCGCTCCTAACATGGAGTACAAATGCTGCTCATCCTGTATCCCTGGATCAGGAGCCCTAACAGGGTACTATTAGCCGGGCCAGCTGAACCCAGGTTTTTTAGTGAGCTTGTTACTGCTTCCCCTCATCCTTTTTCATCTGGGCTTGGGACCAGCAAAGGCGGAGTTTTTCCCTCTTCTGATACCATTGAATGAGCACGTGGATCCAAGGGCACACAGCTGTGGATGGGCATTACTTATATTTTTTTCAAAAATATTTGAATCCATAAATAACAAATTTACAATAAAAGTATCTTGGAAATTTACAAAATTATCTTTATTTCATTATTTCAATAAGATACATACTCGGACTATCTCAAGGCAATCAATTATCTAGTGGCAAGGTTGTTAGAGTTAATTACATACAGTTATTGTATACAACTTATCTTGAACTAACTTGCCAATATATACAGTTAAACCTGTCTATAGTGCACCCTCTAAATAGCGCCTTCCTATCTATAACGACCGATTTTAAACATTAAAATGTAAACATTTTACATTAAAATTGACCTGTCTATAGCACCCCCTCTCTATAGCACCCTATTTTGGTGAGTTGCAAGAGGGGGCGCTATAGACAGGTTTAACTGTATAAGTTTTGTGTTGGGAAAGGCATGCGTACTGTACTCTGAAATATTGAAATAACAATAATATCATTCCAAAATACGCCTATCTTATTGAGTAAACATTGTTTTATTTGCGAGCCATTAATATGCACTTCCACACTGAGAACCTAAGTTTTGGCTTTAGCAGAAGTTTTTTGAAAAAATCACAATCCAGTGTTATGACACGTTACCTCAAAACTGGGGAAACCTGAAGAGAGTTCATCATCTCACTTTCATCAAACATATCAAACTTGGAAAATCGTATTGCATAGCAGTTTTTTATATCAAGAGAAATACTAGAAGTGGTGGTCAATTGACTGAAAGGTTTGATTCCACAATGGTCATGTTTAATGTCTAGGAACATATTTTATAGATATGGAATATGTTGACTTTGCTTAGAATTATTAATGAAACTGATTCCAATTATTATTAATTAAACATTATATTTATTGATTTACAAGAGAGAGAACAAAATATAAAAGGGAAACTACATTGAAACAAAGGAACTTTTTTTTGTTTCGGTTAGCGCCTATTTACCTGTGAGCTTACACACACTCTGTGGAACAATTAATTAATATATACAGTAAAACCCCGCTAATACGAACCCTGGATATAACGAACCCACGCCGATTCCCAATTCCATTCCATTGAAAATACCATCGTTATAACGAACTTTGCGATTTTTAGAATAACGAACTACCCCTATAACGAACCTATTTTCGGTCCCAAAATAATAAAATCTATTTAAAATACTATGCTTATAACGAACTTAGAATTGTAATTTAAAAAAAAATTAAAACAACCAAATTTTGAGCATGTTTCAGCTCGCGGATCGCGATTTCAAAACAATAAATTTAGCGGCATTGTTTGTTTTGAATTTTGCACTTTATTTTTGCTGCATGTTGTATAAATTTTAACACATTATACTTTTTATTAAATAGGATATATTTGCATCCATTAAATTTGAAATACAAAAATACAAATGGCTTCCAAAATGAAGAAAACAAAGGCATTTTAAAAACACAAGCGTTATTTCTTAAAAAAAAAAAAAAAAAACATTTTCAGAACTTTTCAAAGTGAAACAACACAGGCAAAATGTTAAGAACATATTAAAATAAGAGAATATAAATTTTCTATTATAAAAGATAAAATATAAAGCTATTAAAAATTGTTACAAAGAGGAATCAACCTCAACTTTTGCCGCGATCGCGATCGTACGTTTTAGGGCTTTAAAAAAAAAGTCCAAATAAACGGTCCCGTGATGAAACAAAATCTATTTTTATGCCATTAACTATGGTGATTTTAAAGTCAGCAATGTTTTGCATGACAGGTAAAAAAAAAAAACGAACTCTAGACCTAGAAGAATATGTGGGAAAATGAAATGGAAGAAAAACACTTAACTTTATTTGAATGGTGCAATGCTTGAAGAATGCTTTGAAGCAACAAGGTGTTAGAGCCATTTTTCCAAGTAAACAATGTATTATATAATGTGATAATGATGTTTTAAAATCATTTTATATCTGAATATATATTTAATAAAACTTTGCCTAATATTTGTCTTGATTTTTAAATTAGACATAGAGGTACATGTATGTTAATGATAAGAAGAACCTATCATCTAATGATTTCTATTATTATTCAGTATTAATGTAAGGAAATTGGTGAATTAAGGGAATTAAAACAAAGTGACCACTATTAAGAGGAAGCCTCTTCTTGTGTGTATGGCTGTCCTTTAATTATACGGTCTAAAAATTTTTAAAGTAAAAAAAAAAAATAGCCAAACCGTGGCTATAGTGAACCAAAAGCTCTGTCCCATTGGGGTTCACTATAGAGGGGTTTTACTGTATATACAACAGAATAAATATTTGATCATAAAATCTTGTATATGCTTTAATATATTTTTGCATTCAAGTTTATTCATTTGTGTGAGTATTCATTTATTATTTCTTTTATTAACACAAGGTAATAAGACCAAATCCAAATAAATAAATAGTGTGTGACGTTTCGGTAACAGCGTTGTTACCATCTTCAGACAAAAGTACTGAATGAGAAATTTTACCGCAGCATGTTTTAAATAGTTAGTTATCAAAGTGTGTAAACAAGATAGCAGATAAGAAGAAGATAGTTTTCTGAGAAACACCGAATATTATTCTTAGAATTAAAAATGTAAAAAAACCCACTTTTTTCGATATAATTAAAAGCATATCTATAGCATTTATATTTAACTATTTAAAACATGCTGTGGTAAAATTTCTCATTCAGTACTTTTGTCTGAAGATGGTAACATAATTGTTGCCGAAACGTCACACACTATTTATTTATTTGGATTTGGTTTTATTACCTTATGTTTATAATTTATAATCCAAATTGTGACTTATCATTTCTTTTATTATTTTAGGCATAATTTCCACACCACCCTGGAGGTACTGCCGTTGGCGCGTTACCCTTTGTTTATAGTGGCGGGTTCCCCAGGAGGCCTATAACCACTCTTCTAACAGAGCTCCAACATCAGGCTCGCTCGAATCAGCTTCCGCCATTTTTAGGCATTACTTGGTCGAGTCCAATTAAATTAGCACTGCTAGGCTCCTAGACATCCTACCTAGTGTAAAATTATTTTATCTAAAGTGCACATTGTTGGAGCGGCGTGACCCAGGAAACCTAATTTATATTTTAGAAATAAAAAATTCTCAATATAATAATAAATTCAATTTGTGAAATAAATTTCATTCAGGAAACTAACTTGAGAAATATTAATAGAATAGACAAGAAATTCATTTGAATTGTTCTTATTATATCTATAATTTGATGCGATTTTTTATAGATAATTGAATAGTGGATTGAAAATAAGAAAACCATCTTTAGAAAATCAACAAGGACGTTCACAACAAATATTAATTATGATGGCGTGCACCTTTATAATACTCATTCCTTATTCTAATGATATTTCTTAACATTCATCCTGCATTATTCAATATGTTTCTCTAACATTTATATGGTACACTTTGTATTATGGATTATAAACACAAGGTAATAAGACCAAATCCAAATAAAAAAATTAATAAAAATTATTTGGATTTAGTCTTATTACCTTGTGTTTCTCTAACATTGATAAAATTCAAATTTATTTGAAAATTAATAGAAAATGAAAAATTTATATGAATAGTTCTTATTGTGAAATATAGAAACTATTTTAGACACGTAAGATTCTTTTTGAAATTACACAATTTCTACTACCTTTACTGCAATATGGAAAAATTAATGGGAGGGCCTGGCTCATCAGTGGTGAACCCTCCCATTAATTTTTCTATATTGCAGTAAAGGCAGTAGAAATTGTTTAATTTCAAAAATAATCTTACATGTCTAAAATAGTTTCTAATTTTCATAACAGATGGCGCGCTAGTGCATCATAATTCTTTTTTTTTTTTTTGCTTATCCCTAGTACACGTGGTACAGGCCATGATAATCATGGTGGGTATTTAGCGATTGCTTTTTACTGTAAGCGCACCACATGTCTACGCATGTGAAAAGCAGTTTGACTTTGCACTTACAAATGCCAGAGCCCCGTTTGGTTACTTGCACTCGCTGGTGGGGGTTGGACTTTTGCAAGAATCAGGGGCCATTGGAGCTTTTTTTTTTTTTTTTTTTTTAAACAGAAAAAATGTCCAATGCGGGAATCGAACCCAGGTCCTAGTGGTCGAAAACCAAACGGTTTAACCAGCCTTCCACCGACCCCCTCATAATTCTTATTATATCCATAATTTGATGTGATGTTTTTGATAGATGATAGATCTGATGAGTAAAAAATGGCTATAGAACATCAAAAAGGACGTTCAACACATAAGAAATTTCTGAGTGCATCGTTATACCATTCATTCCTTTTTTTTTATTCTTTCTTGACATTTTTTTTTTTCTTTCAAAAGGTTTTCATAACATCAATAGAATTTAAACTTTTCATATTTAATCAAAAAGTAATCACAGTTGTTTATTATTCATTTTGAGAATTTAAATTCAACAACACTAAATACACAAGTATTTTGTATACATTTCAAAACTTGGTCCAATACAAACATCAAAATTTTAAGTTTGTTATTTGTTTTAAATAGACATTATGTTTTTTTTTTTATGCTTATCCCTAGTACACGTGGTACAGGCCATGATAATCATGATGGGTAGAAGGCAACTGCTTTTACTGTAAGTACACCACATGTCTACACATGTGAAAAGCAGTTTGACTTTGCACTTACAAATGTGCCAGAGCCCCGTTTGGTTATTTGCACTTGCTGGTGGGATTGGACCTCTGCAAGAATCGGGGGCCATTGGAGCATTTTTTTTTTTAAACATAAAAAAAGTGCCCAATGCGGGAATCGAACCCGGGTCGTAGAGGTCGAAAACCAATGGTTTAGACCATCCTTCCACTGACCCCCTAGTTTTGAGTAGATTGAGTCAAATAATTTTAATTCATGTGTACAACTAAACCTTATACAGAATGATAAACCACAATTTGAATTATAGATTATAGCTACAAGAAAATAAGACCTAATCCAAATAAATAAATAGTGTGTGACATTTCGGTAACAGCATTGTTACCATCATCAGACAAAAGAATAAATGAGAAAAAAATATCAAACATATTCTTAAAGAGTACTGTTATCAAGTGTGTAAACTAGATAGCAGATAAGAAAAAATAGTTTTCTAAGATACCGTAAAATATTCATAGAATTAGAATTTTTTTTTTTTAATATTGTCATGGTATTTAAACGCATATCTCTGTAAATATCATTGATATTTCTTCTATTCTGTTAATTGTAGCACATTTCTTTTGAATAAAAAAGGCTTCTTTGAATTGTCTCTTATAGTAATTTTTTCCATAATCTAGTAAATTAGTTTTTTTCTAATTGAAATAATTATGAGAAAAATAGTGCAAAAGTGAATTTGTACTTAGATCAGGTGGATAAATTAAAGAAAAAGGGAATTTCCTGATCGTGCAACTAAAAGTTGCTGATGGCTTGCGCTATTTGAAATCATTATGTCCTGTGATTTTTCTATGTTCTACAAGTGCAGAATTTTCATTTATTCTTTTGTCTGATGATGTAACAATGTTGTTACCGAAACATCACATAATATTAATTAATTTGGATTAGGTTCTTGTAGCTTATACAGTAGAACATACTCCATGAGAGAGAGAGAGTACACTCCCTCTAGAAGACACCTCTCTACAACAGACAGTTTTGCTTGGTAACTAGGTGCTATTCTTTAATGGAAGGTTCTTTACTGTACAATGGTACCTCCTTATAGCAGCCGCTTTTATTATAACAACAACGTTATAAGAAACATGGGTAACAATACTGAATCAATAAATAGTGCGGGACATTGCAATAACAAAATTGTTAACACTAAAGAGGGAGCAATCTCTCGAAATATTTTGAGAAAAAAATAGTCTTTTTTTTTTTCTTTACAGATCCAGGTACGCCCTTTTATATAATCTTAATTGATGGATCGCTTTTTGACTCAAACTATCAGTATTGTTAAATAGTACTGTGTAAATGCAAAGTCAAACTGCTTTTCACATGTGTAGACATGTGGGGCTCTTACAGTAAAAGCAGTCGTTTACTTCTACCCAACATGATTATAATGGACTGTACCACGTGTACTAAGGATAAACAAAAAAAAAAAGTACTGTTAAATACAACAATGGTATAAGAAACATAGGGTAACAAGACCATATCAATAAACAGTGTGCGACAATAACAAAGTTGTTAACACTATCAGTACTGTTAAATACAACAATGTTCTTTTACAGAAATGTCACACATCACTTAAATAATTTGGATTCTTGTCACTTTATATTTCGAATATATTGTAGCAAAATATTTATTATTTTATTAACAGAGTATCATTTTTTATAGTTTTCTACTCTGTAAATTTCCCTTATTATTATTATTATTTTTTTTTTTTATCATTCAGTTTGTTCTTACCTTGAATAAAATGCTGTGTAATTCCGAAGTTGGTCTTCCCTAATTTTCCACCTGGCATTTTGATGGAGATGCTGGGTAAATTAGGGAAGACAAAACTGAAGATCGCTGAGAAGACCTCGAGGCCATGGGTATTGTGATCTACATTTGCTGAGATTGACTCCAGGATTCCACCGCCGTGTCAAAGCTAAGACTGTCTCTATTAGACGACATGACAACAAAGCCGCTCTTCATGCCGCAAGAAGAACACAATTTAGGCAATTCAGAATATCAAAGTTGAACAAAGAAAAAAATTATTTAAAAAAGAAAATATTCATCTTCAATGTTTAATAGTTACTACTTTACTATAAGTATTTAACAAGTGTAAAAATAAGTTTAAAAAAAGTGAAATTGTACTGGGAACAGGTGGATAAATTAAGACTATCCTGATTGTGTAACTAAAAGTTACTGATGGCTTGCACCATCTGTCAGAATAAATATCAACTAATTGTTGATTTCAATTATTCCAGAATTGGTCAAATACCCATTCTTGATTAATAAAGAAAAGCTAACCATGTAGGCATTTCAGGCTGTTGGCCCTCATCAGGGGATGCAAGCCATTTCTAAACAACCAGAACCGGTTTCATGATTTTTCATGATATATAGTTGAAAGACCAGTTTTTTTCTGGTCGTTTAGGTACAGCTTGCACCACACTGTTGAGACCAACAGCTCAAAACATGTACGTGGTTAGCTTTTCTTGATTAATCAAGAGTAGGTATTTGGTCAATTCTGGAATAATTGAAGAACAATGATTAGTTGATATTTATTCTGACTGATAGTGCAGGCCATCAACAACTTTTAGTTGCACGATTAGGAGATGTCTTTTCTTAATTTACTAAGTGTTAAACAAGGATATTTATAAATAGACTAGCCGAATGACCCGGGCAACGCCCAGGTTTTACCCGATTAAATGTTTTTATTCAAATACTATTTGTTACAATTATAAATTGGCGCCGTGGATGTCACTCTTGTGTCCCGCTCCAAACTTTGTGTCAGAGAAGCGATATTTTTTATAAAGAGATGATCTGGCTTTGTGTCTTCTGCTCGAATGAATGTTTTTATGTTAGAATTTTGTTCCTGCACACTAAAAATGAACTGGCTTCAGCCGTGGTCTCAGCTTTTTGGAATTTTTCCCGATAAAATTTTGTATCTGATAATCAAACATGATACAGCAATATTGTCATTATCATTTTCTGACTAAAAAAAACAACTATTTTTGCCCAGAACCTGTCAATTTTATTTTTTATTGGCTAAAAATCCGATAAATATTTTTTCCAGATTTTTCTCTATGTCCTGTCAAAACACGTTTTACATGTACATTAGGTCAGCTGATATTACCTCCCATCTTCACCGCTAGAGGCGCTGCTTGCGAGCAAAAAGGCAAATTTGAAACGCAATTTGCAAATAACTCGAAGAATATTCGGGATAGAGACCTGAAATTTTCACTATAAGTTTTTCCAGATTCTACTCTATATACTGTTAAAATTTCAGTCAGATTAGTTACGTATTGTGGACGTGTATAGCCGACATAGATACCCACATACATACATACACTGACTTTTATATATATAGGGATTAATATAAAGTATAACGCGCCATTTATTTACAGCAAATGAAAACATTAAAACGCAAATGTTTCTTTTCACAAATAAATCAATTTTCTACATTCCTTACTGCAATGAAAAAATATTGGGAGGTCTTGGCTCATCAGTGGTGAACCCTCCCAGTGGTTTCTCCAAATTTAATCTACCAGAACACTTCTTTAGAGCTCTAATTCTGTATTGAATCATTCTGCTTATATATTCTACACTGAAGGGTGGAATCTTAGAAATGGTATATTAAGTAAACTATGGACATAAGCTAAGAATATACAGTTAAACCTGTCTATATCGCCCCCTCTAAATAGCACCTCCCTCTCTATAGAGCCCGATTTTAAATACGTAGTACGATGCGATTTACATTAAAAGTGACCTGTCTATAGCACCCTATTTTGGTGAGTCTCAAGAGAAGGCGCTATAGACAGGTTTAACTGTATATACAATATGCTAGAATAAAGAATAAATATAATGTGCTCATAAATATATATTTTTATTTTAACAAAAAATAAATAGAAACTCTACAGTAAGAGAACAATTTGGCTTTGTAACTTGGTATTGTCTTTTACAGGGAGGTAGTTCTATTGTAATATATTTTTTATTAAAGTGGATGAAAATGTAATAAGAGGAAATATTTAAACAAAAAAGAATAAAGTTGCATAGAGAAAGTTTTATTTACAAAGAGCTATTTACAAGATAGTTGTACCTAGACTTTCCTGCGGCGAAGAGAGAGGAACTGGTAGGTATTCTTGGCTCTGAGGTAGCTGACAATGGAAGCCACTGTGGTAGTGCCAGTCAGATACCTGGTGTCACAAACTACAGTTAGCAACGGCTGGGTTTCTTTCCTTATACTTTTTAAAGATACACACACACTTATTCCAAGAAGATTAATTGATAAAAGCACAATTTGGATTTTTTTTTTGCTTATCCCTAGTACATGTGGTACGGACCTTTGGGAGAGGTCACTGCTCATCATAAAACAGCTCGAGGAGCATGAACTCATGGAATTCGTGTAATCTTTACACAAGGGGATAAGAAACAACAACAACACACATGGTAGAGGCCATGATAATCATGGTGGGTAGAAGTTGGTGACTGCTTTTATTGTTAAATGCATTACATGTCTACATTTGGATTATAAATTATAGATACAAGAAAATAAAGACCTAATCCAAATAAATTAATAGTGAGTGATGTTTCGGTAATAGTGTTGTTGCCAAAATGTCACACACTATTAATTTATTTGGATTAGGTCTTATTTTCTTGTATCTATTTTTTTTTTTTGTATATCCCTAGTACACATGGTACAGGCCATGATAATCATGGTGGGTAGAAGTAGGAGACTGCTTTTACTGTAAGTGCACCACATATCTACACGTGTGAAAAGCAGTTCCACTTTGCACTTATAAATGTGCCAGAGCCCCGTTTGGTTACTTGCACTCGCTGGTGGGGTTGGACTTGGACAAGAATCGGGGGCCATTGGAACATTTTTTTTCTTTTATTAGAAAAAAGTGGCCAATGCGGGATTTGATCCCGGGTCAAAGTGGTCGAAACCAACGGTTTGGACCATCCTTCCACCGACCCCCTCTTGTATCTATAACCTTTATTGATTTACAAGAGAGAGAACAAAATAAACTTGTAACATAGTAAACATAGGAACTTATCTTCTAATGGTTAGCTCCTATTTACTTGTGATCTTACATACATATACTCTGTGGGAACAATTAATATATACAACACAAGGTAATAAGACCAAATCCAAATAAATAAATTATGTGTGACATTTCGGCAACAGTGTTGTTACCATCTTCAGACAAAAGTACTGAATGAGAAATTTTACCACAGCATGTTTTAAATAGTTACTGTTATCAGGTGTGTAAACAAGATAGCAGAGAAGAAGAAGATAGTTTTCTGAGAAACACAGAATATTATTCTTAGAATTAAAAGAATATCTATAAATATCATTGATATTTCCCCTTTCTTCCATTCTGTTTTATAATAATATACTATTTAAAACATGCTGTGGTAAAAATTCTCATTTAGTACTTTTGTCTGAAGATGGTAACAATGCTGTTACTGAAACATCACACACTATTTATTTGGTCTTATTACCTTGTGTTTCTAATCTATAATCCAAATTTTGCCTTATCAACATATACAACAGTTTCTCTACCAAAATTTGTAATAGATATCGATTTATATATACTATTGGGAAATCTTTGTAAATATTATTATTTTTATATTTATTTTTGTTTATAATTTCTCATTATATATATTATAATTTATTTCAAAGATCATAGTCTTTTTTTGTGGGTTAAATATTTATTTTTGACTCGTGCTTTAGATGTACAAAATTTGGAATATCGCGTGAGAACGCCCTTGGAACTTTAGAAAGATTTTTAACACCTTGCTAAATGTTTAATTTTTGTTTGCTCCTGACGAGGACAAAAGATTTTTGTCGAAACGTCGAGGTAATAAAAAGATTTACTGGTCGAAGTATCTTCATTTTAAAGAAAATTTGGATGGTTCAACCCAAACTTTCTATCTACAGTGCAACAGCAACTTGATCTATGAGATCCATATATGAATAAGATCCATGAGATCCACAAGGGATCATATATATATATAAATCCCCAGTCATGTTATAATATGAAAATAATTATAGCTATATATGTACATATATCCCATATAACTTTATAAACTCCTTCTCTTTTCCCCCCCACTCATTTTCTGCATCTCTCAGGAGAATCTGTATATAAAAATGATGATCTTGATAAAGGTATTGATTGATGATAAGGCACAATTTGGATTATAGATTATAATAAAATAAATTTTTATTAAAATTTTAATTTAATTTTTAATTTGATTTTTAAAAATGTATTAATTTTTAATTAAAAAAATATTTTCTTTTATGGTATTGATTGATGTAAACTCCCATACACCTAAATTGCTGTTTTCATCACCTAATCTAAATTTCTGTCTCAATATACACTGCTAATTATTGTCATTTAAGGAAAGGAACTTGTAAGTGCAAAGTCGAATTGCTTTTCACATGTGTAGACATGTGGTGCGCTTACAGTAAAAGCAGTCGCTAACTACCCACCATGATTATCATGGCCTGTACCACGTGTACTAGGGATAAGCAAAAAAAGAAAAGGAACTGCGTGTTCTCATTTACTTGTATATAAGTTTATACCAAGCCCTTTCTTTATTCTGTCCCCCTATTTGATACATAATAAATAACATTGATGATAACTATAACTTGTTATTGATTGTTATTTTCATCACCAAGGACAGTGGTTAATCTAATTCAAGCCAAAATGTGTTCTGGAGCTGCAGGTGCCAAACTACATTAAAAGATATAATATACATAAGAAACATATTACTATAAAATACTAATTATAAATATTTAAAGAGTTGAGGGTAAATGATAAGTTACAACAGTAGAATTTGGATTATAGATTAGAACTACAAGGTAATAAGACCAAATTCAACTAAATTATTAGTGTATGACATTTCGGTAACAGCATTGTTACCCTCATCAGAGACAAAGGACGAAATACTAAAAATTAGTCTTTTGTCTGATGATGGTAAAATGCTGTTACTAAAACGTCACATATTATTAAATTTATTTGGGTTTGGTGTCTTATTACCTTATAGTTGATAATGTACATTAGAAAAACCATGTAATAAGAGACCCAACAAATAAATAGTATATACAGTAAAACCTCCCTGTAAAGGACAACACCTAATTGTAAAGCCAAAGTGTCCTTTAGGGAGAGGTGTCCTCTTACCGGAGTTTTTAATTTGTATAAAATGGTAATTTTGCAAATTAAAACTGTCCTTTTTAGATAGGTGTCCTCTAGCGTGAGTGTCCTCTCATGAAGATTCTACTGTATTTGGTGTTATTGAGTTGAAGGGCCAACTTACCACAAAGCTTGAAGGCAAGGATGGTCCACGTAACCAAAGTAGGGTGCTCCCAGACTGGCCGCTACCATAACGAGCTGAACCGCTGTGTTGACCTGTTCAACAAATATACATCATCTCACACAGATGTGACAAGCTGAACACAACCTACCACTGACCTCTTTTTTTTTTTGCTTATCTCTAGTACACGTGGTACAGGCCACATGTCTACACATGTGAAAAGCATTTCGACTTTGCACTTATAAATGTGCCAGAGCCTCATTGGGTATTTTTTTTATCAGAAAAAAAGTGCCCAATGCGGGAATCAAACCCAGGTCGTAGCAATCGAAAACCAACAGTTTAGACCATCCTTCCACCGACCCCCTATGATAATCATGATAGGCAAAAGTAGGCGACTGCTTTTACTATAAGTGCACCGCGTGTCTACACATGTGAAAAGCAGTTTGACTTTGAACTTACAAATGTACCAGAGCCCCATTTGGTTGCTTGCACTCGCTGGTGAAGTTGGACTTTTGCAAGAATCAGGGGCCATTGGAGCATTATTTTTTACTGACCTCTTATATGTAATACTAGACGAATGACCCGGGCAACGCCCGGGTTTACCCGATTAAATGTTTCATTCAAACACTATGCCGTTACAATTATAAATTTGGTGCCGTGGATGTCACTCTTGTGAAACGTCCCGTCCAAACTTTACATGTACATTAGGTCAGCTGATATACCTCCCATCTTCACCGCTAGAGGCGCTGCTCGCGAGCAAAAGGGCAAACTCAACGAATATTCGGGAAAGAGACCTGAAAATTTCACTATAAGTTTTTCCAGATTCTACTCTATATACTGTTAAAATTTCAGTCAGATTAGTTACGATATAAATCTTCAAATCGAGCGAGCATCTATAAATATTTCGATTTAGATCAAGTATTCTAATTATTAAGCGAACTATTATTAAGAAAATTTTTTAGAAGATTTCAATTTTAAACGTATTTATAACCTTGATAGAGGGCGCTGTTCGTGAGCTAAGTAGAATAATTTGAATATACAGTTTTAATATTTAATTTATATATAATTTAAAATAGCCTATCGTTTTCCTCGTATTTTTTTTTTTACCTATGTATGGAAATTTAGGTACTGTAAAAAAAAACTTTGCTTCAATAATATATAAAAAAAAAAAAAAACACCCAGGCTAAGTTTCGAACCAAGGTTGTGGAAATACGAAGCCGTACACCTAACCATTAAGCTACGCTTGGCATCATAAATATTCGCATGTAAAGCTATTTCAGGCCTTACATATTTCTAACTACCTTTTTGAAATAGGTTTTTGAAACATGGAAATTATAATACTTCAAATAAATAGAAATAGAGTGAACACAAATAAAACATACCAAATATTTCGAATTAGAGCAGGTATTTTAAACGGCGAATTAGATAAGTTATATCTAGAAATGAAAATATATAAATAAATAAAACATACCAAATATTTCAAGAGCAGGTATTTTAAACGGCAAATTAGATCAGTTATATCTAAAAATGAAAATATATAAATAAATAAAACCTACCAAATATTTCAAATTAGAGCAGTTATTATATAAATATTTATATTATATGTGTTATTAAGCGAACTATTATTAATAAAATATTGAGAAGATTTAGATTTTAAACATATTTATAACTTTTTAGTACTTGATAGAGGGTGCTGTTCGTGAGCTAAGTAGAATAATTTGAATATATAGTTTTAATAATTGATTTATATATTTTTTAAAATAGCCTATCGTCTTCCCCGTTATTTTTTACCTATGTATGGAAATTTTGGTTTGAATTAGTGAACTACTGCGAATTTGTATACCGGACATACAAACACACAAACATTCATTTTTATATATTGGGAGTACAAATAAGTTTTGAGGGATTTGCAAAAGAAGCCACAACAAATATTATATAAATAGCATCGGACCTTGTAAGGTTTCATGTTAAGGCTTCATCATTTCCCCAAAAAAATCAGAAGAAGTCTTTTCACTTAAGTGTAAGGAACTTTTTTTTTGGTGCTCTAACCATGTCAACCTTTTTGACAACAAAACACAATTTGCGGGAAGCGCTGCTTTTTTGTTTTAATTTAAAGAAAAGTGCAACTGATGGACATCGATTGCTGTGTGAGGCATATGGTAAACATGCTCTATCAATAAAATCATGTGAGTACTCGTTTCGACGTTTCAAAAGTGGCGATTTTGACACCAGAGACAAAGAACGCGGAGGGAGGCCAATAAAGTTCGAAGACGCTGAGTTGGAGGCTTTATTGGACGAAGATTCAAGCCAAACTCAAGAGGAGCTCGCTGAAACCTTGGGAGTGACTCAACAAGCGATTTCGAACCGTCTCAAGGTCATGGGTATGGTGCAAAAACAAGGAAATTGGGTTCCATATGAACTCAAGCCAGGAAACATCGAGCGCCGTATTTGCACGTGCGAACTACTGCTCAAAAGACAAAATCGGAAGGGTTTTTTTGCATCGAATCGTGACGGGGGACGAAAAGTGGATTCACTACGACAACCCAAAGCGCAGAAAATCGTCGGTTAAGCCCGGTCATGCATCAACTTCAACGACCAAACCGAATATTCATGGCAAGAAGCTAATGCTGTGCATCTGGTGGGATCAGCTCGGAGTGA
This sequence comes from Cordylochernes scorpioides, assembly GCA_030710605.1. Taxonomy (NCBI): domain Eukaryota; kingdom Metazoa; phylum Arthropoda; class Arachnida; order Pseudoscorpiones; family Chernetidae; genus Cordylochernes; species Cordylochernes scorpioides. The sequence continues at coordinate 79,100,550 of CP092871.1, forward strand.
TCTACTATGAGCTACTTCAGCCTAACGAAACCATCACTGGAGAACGTTACCAACAACAATTGATGCGATTAAGCCGAGCATTGAAGATTAAACGCCCACTATATGCCAAAAGACATGACAAGGTGATCTATCAGCACGACAATGCTCGGCCACATGTTGCAAAAGTTGCCAAGGAGACTTTGGAGGCGCTTCAATGGGATGTCCTACCCCACCCGCTGTATTCACCAGACATTGCTCCTTCAGACTACCACATGTTCCGTTCGATGACACATGGCCTGGCCGAGCAGCACTTCACTTCTTACGAAGAGGCGAAAAAATTGGGTCAATGTTTGGATCGCCTCAAAAGACGAGGAATTTTTTCGACACGGAATCCGTATGCTGCCTGAAAGATGGGAAAGAGTCGTAGCTAAAGATAGACAATAATTTGAATGAAATATATTGTACTGATTTCTCTGAATAAAGCTTCGAATTTATAAAAAAATCCCTCAAAACTTATTTGTACTCCTAATATATAGATGTCACAAGATGGAGAAATCACACTCGTCTCGACCCCTTTAACCAGGAAAGTGAATGATTTCAAGTAAATTTAATTATCTTGGGTTATAATTGATTTTAATTTAATTGTACAACTCTTGCACAATTTTCTCCATAGTTCATTTTTTTAGTCTAAATATAATTTCACATATAAAGTAAAACCTCCCTGTAAAGGACACCTAATTGCAGAACCAAAGTGTCCTTTAGAGAGAGGTGTACTCTTACCAGAGAATTGCAAATTAGTAAAAATGGTAATTTTACAAATGAAAACTGTCCTTTGTAAAAAGGTGTCCTATCGTGGAGGTTCTACTGTATACTCTTATAATTATATATTTCAATATAATACACTGCGGCCTGTGATTGCAAAACGACACTTGAAGTTACACTGCATGAGTTTCTTTTCAATGAAAAATCAAAATTTATTTCAAGGTGAAATATTGATTATTTCTAACCTTTTTGGATGAAGTATGAAAGGGTGAATTATGAAGAGTAATGATGAATGGAAAAATAAAAGTGTCCAGGGATGGGAAACGAACCCACAATGTTCCGCTTACCGGGCAGATGCCATGTCCACTAGGCTACCCTGGATGTATTTTTCCGTTCATAAATAATATTTATATTCCCATCCCTGGACACTTTTATTTTTCCATTCATCATTACTCTTCATAATTCACCCTTTCATACTTCATCCAAAAAGGTTAGAAATAGTCAATATTTCACCTTGAAATAAATTTTGATTTTTCATTGAAAAGAAACTCATGCAGTGTAACTTCAAGCGTTGTTTTATAATTATATATTTCTGTTGTTCCTTTTTATTTAAATGCAAATCTTCTAATATATGTAAAAATTCAAATATGTATATAAACAATTCATCTTCTTATGTTATTTTATTCTGTGGAAGAGCAGTAATGCTCGAGAAAGCTCGGTAAAATAATAAAAACTTTTAAATAAATCTTTCGCCTTTCGTACTTTTTATAAATTTCATTACTATAGAAACTTTTTTTGTGATCCCATATATTAAGTGGAGTTGGCCTGCTACTTAGGAGTGCTCTCCTAAAAACATTTTACTCCTCTCAAACAGAGAATTCTCACTTTATCTGTTTGACTGGCAACAGTTTAGTGAAGGGAAGATTTTTTTATGAAAAAAAAACTGAAATTTTTATCTGATATTTGAAAAAAAACTATGAGATACTTTCATTTTAGTCTCTATATATTCAAATTACTCTTATGTAGGCACTGTATTTTTGAAGACAGTTTTCATCACAAGAATTATCATTTTTTACTATTTAGTAGCGAGGAGCTCTGAACATCAGAAATAGACAGCATCAAACAACACTAACAAGATTTAGAACAGGCCATCTCAAGCTATTGAAGATAGAAAATAATAACAAAATCTACCCCACTTGCCCAAAATGTAGCTTGGCACCTGCAGCTCCAGAACACATTTTGGCTTGCATTAGATGCACTAAACAGGACCTTTGGGAGAGGCCGCTGCTCATCATAAAACAGCTCGAGGAGCATGAACTCATGGAATTTGTGTAATCTTTACACAAGAGGATAAGAAACAACAACAACACTATTTAGTAGCTCTCCGGTAAGCGAAAACCTCTCTCTCACAAAAGGACACTTTGGCTTTGCAACTAGGTGTTGTCCTCTACAGAAAGGTTCTACTGTACTTAGAGCTCTCCAGTAGGAGGATAGTCAGTTTGAGAACATATGCGCACCAAGAATAGCTGAGTGGGGGAGTGATGCCAGTCTGTTTGGAGTGACTGTCGAGTCTGCATGGTGTCCTCATCAAGCTCAATGGCTGCTCACTGTTTACATCCCTTGTTTGCATGTTGACGTGTATTCATAGTATTTACTATTTAATCATTTATGACCATTGACCGGAATGCAGAATTTGCATAGGCAATTATTATTATTATTATTATTAGAATGTAGCTTGTGCTGTAAAGACAATTAAATCTTTAGTAGCTTAAATAAATGTCTGATCCTTAAATTTTAAATACACCACAGTTGGCGACGAGGATAAAAAAGTAAGTTTAACTATGTCAAATATCGTACCATTTCCTGCTTTTACGCCAGATCAAGACTTCGAAATTTTCGTGAAACGTTTACGTTTTGCGTTTGCTGCGAATGATACTTCGTTAGCCAAACAAGTACCAGTTTTACTGGCGGTGATAGGCCCAAAGTTATTTAAATTGGCCGAAGATCATCTATCAAATAAATGCTTTTTTAAAAATGCAAAATGTCATGAATGTGGAAAACTGGACATATAAAGCCGGCTTGTAAAAATAGAAAAACTAAATATGCAAAGATACAGCATGGATCAAAAGCTACTAGAAAAATAAATGTGGTTGAAGCAAGTGAAAATGGAAAATATTTTATTACTTTAAATGTGGACAACAAAAATGTACAGTTTGAATTTGATACAGGTAGTTGTCACACGTTAATGCCAATAAATTTATATAAGAAATTGTGGAATAAGAAAATATTTCCTATAAATTTACATCTTAAATCTTATTCAAATACGAAGATTGATGTTATTGGCAAAAGAGAAGTGTTCGTAGCAGAGGCCAACAAAACTCTTCCTTTGATTATAACTGAAGCAAATAGGCCTGTATTGCTTGGCACTACTTGGATCAAGTGCTTGCCTGCTAAATTTTTAAAATTCTCGGACATAAATTTAGTCCAAGAAACATGTTCCTCTTTGGTAAATAAATTTGCAGAAGTTTTTGGCACCTCAAATGTAGGTGTAATTAAGGATCATAAGGCGCATCTAATTCTTAGAAAAGATGCTAATCCTAGATTTTTCAGGGCGAGAAATGTTCCTTATGTAATGAGAAACGCCATTGAAAAAGAATTGGAAAATCTTGAGGCCCAAGGAGTAATCACAAAAATAGAAAGAAGCGATTGGGCTACGCCTATAGTGCCTATAATGAAAAAGAATGGCCATGTCCGTATTTGCGGAGATTTTAAAATAACACTAAATCCTGTCCTTAAAATTGATCAATATCCACTACCTAAAATAGAGGACATTTTTGCCATTCTCGGAAGAGGAATAAATTTTAGTAAAATAGATTTGTCCCAGGCATATTTGCAATTAGAATTGGACGAAAATTCAAAAGAAATGGCTGTAATAAATACCCATAAAGGACTCTATAGATATAATAGACTTCCTTTTGGCATTGCTTCTGCACCAGCAATATGGCAGCGAATAATTGAACAAATATTGTCCGGCATACCAGGAACTCTTGTCTATCTAGATGATATACTAATTACCGGAGAGTCAGAGGCTGACCATCTTAGAAATTTGGAGGCAGTCTTAAATAGATTAAATAATTATGGCCTCAAGGCTAACAGGGAAAAATGCAATTTTTTTCAAGAAAGTCTTGAATATTGTGGTCATGTGATCGATAAAATGGGTTTGCATAAAACAAATGATAAGATAAGGGCTGTTTTGGATGCTCCAAAACCACTAAATGTAACCCAGTTACGAGCGTTTTTGGGATTAGTTACCTATTATCACAAATTTATCAGAAACGCTGCAGATGTCTTATCGCCCTTATATGCTCTTCTAAAAAAGGGAACAAAATGGCATTGGTCAACAGAATGCCGAAAGGCTTTTAGGGAAATCAAAGAAATCATCTCTTCAGATCAAATTTTGATTGCTTACGACCCTAAATTACCTATCCGTCTGTCGTGTGACTCAAGCAGCTACGGACTCGGTGCTGTGTTGTCTCAAATTGATGTCGACGGAAATGAACGCCCCATATATTTTATCTCAAGGACCTTATCTCAGGCTGAAAAGAAATATTCGCAGATTGATAAGGAATGCTTAAGCATAATTTGGGCTTTAAAGAAATTTAACAATTACCTTTTTGGAAGAAAATTTGAATTAATAACTGATAACAAACCCTTGCACCATATACTAAACCCCAAGCGGGAAATATCATCGAACATGTCTGCACGACTACAGCGATGGGCATTGATCTTGTCTTCATATAACTTCACAATTGAGTGCAGGAAAACTGGAGACCACGGCAATGCCGATGGACTTTCTAGATTGCCACTGGAACAATGTGAAGAAATGGAAGAAGATGCTGTAAATACAGTTCACATGATCAAACAATGTGAAGAATTGCCGCTCACATCGAGTCACATTAGGCGAGAATCTTGCAAGGACTCAATCTTGAAAATAGTATACCAGAACACATTGTATGGTTGGAAAGATAAGCCATCAAATACCGAATTGCTCTCGTTTTATTTGCGAAGAGAAGAGTTAACTGTAGAGCAAGGAATCCTACTTTTGGGAACACGAGTAGTTATTCCAAGGAAATTCAGAGCGAAAATTAAAGCTGAGTTGCACCAAGGACATCTAGGTGTTGTAAAAATGAAAGCACTAGCGCGAAATTTTATTTGGTGGCCTGGAATAGATCGTGAAATAGAGGAAATTACTAGAGTCTGCAGAGAGTGTAATATAAATAACCATACGTTAAAGCAAGAAAGTGTTCACAGGTGGGAATCTGCTCCTACACCATGGTATCGAATTCACTTGGATTTCGCGGGTCCATTCATGAACAGAATGTTCTTAATTGTCATTGACAGTTATTCAAAGTGGCCGGAAGTTATTATAATGAATTCCACGACCACGGGAAATACTATCCGAGTTCTGAGAGACTTATTCTCGCGCTATGGTATTCCTGACCAAGTGGTCACGGATAACGGCCCTCAATTCGTTTCAGAAGAAATGAAATATTTTTTTAAATCAAATGGAGTTCATCATTTGAGGTCTGCTCCTTACTTTCCAGCTACCAATGGTTTGGCAGAACGTTTTGTACAAACTCTGAAAAGAGGCTTAAAGAATATGAGAAATGAAGAATTAAATAAGAGTTTGGCAAATTTTCTGTTCACATATAGAACAGTACCACATTCGAGCACTAGGGAAGCCCCAGTAGTCCTTTTTTTAAAGCGGATGCTTAAATGTAAGTGGAACCTATTGAAGCCAAAAGTGGAAGTCAAACCAGGATTTAAAAAGGGATATTCCCCTGATTTTGAGGAGGACGAGGATATCTTAGTCAGAGACTTTCTGGGTCCAAATAAATGGAAAGAGGGAAAAATTGTAAGAAGACTTGGAAAGTGTTTTTACACTGTTAAATTGAATGACGGCAGATTATGGAGACGGCACGTATGCCAATTAAGAAAAAGTTACATCGCGCCTAGTCCCGCTTCCGAGATATTCCTGCCGGAGCAACTGATAAATTATCCAAGAAATGAGAGCCGTGCAGAGGATGGTTCTGTGGAGATTCCAGTCTCTCCCAGTAAAGAGAACATTCCCTCCTCTCCAGGAATCCCTGCACCAGAGGAGCCCGGTCCCGCAGCTTCGGACCAGGATAGGACGCCTCAGCGAAGGTATCCTATGAGGGATAGGAGACCCCCTGAAAGATTTGGATTTTGAAGGAGGGGAAGGAGCTGACGTGTATTCATAGTATTTACTATTTAATCATTTATGACCATTGACCGGAATGCAGAATTTGCATAGGCAATTATTATTATTATTATTATTAGAATGTAGCTTGTGCTGTAAAGACAATTAAATCTTTAGTAGCTTAAATAAATGTCTGATCCTTAAATTTTAAATACACCACACATGTAATGCCTAATAGAGGTCGAACAGAGATCCTTATCAATTCCACATGTTGATTTGACCATCCACCTTTAAACTCCACCTTTGCTGGTCCCAAGCCCGGAGGAAAAAGGAGGAGTAGCAGTAACAAGCTCACTAAAAAACCTAGACACAGCTGACCTGGCTGATAGTACCCTGTAAGGGCCCCTGATCCAGGGATACAGGATGATCTGTACTCCATGGCATCTATTCCTCATGTCAGAGGCGGCCATTGCATATTGGAGCAAAGTCAGCCTGCTACTGGGTAGTGCTCCCAGTCTTAATGACAAAAAATCAGATACATTCTACTTCATTCAATCATTATGGATTTCAAATCTATGATGAGCTCTACTCATCCCCAGCAGACACCATCTCCAGCTCTACAGGCTTCATACCCTAATATGATTGAGTGGAGATAAGAGAGAAGATTTGACCATCCTTGATACAGCAAAATTGATGGTGCAGAACTATGTTTTATGAACTTAGTTAAACTATATACACAAGGTAATAAGACCAAATCTAAATAAATAAGTAGTGTGCGACGTTTCGGTAAGCAGTCTTATAGATTAAATTGGCAAAATCATTGGGAGGGTTCATCACTGATGAGCCAAGCCCTTCCAATATTTTTTTATTGCATTTTATGTGTAAAAGAAACATACATGCTTTAATGTTTTTGTTTCTTACAAAATTATTGTAATGATTTTTAATATTTGGATGTTCTACAAAATGTCTATCTGGCATTGATGAATTGATACTTATCTAAACCAACTTTTAATTTAACTGAAAGCTCTGATCCCTCTTTGAGGGTCTTGAACTATAGAAGTTATCAATGGTATGTATATATGGCTGTGTGCTGACAGGTTGATAAAAAAACATCAATAAAAAAGAAAGAAATGTAACAGAGGTACGTACCTTACTGATCCAGGTGGGGGAAAGCTGAGCAGTGGCAATGGTCAAGTTGAAATACTTTGAGAGGGTTTTCTGGAACAGAACAGATATACTGTGAGTTTTTTCACTTATCCCAAGTGATAAGGCACAATTTGGTTTATAGATTAGAACTTACATGGTAATAAGACCAAATCCAAATAAATAAATAGCATGTGTTGTTTCGATAACAGCATTGTTACCATCATCAGACAAAGGTAATGAGTTCTTTTATTGGGTTTCTATTGTCTGATGATAAAAACAACTGTTTCCGAAACATCACACAATATTTATGTATTTGGATTTGGTCTTATTACCTTGTAGTGTTACAATCCATGATAATCACAGTGAGTAGTTAGTGGCTGCCTTTACTCCACCACGTCTACATATACAGAAAGCAGTTCCACTTTTACACTTACAACTACGTCATAGCCCGGTTAGTTACTTGCATTTAAGATCGAGTTAGACTTTTATATGAATCAGGGACCACTGAAGTTTTCTTTAGAAAAAAAGTGTCCAATGAGGGATTGGCCTTTGAAAATCAACAATCACCAATCCTCCACCAAGCTTTGAAACTCATCAAGAAAAAAGTTGATATAGTTGATGACTTCATATTCTTAGGATCCAGGATTGATAAGATGGGAGGTTGGTTAGAGGAAGTAGAATAGCACTAGGAAGGGAAGTAATAATTAAATTGGACAGGATTATGAAAGATGAGGGCAAAGAAGAGAATTGTAGAGGCTTTGGTATTTTCTATGGTCACTTACGGATGTGAAGAAAGAAGAAAGAAAAATAATTAAAGCTTTTGAAATGTGGACATGGAGAAAGCTACTCAGAGTGCCATGAACAGATTAAAAAAATCAAATGTTTCAATCTTAAATGAATCCTGTTAGATCCCTAGAATCCAAAATATGTAAACAAAGACATAATGAGAGCAAATGACTTAGATGAGATGCTGATGTTAAGAAACATTGAAGGATAAGAAGGAAGAGAGAAATACCTGCAATAAGCTAGATTGAAGGGGTCAAGAAAGCTAGCGGAAGGTCACTAGATGAGCTATGAGTGATGGCCACTAACATATATATATATATATTTTTGTTATTTATCCTTTTAGTCTAAATTAGACAAGATCTTGGAGGTCGTGCTCGTAAGGAAGCTCAAGAACTCTTCTTGGTTCTCTGTACAGGGATCCTTTGTCCTTTCCAATGCAATCCAGTATATGTTGGGGAGTGGCCTCTTCGGTTTTGCACCTAGTGCACATGGGGAAGCTTTTGGCTCCCTCTTTATAGACTAGAGGGCGCAGGTGAAGAGATTTCCATCTGGCCAACTGTGTCGATTCCCTTCTGTTTAGTTGGAGGGTCTGTTTTTTGGGGTTTTTTACCTGGTACCAAGAATGATGGAAACTATCTCTATGGTTCCTTATTAGTTGTAGTTTCAGTTTGTTAATATGGTCCCACTAACATATCAAATTGAAGAATACTCGTCCATATAGTCATCAAAAGTCCAACTTGACTTGATGGACATCTACAACAATAGAATCAATGCCTCTCTAGAATGAATAAAAGAAATGTATGCAATAAACATCCCTGGATTAATTTGATTTTCAAAGGATTAAATAAGGTTGTCCCAAAAGTTCATGTTTTCCTTAAAACATTGTTTTTCTTATTACTTTGTGAATAATATTATTACAGCATATACATAATAATACATAACAAAATTACTTTATACATCATACAAAGACATTATACATAACGGTGAATAATATTATGATGAATAATATTGGTATTTTAATTTTTTGCAAGTGTTTATGGACTTTTGGGACAACCTTGTATATTAGAACCTTCCTGTAAAAGACACTTAGTTACAGAGCCAAAGTGTCCTTTAGAGGAAGGTATTCTCTTACTGGAGAATTTCTAAATAGAAAAAAAAATAGTAATTTTTAAAATAAAAACTGTCCTTTTTGTTGTTGTTATTTATCCCCTTGTGTAAAGATTTACACAAATTCAATGAGTCTATACTCCTCGAGCTGTTTGATGATAATCAGCAGTTTCTCCCAAAGGTCCTGTTTGGTGCATCTAATGCAAGCCAAAATGTCCTTTTTGTAGAGAGGTGTTTTCTATCGAGAATGCCCTCTTATGGAGGTTCCACTGTATATAATTGAATGGATTTTTTTTTTGCTTATCCCTAATACACGTGGTACAGGCCATGATAATCATGGTGGGTAGAAGTAGGCGACTGCTTTTACTGTAAGTGCACCACATATCTACACATGTGAAAAGCAGTTCGACTTTGCACTTACAAATGTGCTAGAGCCCTGTTTGGTTACTTGCACTCGCTGGTGGGGTTGGACTTTTGCAAGAATCGGGGGCCATTGGAGCATTTTTTTTTTTTTTAAACATAAAAAAGTGCCCAATGCGGGAATCGAACCCGGGTCATAGCGGTCAAAAACAAGCGGTTTAGACCATCCTTCCACCGACCCCCTAGAATGTATTATAGTTTTGAAGACCCACAAATAACTTTGGATGCATGACTGGGGAGAGGCTTCCAACAAGAGAAGAAGTTGAGGTAACAACAGACTTACAGGTTTGGGCAGTGACTGATAACGGATCCAGAGTCCGGCGGCCATCAACACCACATCACGGGACACCACCAGGCAGGTCAGTGGTACTGTCAAACACATTATTATTGTTTGTTTTGATAAGGCACAATTTGGATTATAGATTATAAACACAAGGTAATAAGACCAAATCCAAATAAACAAATAGTGTGGGACGTTTCTGTA
>CP092871.1:79110554-79151612 GCA_030710605.1 Cordylochernes scorpioides
ACACGTTATATTTATTAATAGTGTGTGACGTTTCAGACAAAAGTGCTGAATGAGAAATTACTGTGGTAAAATTTCCTATTCAGCACTTTTGTCTGAAGATGGTAACAACGCTGTTACAGAAACATCACACACTATTTATTTATTTGGATTTGGTCTTATTACCTTGTGTTTATTGTTAGTTTTTTTTTTAAATTCTATTTGATTTTGAGAGCCACAAGTTCTTCAACTGGGCCAATCTTTCAATATGAAAATCACAAGGTAACAGGTTATATATATCCTCTTCAATTCAACATTGGGAGGAGAAGTCTGACCACATCAGTCCTCCCTGGACCCTTGAATTATTTGACCATATTCTGATCCAAGGTGACTAACGTGGCAATGGCACCTATTTTCCAATGAAGAGCAAATTGACATGGACCCAGAGCAGCAGCTTTATACACCCAAGATAGTGAACATTGCGACTGCTGTGATAGAGATGCACAGAGACATCTGAGGTTCTTCATTGGACACGACAACAACAACAATTCAACTTGACTATAAATAAATACTTATTTTAATTAAGTCATTTTAATAAATCCCAATAAGGATTATTAAATTTCGCAAACAATAATTCAACACCAAATGCTGAACACTTGAGATGCTAAAAATTAAAGAAGTTGAACTTATATATAACATGCATTATATGATATTTTTTATATCTTATACAGTAGAATATCCATGAGAGGACACTCACTAGAGGATACCTCTCTACAAAGGACAGTTTTCATTAACAAAATTACGAATTTTTGATAATTAGTAACTCTCCGGGAAGTCTCCTAGGTGTCTTTACAGAGAGCTTCTATCATATTTACACCACAATATTGTAACGAAGATAATGAGCGGGGGATTCCCGAGAAATTAAGTCAATTTATTTGCTGTTACAACTCTAACAGCGCTGCACGGAATTAAGTGCCAGCGCGCAGAAAAGAAAGAAATGATCTTAACTATGTCAAACAAAAATAGTGATATATATGCAAAAGTTAGTTTTGCATAAAACAGAATAAAAAAACAATGTATAACTATTATTTACAAATACAGTCGAACCTCTTTAATTCAACACCCCAAGGGATCAGAGCTTTCGGTTGAATTAAAGGAAGTGTTGAATTAAGGTTAGATGATTAGCTAATCATCTAACTCACGAAAATAACATTTTTAAAAAATTGCTTTGTAAAAGGAAGTTTGAGAATACCCCGATGGTTGGGTCTCAGAAGGAATACCCAGGGAGTAAAATTGCATGGATTTGGTGATGCCTCTGAAGATGCCTATGCGGCAGCTGTTTACATAAGAATTCCCACTGATGATGGAGTCAGTGTAAGACTGTTGGCATCAAAGACTAAGTTGGCTCCCATGCGGAAGATGTCAATTCCACGCTTAGAATTGTGCGCAGCTCTTCTGCTGACCAGACTAGTGAAATATATAATGGAAGAGTTGAGTATCAAAATGGAGAGTGCTACCTGTTGGTCCGATTCTACCATAATCTTGAGTTGGTTAAGAACTATGTCTGGAAATCTCCCCACTTTCATCAGCAATCGTGTCGCGGAGATTCAGAGTTGTCCACAAGTCAGGGAGTGGCGCTGTGTTCCCACAGGAGATAATCCAGCGGATATTGCCTCCCGAGGAATTCTGGGGTCCGAGCTGAAACAGTCTTCCATCTGGTGGACAGGACCTACCTGGTTATCAGCGGAATCAACAGAATGGCCTAGAATGCCTCCTGTGTTTGAGCACCAAAGTCAAACTGAGCTCCTGAGTATTCATGCCATCAGTGAAACACCTTTCTTGGTGGCTATCGGAGAGATGAGCTCAACCTTTAATGGGTATATCCGAAAAGTGGCCTGGATATTGCGTTATTGCCATAACTGCCGCTACATTGCGGAGCGATATCAGTCGCACTTAACCCCAGCCGAACTGAGAAATGCTCATAGGAGAATACTTCAAGCAATTCAGTACCAGCATTTCAGGGAAGAAATAAGAAGTTTGACCACTTTAGGATCAGTAAGGCGCACAAGCAAGATTTGTGGTTTAACACCGTTCCTCGACGATCAAGGAATCCTTGGAGTCAGCGGTAGATTGAAATGGGCTCCATCTACGACATATGAACGAAAACATCCTGCGCTATTGCCTTCATCAGGAAAGGTGGCTCAGATGATTGTTCAAGCGGTTCATATGCGGACTATGCACGGAAGTGTGCACCTGATGCTGTCCACATTGAGACAGAAGTATTGGATGCTGAGAGCAAAAGATCAGATGAAAAGATGCATTCGAGAGTGCGTGACATGCTGTCGATACAATCGCGTCACTCAAGGCCAGCTAATGAGCGATTTACCCAAGGAGAGATTAACACCGGGTAAACCCTTTTCAATCAGTGGTGTAGATCATGCTGGACCTGTGAACCTTCGATTGTCCAAGGGTAGAGGCCGAAAGACTGAAAGGGGCTACATCTGTCTATTTGTGTGCTTTGTGACCCGAGCAGTACATCTTGAATTGGTCACCGATGCCTCTACACCCACCTTCATGTCGGCCTTTAAGCGATTTGTAGCGCGAAGAGGACATTGCACTCGGCTATATAATGATCAAGGAGTAGTAACTCCCGCCCATTTCTTGCTTGCTGAGCCATCCTCTTGTGTCCCGGAAGATGACCTATTATTGGTGGAGAATCATCTCCTAACAAGATGGCAGTTGGTTCAGAAGGTCATGCAACATCTGTGGAAAAGATGGTCAAAGGACTACTTGAATGGCTTGCAACAGCGCAATAAGTGGAAGACCATCTCTCCCAATGTCGACATCAATATGTTAGTATTGATAAAAGAGGAAAGAATGCCCCCTGCACGGTGGCTCATGGGCAGAGTGGTGGAGACACATCCTGGGAAGGACGGCCTGGTACGGGTTGTTTCGGTGCGGACATCGGTTGGAGTGCTCCGAAGACCCTTGGTGAAGCTGGTGCTGCTTCCGGTGGCCCCTCCGGAACTTGATGTGACCCATCAACTCGGGGAGGAATGTTGGAGTTTGTTTTGATTGTTACTCTGTGTAAATGTTTTATTATATTTGACCAGGAGTGCCTGGTCACGTGTGTGTGTTTGATTGTATATATAGTGTGCTTGGAAATAAAATGTGTGTTAAGTTGAGCTTTGTGAGACTGGTGACTTCACAATAGTTAGAGCTCGGAGAGCACGCTTCATTTTAGAAGAAGACCTCTGCGCTGCCTATACCTCTACGCAGAAGAGTGAGCATCAGAGAACCAGCCAGAAGAAGATTGGCTAACATTTTGGTCCCTCGAGCCGGATTAAGGCTACAAGATTATAGTTACAAGATTTAGTAGATGTCACTCTTGATTGGAAGTTAAAGGTTTAAAATTCGTAAATTCAATTTGTTGACATTAAGAGAATCAAGAAAAAAGGCCTATGCAAATTTAAGTAAGATTATATCAAAATAATTTATGTAAACGAGGCTTTTAGAAAGTTTTGCAAATTGGATTAAAAAAATAAAACGGAGGTATAGTGCGTTAAGTTACGTCAAGTTAAGAAAAAAAGAAAGTCTAGAAAATGAAGCGAGCAATAAGAAGTAGAGCCGTTAAAAGAACGACTATTTCCAAGTTGATTAAAAAGGCAGAAGCGGAGTTGGATGAAGAAACTCCTTCTGAAAATATGATAATAACAGCTATAAACTCCTCGAAAAGTATATGGCAAATCTTCAAGATGAGGATGAGTTGATCTGGAATTTGATGCTGGACGATGAGGAGAATGATGACAAGGTACTAGAGGAGGAGAAGGATACAGTGATCCAGTATGATCAGAAGTGGATAGGTCTTGAATTTAAAATAAATCATTTCCTCAACTCTCGGATGAAAAATACGGAAGCAATCCATGGTGCTAGTTCGGAAAAGGGCTCGCTGCCTGGAACAAGAGTTTGCCGATTGCCCAAATTGGATTTGAAGATCTGCGATGGAAGCAGTTTAGAATTTAGGATGAGTGAGAAGCCAAGGTTTGTAGGAGTTACCTTGATGAAAGGAGTTGATCCAGCTTCTATTAAGGAAGATGCTGGGATTGTGGTATCATCCGAGCAAATGGTAGAAGAGACATCCACGCAGATTGCCGTTGAAGAAAGTGAAAAGGCTCAAGTTGAGAGAAAGTGTTTTGCTGAAGAAAGTAAAAGGGCTCAAGTCGAGAAAAGGTCTGTTGTAGAAGTTGACGAAAGTCATAGGGCTGAAGTTAAGAAAGAATCCGTTGAAGCAGATGAAGAGAAAAGGCTGGATGTGGAACAAGGAATGGATTCAAAGAACACTGAAGAAGTGAAGCTGCTATATGCAGAACAAGGCACTGATTCAAAGGTGGCAGAAGGGCTAGATGCAGAACAAGGTACCGATTCAAAGGTGGCGGAAAGGCAAGACGCAGATTTAGAGAATGGGAAAGACTCGGAAGCTGAAACCAAGGACAATGGAGTAGGGGATTCTAAAACTGCAATTAAAGGTTATGAATCGGTGAGCAATTCTAAAGCGGTAGCTGAGGGGGCTGATCAAGTGGAGATTTCAGATGGTGAAACTGAGTCCATTGATGATATTGAGGAAAGAGTTGTCAAAGTTCCAGCATCAAGGAAATTGGTGGAAGCAAGACAAACTGGAGATGCGGAATTTAAAGAAAAGGGATGCTATTTGAAACCATTGTATGTACTTTTTTGTATTTATTTTTTTATTTTGATGATTAACTTTTAGTATCAGGGACAAAATGGCAATAATACATATTTTTGAAGCATAAATAATTGCAAATAAAATTTATTCTAATTGAAGAATATAGCAGTTGAAAGGAAATAAATATGGAAAATAAAAAGAAAATTTAAAAATAATATTTTAAAATAATCATGAATATATATATCTTTTTAAAAATTCCTTTATAGATGTCTGCTTTTTCACTGAAATCCTATTCAAAATGTATTCCAGATGGCCTATTTAAAAAAAAAAAAACATGCATGTCTCCTTCCTCTGGATTGTGTTTTAAATAACAAAGAGCTTTTATTGTATTAAAAGCATCCACTGCTGCTGCAGGTGTTATTGATTTTGTGTTTAAATATTTTATAATAACATGGAAATGGAATATTGAAATAAAATGTTATCATAATAATTGTGGCTACATTTTATGAAGGTTTATTTATTTAAAAAGAAATTATTTGCAAATTTTAAAATAACTAAAATATTTCAATGCTGAAAATTAAAAAGAAAATAATATTAATAATTAGCGCACAAAGCCTAAATTCCTGCGTAAAAAAAAAAAACAATAGCACTCGCGACATTGCGCAACGGCACTGCAAAGTGAAACTTAAACTAACAGACACCAAAAGTGCGCAGGCGCGATCCTATCGGCACCCGCCGATGCCGATCGACGCCGCCGTAATACCGTTTAGCGGTAAAGTTGTATGTAAAAAAACATTCAACTGTTGAAATTCGAATTTTTAAATGGTTGAACTATCGGAAGTGTCGTATTATCGATACTGTCGAATTACGGTTTGTTATTTGATAGGCCGGAGGTCGGGGACATCAGAATATGGTCGAATTAAGGTAGAGTGTCGAATTTGCGTGTGTCGAATTAACGAGGATATACTGTAACTTTTACATTGCCCCTCCCTTATAAAGAGCTGTGTCCTCGCAGCTAGGAGAATCACCCCTGGGCCAAAGGGCTCACGTGTTCCTAGTCCTCCTGTCCAATGGGTCCATGGTAGGGCTTCATCCTTAGCACATGCACAATGTCCTTGGTTCGATGTCGTCTTCCTTTATCTTCAACTGGTCTCACTTCATACGTCACATCTGACAGCTTCCAGTTCACATGGTAAGGTCCAAAATAACGCCTCATCAGTTTCTCGCACAGCCCTACACGTCGTACTGGTGTGTAGATCCACACCAAGTCGCCTGGATGGTACGTCACTCTCCTGTGTTTTGAGTCATAGTTTGTTTAATTGACGTCTTGGGCTTTCAGAATGTGGAATCGTGCAATTTGGCGTGCCTCTTCTGCTTTAGTTTCCAATTCTTGAATATATTCGTCACTATCGGTGGTTTCTGGATAGGGAAACCGCGTCCAGTGGGGTCTCTGCCTCTCTCCCATGAACTAAAAATAATGGCGTGAATCCAGTTGCCTCTTGTTTCGCGGTATTGTATGCAAAAGTGACAAAGGGTAGAATCTCGTCCCAATTCTATTGATCAAGGTCTACGTACATCGACAGCATATCGGCCATGGTTCTATTTAGCCTCTCCGTAAGACCATTGGTCTGAGGATGATATGCCGTAGTGGACCGTTTGATGATCCCACAGCAGTTGGCCAACTCTTGGATCAACTTTGACTGGAAGTTGCGGCCTCGGTCCGTCACGATCTCCCGAGGGGCTCCATGGATCAGTATCACTACCTCCAGCAGAAAATTTGCCACCCCTTGGGCATCTCCGGTCGCTAAGCTTTTTGTAATGGCGTATTTAGATAAATAGTCAGTACATACTATAATCCATCTCTTCTTGTTTCTTGATAATGGAAATCGTCCAAGTAAATCTATACCTATCTTTTGGAATGGTCGGCTTGGGGGTGGTATATGAACCAGGTGTCCAGGTGGCAATTGTGGGCTGTTCTTTCTGCGTTGGCATTCTTGGCAGTGGCTGACATATTTTTTCACCTTCGGTAGAGTCCCGGCCAAAAGTACCTCCTTATCATCCTATCATACGTTTTGGCGAAACCCAGATGGCCTGCCATGGGAGCGTCGTGTAGTTCTCTCAATATGTCGGATCTGAGCCGTCTTGGCACGACGAGTAATAAAGATGGGCCGTTTGGGTCAAAGTTCTTCTTATAAAGAATCCTATTCACAATTTTGAAACGGTTGTCCTTGGAAGTAGCCTGACAACCCATCAATAATTTTCAGAATATAGGGATCTTGTTTCTGTTCATCTTTGATGTTCATAATGGTTGACAAAAATGGAAAATCATCATACATTTCGTCAACTTTGTCTTTTATAGGATTTCTGGATAGACAATCAGCATCCCGATGTTTCGTTCCAGTTTTGTAGGCGATTGAGATGTCGTACTCTTGCAGCGAAGAGCCCATCTAGCCAGTCTACCCGAAGGGTCTTTCAAGTTCACCAACCAACATAATGAATGATGATCGGTTACCACCTTGAACGGATGTCCAAATAGATAAGGCCTGAATTTGCCGATCGCCCATACGACTGCCAGACATTCTCTCTCAGTAGTGGAATAATTCCGCTCGGCCTTTATTAGAGTACGAGATGCGTAAGCGATAACCCTCTCTCTCCCTACATGAATCTGTACCAGAATAGCCCCTATTCCAAATCCACTAGCGTCACAATGTACCTCTGTTGGTGCGCTCTCGTCGAAATGCCCTAGGACCGGTTTTGAGGAGAGGGCTCGCTTTAGGCTTTCAAATGAATTTTCTTGTTTCTCTTCCCACTTAAATGTGGATGATTTGCATAAAAGCTCGTTGAGTGGTCTTGCAATGTCGGCATAGCCCTTAATGAATCTTCGATAGTATGACGATAACCCTAGAAAACTTCTCAGCTGTTGTAAGTTCGCTGGAGTAGGAAATTCAGCGATGGCCATTATTTTTTCATAATCGGGTCTAACTCCATCTTGGTCTATTTGGTGTCCGAGAATTTTTATTTGGTCAGCTCCGAAACAACATTTTCTTAAATTGAGTCGCAACCCAGCCTTTCTGAAGCAATTCAGAACAGCGCCTAAACGTGAGAGATGTTCAGAAAAGGTGGCCGAGTAGACAACGACGTCGTCTAGGTAACAAAGGCATGTTTTCCATCTGAGCCCCCGCAACAAGCTGTCCATCATTCTCTCGAATGTTCTGGGGCCGTTACAAAGCCCAAAAGGCATCACTTTAAATTCAAAAAGTCTGTCTGGTGTGATGAATGCCGTCTTTTCTCGGTCTTCCTCGTCTATTTCAATCTGCCAGTAACCTGTTTTCAGGTCCATCGTCGAGTACATTCGTGCTTCTCTCAAACAGTCCAGAGCATCATCTATTCGGGGAAGAGGGTAGACGTCCTTTTTGGTAATCTTGTTCAGTCCTCTGTAATCTACACAAAATCTCCAAGAACCATCTTTTTTCTTCACCAAGACGACAGGTGATGCCCATGGACTCTCCGATGGCTGTGAATGACGTCTGCCTCTATCATCTTATCAACTTCATTCTGAATTATCCTACGTTCGGCTGGGGACACTCTGTAGGGCATACGACTTATCGGTGTACTATCGCCTGTGATAATGCAATGCTTTATTGAGTCTTGAGAATTTCTACTGGTGATAACTGGACCAAATATTTCTGCATAATGATTGACCAGTTTTAGCAGCTCCTGCTTTTCCTCGGGCGCACGTTCTGGAGCAATACATGGCTCGATATTTATCTCGACGCTAGATTGATCACACGGCGGAGTGTTTTCGGCGGGATGTTGGGAATCGTCGATTGAGCAAATGCCACACTCATCAATCTCCGAAAAATAGGCGACACACATTCCAGAGGGAATCAGACTTGTCTGGGTGCTGAAATTGGCGATCCATAGTTTCGCCTTTCCGTGTAGCACTGGAATAAGTGACGCTGGGATTGATATTTCTTTGTCCAAGAGCAATTTCCTGGAGCCTTCAGCTATCATACTCTTTCTCCCTGCAACTTCGGACGTAGAGACAGTTATCATTTTACTAGATTTAGGAGGCACGATGTATTCTTCTTCGGCAAAAAAGCGTTATAAAGAATCTCTCGACTCATCATCAATCGTCTCTGAAAAGGCAATTTCAGATCGACCACAGTCAATTATTGCTCTTGACGCTTCCAGCAAATTCCAGCCCAGGATAACATTGTGGCTGCAACCTGAAAGTACTAGAAACTCAAACAGTTGCATGAAGTTGTTTATTTCAAGTTTGATAATGCACCTTCCGATGGGAGACACAAATCTGTTGTTCGCAAACCTTCAACGTCATTCGTGGACCTTTAAACATCACGATGTTCAACTTTCGACGAAATGCATCCGATATTACAGAGTACGAAGCGCCTGTATCAACTAGTGCTCTCACTTTGTTGCCATTAATAACTACCATTAAATAATTAGAATCTAGATCGGCTTTCATCGATGGAGGGTTTACGTCCCTGGCGACCTCACCTCCCTTGAGGGTCGCGCGACTCATTTTTCCCGGTTAATTGGCCTAGGAGAACGGCTGGAACGTCTGCTGGGCGACTGGGACTGTCTTCTTTCTATTCCAAACCTTCCACGTCCTTGGTATGGGGATAAACTTCTTGGGGGAGTACGTCGATTCGTGACACCGAAGTTGTCGTCGTTCGTCTCAGAATTCAAAGAGTATTGTGGGCGGTAAAAAATTTTGGGTTGTAGTAGGTTCGTCCTTGTTTGTTGAACTCTATAGACTCATTTGCCCTAGCTTCCTGAAATTGCCAATGACGTTCTCTGCAATATCGTACCACGTGTCCAGGCCTATTACAGTGAAAGCATATAGGAATATTGTCAGGGGTCCGAAATTCATCCGTTTTCCTTGAGGTGTATGGTTTGGATTCTCTTCTGGCATCTTGAACTTCGTGCCAGGGTTTATAGCCTCTTGTTGGGCAATTTGGGCGCTTGAGTATTGGCGCCAATGTATTCTCCGCTCTCTGGTAAACCTCATTTTCCAGCTGCTCAGAGTACGTGAGAGGGCTTTTGCATGAAAGGGCCTTGCCACAACTTCCTCTTTTACAATTTTCCGGATAAGGCTTTCAAAATCTAGATCACTGTCTCCCGAGATTGAAGCCACATTGGCAAGTCTTTCAAAAGAAGGAACTCCAATTCTTTTTTCTTCAGGTCTTCTATCCTTCGGCACTGTCTTCTAAATTCGTTTACCGTTGCCATCTCAATGGGAAGGAGTGCTTGGAAGATGTCCTCTGCAACACCTTTCATCAGATGAGCCAATTTTTCGACTTCTTCCATTGCTGGATTGACCTGTCGACAGAGGTTAATGATGTCTTGGATGTAAGACTCAGACGGTTCACCAACCCTATGGGCTCGTATTTTTAGCTTTGATTCAGCCTTTCGAACAAAATGCTCTTGATCACCAAATATCTTTAGGAATTCCTCCTTAAACCTTGGCCAAGAATTTAGGCTTTCTTCTACGTTTTCGTACCAACATTTGGCTGTCCCTCCTAAATAGAAGATGACGTTAGCCAGGCAGAGATTCGTCCCAACCATTGTGCCTAGCAACGCGATCATAGTCCCTTAACCATTGATAAGGACACTCCGAGTCTTTGCCTTCAAACGCAGACGGATTTCTTGGTTGCTGAAGACAGGTAAATGATGCTCTAGTCGACTGGGATCCCTCCAGTTCGCTTTTCACTGAAATTTCGGTTTCCTGATCCAATTCGGTTGGCGATAAGCCTCGAAGTCTCCGACTTCTTCTCCTTGATACGTCCACTTTTGAGAGGTATATGGGATGTTACAGCGTCTCCACCAGTTTGTAATGAAGATAATGAGCGGGAGATTCCAGAGAAATTAAGTCAGTTTATTTGCTGTTACAACTCTAACCGCGCTGCACGGAATTAAGTGCCAGCGCGCAGAAAAGAAAGAAATGATCTTAACTATGTCAAACAAAAATAGTGATATATATGCAAAAGTTAGTTTTGCATAAAACAGAATAAAAAAACAATGTATAACTATTATTTACAAATAACTTTTACAATATTTTTAGGTGTTGAATTCTCCTTGAATTCTTATTTCAATAAATGATCTACAAAGTTATATATAAATACACAGTAGAAATACCTCTCTGTAAAGGACAATACCTAGCTGCAGAGCCAAAGTGTCCTTGAGGGTAAGATTTGTCCTCTAAAATGGTAAGACAGGTAGTTTTGCAAATGAAAACTGTCCTTTGTAGAGAAGTGTCCTATCATGGAGGTTCTACTGTATAGGCAGAAAAATTGAGTTTCTAGTGTTATATAGTCTGCTTAATAAGAGCATGTGCATAGCTGTGTTAATATTAATTTTATTTTCATTTTGATGGGATGCTGTTTCATGTAACAGGGTTCAAAATATCTATTTATGCCATTGTGCCTTTTGTGGATACAGTAGAACTACCTATTTGTAAAGGACAACACCTAATTGCAAAGACAAAGTGTCCTTTAAGGAGAGGTGCCAACTCCGCCTTTGCCGGTCCCAAGCCCGGATGAAAAAGGAGGAGGGGGAGCAGTAACAAACTCACTAAAAAACCTGGATTCAGCTGGCCCGGCTGATAGTACCCTGTAAGGGCCCCTGATCCAGGGATACAGGATGAGCAGTGTCTGTACTCCATGTTAGGAGCGGCTGCACATGGCGTATGTTCCTCATGTGAGAGGCGGCCATTTCTTTTGGAGCTAAGTCGGCCTGCCACTGAGTAGTGCTCCCAGTTTTAATGACAAAGGCAGACGCATTCTACTTCACCCAGTCATGATGGTTGTCAAACAGACACCATCAAGGGTCACAACTTGATACCCTAATATGATTGAGTGGAGATAAGAAAGAAGGAGAGGTGCCATTTTATCAGAGAGAATTGCTAAATAGTAAAAATGGTCATTTTGACAATGAAAACTGTCCTTTGTAGAAAGATATTTCCTAGCACAAGTGCCTTCACTGAGTTTCTATTGTATTAAGGCTTTGAGGATGTCTTTCTTTTTTTTAGAGAAAATATGATACATGTAAAAAACAAAACTTATAACACTATTTTTTTTTTTTCAAATAAGATCCTCTACTGTCTTTACAGAGTTGAGAAAATATTAGAGAACCTGGCTTATAAGTGATAGACCCTTCCAGTGGTTTCGCCAGTTTAATCTACCAATCCACTCTACTATTGTATTGAGGTGTTCTGCTTATATACTCTTCACTTTAGAGGAATACTTGGTGATAAGGTATTTAAAGAAACTATTTACTTTGAGAAGGTAGAACTATCCCGCATTGGACACTTTTTTCTGTTTAAAAAAAAATAATACTCCAATGGCCCCCGATTCTTGCAAAAGTCCAACCCCACCAGCGAGTGCAAGTAACCAAACGGGGCTCTGGCACATTTGTAAGTGCAAAGTCGAACTGCTTTTCACATGTGCAGACATGTGGTGCGCTTACAGTAAAAAAGCAGTCGCTAACTACCCACCATGATTATCATGGCCTGTACCACGTGTACTAGGGATAAGCAAAAAAAGAACTATGTATAACACTCCCTCACAAAAAGCTTATTGAAAGATACATCCTAGTTACATATTGGATTAAAACCAAGCTAATGGACCATATGTTTTCAATCTTAAATCTGATTTTTAACCTTAAATATACCTTTTTTTTTTTCATAATCATTAAATGAGTTTAACAAAATCAATAAGCAATCCAGGACTAGATCTCTCTTTTAACTATTTTTTATTTGTCAAGCTTTCAGGCCAATATGTCCCATATAAAAGTCGGTGGATGAGTGGGTAACACGCTCGATTCCCGACTGTCATGAACCGGGATTGAATCCCGCTGTTTGCGCCTAGTTATGTAAATCACTAGCTAGGCTGCATTGATTTATAATCATGTAAATTCTTCTTTCTTTCTTTTAATTATGTAAATATGTGTGTATATAAAATGAGTGAAAGATGCAATAAAGTCAGTGTGTCAGCTAAACGCCGTGAGGCTGTGTGGTGATTCTCTTGTTGCTGCATCGCAATTAGATAAGGAGAATCTCTCAGTAGTCAATCCGCAGGTCAAGGTGAAAACATACAGTCCAAATTAAGCTCTGCCGAAAGATAGTCAACATCTAAAACAAAGGTTAAGGAGCTACACGGAATTCCAAACTATTACTGTGAGGATCCAAGCTCCAACATATGGTCCATATCGAGCCGGATTTCAAGAGAAAGAGCGTGATTCTACTGAGAAAGAACCTTCAAAACTGAAAATATGTCTAAGGCAATCAAAGGCCTAAAGGTCAAGATCCGTTTCCAGATAAGACGAATGGATAAATACCTGGCATCCATAGATGAAGAAATAGCGGGAGGAGATCTCCATAAATTAAAGCTGATATATGAAGGTGTATCAGAAGTAAAAACGAAGACAAATATCTTATTTGACGAGTTATTTGAACAGGAGAAAGTAGATGAAGAGATGGAATTCGAGGGTTGTGAAACAATTCAAGATAAAATGGAGAAACTGGAATTAAAGCTTAGGCGTGCATTAGAAGGAATACAAAGTACAGCTGATACCAAACAAACAAAAGGCCTCGAAACAGTGATATTGCCCAAGTTCGAGTTGCCTCACTTCTATGGAGATGCGAACTCTTGGTTCAATTTCAAGGAGGTATTCGGAATGGTCATAGATCAAAATCCAGGATTAAATGATCTACAAAAGCTGCAATATTTGGGCTCCGCAGTAAAGGGAGAAGCAGCCAGACTGATACGTGGGTTCCCAGTGTTATCAGAAAGCTAAAAGCAGGCATGGGATACTCTAGTATCCAGATACGACAACCAAAGAGAGTTGGCTTATGCGCAACTGAATAAAATCTTCAAGATCAAGCAAATGAAGAATCCATCAGCAAAGGCCCTAAGGGAACTCTTGGACACATGTAACGAATCTGTACGCAATCTGGGATCCCTCGGATTGCAAAGAAATGAGTTGTTGGACATAATATTGGTACAGTTCTTGAGGAACAGAATCGATGAGGATATGAAACGACAGTGGGAGTTGACCCAGGATGAGAAATCATTTCCTTCCTATGAGAACTTCATTCTGTTTCTTGAAAGACAAGCTAGAAGTCTGCCACAGGGATCAAGGGAATATCAAAGAAAGGAAAATGAAATTCAAAAGGACTATGCAAATGTACACATTGCGATTAATACCAATGCTCAAATATGCATAGCATGCAAAGCAGGTCACAGAATCTACAACTGTACTACATTTAGTACAATGCCCATCGAACAAAAATGGGAATTTGTCAAGCAAAACAAAATGTGCTACAATTGTCTAAAAAAAGGTCATACAAGAAAAAATTGTTACCAAGGACCTTGCAAGAAGTGCAACAAAAGGCACCATACTTTGCTCCATAAGCTTGACAAAGAGTTGACTGACACTCAGAAGGGTGCGAAGCCACAGATCTTTACACCTGTAAGTTAAATCAACAACACGAGTATTGAACAAGGAAGTGAGACCATTAATCAAGTACTCCTTGAGACTGCTCAAATAATTGTGGAAGGTGAAAAAACGGTGCACAGCAGATCTGCCGAGCACTTTTAGATAGTGGATCACAGGTTAGTTTGATCACAAAAGAAATTTGTGAGAAACTTGGGCTCAAAGGAGAAACATCGGGACGTTCACTTAGGGGTATTGGAAATAATCCAGTCCAGGGGTCATCTACATCTGTTAACTTGACATTCAAATCAATTTATAGATCCGAAAAGTACCAAACAAATACTCTAGTGATGGAAGTCTTAACAACTGAAATTCCAAACTTCAAATTGGCAGAACCGACCTGGATTATGCAGAGAGACTTTGAGTTGGCAGACCCTCTGTTTCATATTTCGGCACCAATCGACATTATTCTAGGTGCAGATATGTATGCCTGTCTGATGCAAGGAGAGAAAAAAATGCTGGGAAGGAACCAGCCTATAGCAATGAATTCAAAGCTCGGTTGGATTCTAATAGGCAAAGTAGACAGCTCTCTCTCGTCGAACTATAAAGGTGGACCTTGTAGCTTTGCGGTTCAAACAACATCAGAATTAGATAGTCTGGTGGGAAATTTCAGGGAATCGGAGTCAGTGCCGACATTACAAGACCGGAAAACGGGGGAAGAGGATTATGGGACTTATTACCAGAAAACCTATTCCAGAGGCTGCCAAGGAAGATACAGTGTGAGACTGCTATTCAGGGGGGCTCATCAGGGCAGCTCCATTCCTACCTCTAAATCTCCAATAATTCCACTAAGAGGAATGTCTGGTGAAAATGCCTTGCACAAAACTAACCTGGACAGCCGGAGGAGTTTTCAGGAGACCAATCGCCAAGCTGGCCCCTCTTCCCTTTGCGCCTCGAGATCTGAACTGAAGTTCAGCGGTGGGGGGGAGTATGTTTGCGCCTAGTTATGTAAATCACTAGCTAGGCTGCATTGATTTATAATCATGTAAATTCTTCTTTCTTTCTTTTAATTATGTAAATATGTGTGTATATAAAATGAGTGAAAGATGCAATAAAGTCAGTGTGTCAGCTAAACGCCGTGAGGCTGTGTGGTGATTCTCTTGTTGCTGCATCGCAATTAGATAAGGAGAATCTCTCAGTAGTCAATCCGCAGGTCGAGGTGAAAACATACAGTCCAAATTAAGCTCTGCCGAAAGAAAGTCAACATCTAAAACAAAGGTTAAGGAGCTACACGGAATTCCAAACTATTACTGTGAGGATCCAAGCTCCAACACCCGCGTTAAAATTTGTTTAATATGTGAATAACCTTCACATATTATTCATTGTTTCAATTATCATGAACTAGGTTGCTCTTGCTGAGCGGTACCTATTAATGTGATTTTGAACCAGCAGGCCAATATGTCCTTCAAAAGGAGACCTAGAAGTATGACTTCTAGTCAATTACACACACCTACATTGTCTGGAAGTGGTATCTCTAGGTCTACTGTTGAAGGGCATATTAACCTGAAAACTTGAGAAATAGTGGTTAAAAAAGACCTGGCCCTGGACTGCTTATTGATTTTGTTAAATTGTAAAAGGAGGGATGAATATGTATTATTAAATTAGTTAAAATCTTTTAAAAAATCAAGTTTAAAATTATTATTCACTATACAAACGGATAAAAAAAAGTAATTTATTTCTACAAAGCTTCTATATATTTTTAAACATTACTCTAATTGGCTGATTAAGGTCATATGATTGGTCAGAGAAAGTCTAATGAACTCTCACACACAGTTGAGGTGGATTAACATCAACTAAAAGAATTGACCAAAAAATTAACTCCGCCTTTGCCGGTCCCAAGCCCGGATGAAAAAGGAGGAGAGGGAGCAGTAACAAGTTCACTAAAAAACCTGGGTTCAGCTGGCCCGGCTGATAATACCTTGTTAGGGCTCCTAATCCAGGGATACAGGATGAGCAGTGTTTGTACTCCATGTTAGGAGCGGCTGTACATGGTATCTGTTCCTCATGTCAGAGGCGGCCATTTCTTTTGGAGCTAAGTCGGCCTGTCACGCCATGTACAGCCGCTCCTAACATGGAGTACAAATGCTGCTCATCCTGTATTTCTGGATTAGGAGCCCTAACAAGGTACTATCAGCCGGGCCAGCTGAGCCCAGGTTTTTTAGTGAGCTTGTTACTGCTCCCCCTCCTCCTTTTTCATCCGGGTTTAGGACCGGCAAGGGTGGAGTTCCTCAGGGGGAATGATTACTTTGAATCCTAGTTCTACCTATATACATACTTGATTTTCTGAAAAAGTTTATTTTTTAACTTTTATTAATTCTTTTTATATATGCAGATATGTGACACTTTGCATGTATTATCATGCATGTATATAAGTAGAACTAGGATTCAAAGTAATCCCAAGGAGAAATGAACCAACTCATCTTCTTCTTCCTTATCTCTACTCAATCATATTAGGGTCTGGGTGAAGTAGAATGCCTTTGTCATTAAGACTGGGAGTACTACTCAGTGGCAGGCCACTGACTTAGCTTCCATATGAAAAGGCCGTCTCTGATATGAGGAACATATGCCATGTGCAGCCGCTCCTAACATGGAGTACAAACGCTGTTCATCCTGTATCCCTGGATTAGGAACCAATAAATGAAAGAAATAAAACTCTGAATTAGAAAGCAACAATAATCCAGATACACTCAGGATTCAATCATTTCCCTGAAAAGAGTGAGAGGAAGTAACTGAAACGTCAGAAGTTAAACTATTGGTTGATGTGTTTTCCAAGGATAAGTATGGATGCTCCTGCCCTTCTCCAGGAGAATTCACATTCAGAGACTATACATAACCAGGGGGTCGGTGGAAGGATGGTCTAAACCGTTGGTTTCCGACCACTACGACCCGGGTTCGATTCCCGCATTGGGCACTTTTTTTTTTGTTTTAAAAAAAAAATGCTCCAATGGCCCCCGATTCTTGCAAAATTCCAACCCCACCAACGAGTGCAAGTAAACAAACGGGGCTCTGGCACATTTGTAAGTGCAAAGTTGAACTGCTTTTCACATGTGTAGACATGTGGTGCACTTACAGTAAAAGTAGTCGCCTACTTCTACCCACCATGATTATCATGGCCTGTACCACGTGTACTAGGGATAAGCCAAAAAAAAAACACATAACCAACTATAAATGTATAAGAAGGTGGTCCAAGGAAGTTACCAGGGATCAGTCCGGAGTAGGTGAGGGACAGGAACAAAGTGGCCACCAACAGCTTGTCAGCCGCTGGATCCAGGAATGATCCTATCATGGACCTCTGACTGGGGAATGTCCGGGCGATGAATCCATCCAACTGTGACAGCACACTTCACTATTGATCCTGCACTTTATAGAACACTTGACAAGTAAATATATATATATAGAGTTAAACCTGTCTATGGTGTCCCCTCTAGGAACTCACCAAAATAGGGTGTGATAGAGAGGGGGTGCTATAGACAGGTCACTTTTAATTAAAATGTTTACATTTTAATGTTTAAAATTGGGCGCTATAGAGAGGAAGGTGCTATTTAGTACTGTACGAGGTGTGTTCAAAAAGTATCACGAATTTTGAATTTTCGCGGGTTACGTATATTCGAATTTCGATCTTTTTGTGGCTTTATGTTGGTACTCATGTCTCTCACTTATGCCGACAAGCTCGGCCATTTTGAATGTTCTCTTAATTGTTGACAGCTGCTTTGCTTGCAGGTGTTTTGGATCGTCTTCGATTTTTACCTATTAAAATAAAATGGATCAAAGAACCTGTATCAAATTTTGTGTGAAAAATGAAATTAAGTGCGCGGATGCATTCCGAATGTTGACTGTGGCATACGGAGAAGCTACCTTGGACCGAAGCAACGTTTATCGGTGGTACAAAATGTTCTCAGAAGGCCGAGAAGATGTGAACGACGAAGAGCATGCCGGACGCCCGAGCACTTCAACAACAGACGAAAAAATTAATGAAGTGGAGAAAATGATATTGGCCAATCGTCGAATCACCGTTAGAGAAGTTGCTGAGGACCTAAACATATCGATTGGCTCGTGCCATTCGATTTTTATCAATGATTTGGGCATGAGATGGGTCGCCGCGAAATTCGTACCAAAATTGCTCAATTGCGACCAAAAACAGCATCGCATGAACATTGCTAATGAGATGTTGGACTCTGTCCGCGACGACCCAAATTTGCTCCAGAGGGTCATAACTGGTGACGAAGCGTGGGTTTATGGTTATGACGTGGAAACCAAAGTTCAATCATCTCAATGGAAGCTGCCGCACGAACCAAGACCGAAAAAAGCGCGCCAAGTTTGGTCGAATGTGAAAGTTTTGCTGACAGTTTTCTTCGATTGCAGGGGTGTGGTGCATCATGAGTTCTTGCCACAGGGTAGAACGGTCAATAAGGAATATTACCTGCAAGTTATGCGCAATTTGCGCGAAGCAATCCGCCAGAAACGCCCAGATTTGTGGAAGAACAAAAATTGGCTTTTGCACCACGATAACGCCCCTGCTCACACATCGTTGCTTGTGCGCGACTTTTTGGCCAAAAACAACACACTAATGATGCCGCAGCCACCGTATTCCCCAGATCTGGCCCCCTGTGACTTTTCTCTTGTTCCCTAAACTGAAGAGGCCCATGAAAGGACGACGTTACGCTATGCTTGACGAGATAAAGACGGCATCGAAGGAGGAGCTGAAAAAGATTTTGAAAAATGATTTTTTGAAGTGCTTCGAAGATTGGAAAAACCGTTGGCACAAGTGTATAATATCTCATGGGGATTACTTTGAAGGTACAAAATAGGTATTCGTGAATAAATAAATAATTTTTGAAAAAACACAAAAGTCGCGATACTTTTTGAACACACCTCGTATAATCCATTTTAGGTGGCTAAACTGTGGTAATTTGGGAGTCATGAATGCACAAAACAGTTTCACTTAACATTTTGAAGAAAGAGATTTTTTTTTGCCCATTATTTAGTTCTTTCCAATTAAATTTTTGTTCCTTAACTATAGTTATCTGAACTTCAAAGGCATCAAAATTTGTTTTTTTTTTACTTGCCAACTTTAGCTTTATTGGTGTTTGTCAAATTTGACTTTACTGGTTTTTCACAACTTTGACTTTACTGGTGTTTGCCAAATTTAACTTGATTGTTGTTTGTCAACTTTGACTTTATTGGCACTTGTCAACTTGAAGATATCTAAAAATTCCACAAAATTTAGTCATGTTTTTAGGCTATGATTTTTCATGAGAGGCTGACTACTGTAGTTGTCATATCCCCACATTTAATGGCATAGTTTTTTAAAATCAGGTTAGTCATTACAAGAACATGGTGAGATTGGGTCAAAATGGACTTACAAAGTCTGTCACTCCAGCTACTGTAAACAAGGCCAGGGAGACCTCGTAGTTCTGAGTCATCACAGTGTAGGCAATGATTGGAGTGAGGCCAATCCTGATGCAGCATAGGCCGTTGGGGACAGTGAAGATGTTCTCCTTCTGTAAACACAACATTCGGTAACTTTATTCCCTTGTGGTTGGTTGGAACATCTGGTACATGACTAATCCGGTCAACAGCTCTGTCACCATGCAATGGCTTCCAGCTCATGTTGACATTCCTGGAACTGGTAGACTCTCTGGCAAAATCTGGAGCTCTTGGTCACCTTCAGGCCAGAAAATCTACCACCCTAATAGACGAAAAAGACTTTCTCTGTACCATCAAGGTCTAATGCCAGCAAGAATGGAAATCTGCTGCTGCAAATGACTGGTACAGAGTAGAAGGGACAAGCATTAATTCTATCCTCCCAAGGGAACAAGTCTTTGATTTCCAGACTTAAGTCTGGTCATCTACGGACAATGAGCTTCCAGGATGGTTTAAAAGTTTTCCCACTATGTACTAAGTGTCAACCTGCAACCCCAAACCACATTATTGACTGTATTGACATCCATTGATGAACTCTACTCATCCCCAGAAAAAAATATACAGTTAAACCTGTCTATAGTGCCCCCTCTTGAGACTCACCAAAATAGGGTGCTATAAGAGGGGGTGCTATTTAGAGGGGGCACTATAGACAGGTTTAACTGTATTAAGATCAAATAAAATATAATACAGTAGAACCTCCCTTTAGCAGACACCCTGCTATTGGCCACCTCTCTACAAAGGACAGTTTTTATTTGCAAAATTACCATTTTTACAATTTAGCAACTCTCCGGTAAGAGGACACCTCTCCCTTTGTCTATGCAATTAGGTATCCTTTACAGGGAGGTTCTAATGTATATATGAAGGATAATATATTTTCTGTAACAAAATTGATTAAAAGAATCAAAAATTTTGTTTAAATTGTTGCTCTACTCATCTCCAGCAGATACCATCTCCTCAAGCTCCACAGACTTGATACCCTGATATGATTGAGTAGAGATAAGAAAGAAGATGAATGGTTCATTATAAAGCAAAAATTTCTGCAAGGTAAAATGGATGATCTTAATAAATATCAAATGTAAGTATGGATGAACCTTGCTACAACATCACTATAGATCAAGAGATTTTGACATTGTTATGTTCTTGTTAATGTCAACTTTTGGTAACTATACTTTCGGTAACTACATGGATAAATATTCTTCAATTTGATGTGTTAGTGAAGATTAGTCATAGCTCATCTAGTGACATTCTGGTAGTTATCTTGACCCCCTCTAACCAGATACCATGGTTAAAACATTGAGAATTAAAACTTGGGAACTTTACAATGGGGCATCTGGTTATAACTGCAATTTGGTTATAACATCATAACAAGTTATAAGTCCCAATTGTTTTAACTGTGGTTCTATTGTATGTGGTTATAAGCAAGTTGTTGTTATAATGATGCTATAATGTGGTTACTGTCGAGCTTTGAACAAAGAATTCGTATCACTGGACGGCGTAACCAGCATAAAATAAAGTAAAACTATTGCAACTCAATGATTGCTGTGAAGAAGGAAAATTTATTTATAATTGATACAAAAATTACAGGAAAGTATTATTTCAAAAGAGAGAGATAGAGTTTTGGGTCAAGACGCGAGCAGGCGTCGACAACAAGTTGAGAACAAAGAGAATGGGGGGCGAGAGAGGGCGGAAGTTGCATCACCTCTCAATATCTCCAAATAAAATGAGATTTAAACACACACACAAAAAGACAGTGGATCTGCAACAGTTACAATATACAGTAGAACCTCCCTGTAAAGGACAACACCTAATTACAGAGCCAAAGTGTCCTTTAGAGAGAGGTATCCTCTTACCGGAGAATGGATAAATAGTAAAAATGATAATTTTGCGAATGAAAACTGTCTTTTGTAGAGAGGTGTCTGCTATCCCAGGTGTCCTCTCATGGAGGTTCTACTGTACTTGTGGGCTTTTTTTATAAATATATTTTTTATAATATCTATTAATAATATTAGATGTAAATAGTTTTTAATATTTTTATCAGAATCAAATGGAATAGAACATAATAATAATGATGGATAGTTAGATTTTACTGTAAGTAAACCATGTCTATAAATGTAGAAAGAAATTTAACTTTTTTGTACTCTTACAAACTATCAAAATTCCATTTGGTTACTTTCATTCACTGGTAGAAATGGACTAATGGAAGAATTGAAGGCCATTGAAGTAGTAGTGAAGTAATCATATTCAGTACTTTTGTCTGAAAATGGTTACAATGCTGTTACTGAAAAGTCATACACAATTTATTGATTTGGATTTGCTATCTCATATTTTTTTAATTTGTCATTTAGAATGACACCAGGAAATATTTTAATCAATATTAATTATCCATATTTAATTTTTAAATATTTCATGTGTATAAATATTACATATTATAATTATTAATGATAATGATAATAGATGTGTAAAACATAAGACATTTTAAAAAGATAAAATTTTCACCTACCATTACATGTTGAAGTTTGTTCTTCATTTTTTGTTTTGTTTCTGAGATTCTTTGCCTTGTTCGTCTTAAATTATATTCTCCATTATTTCTTAAAACTATCGTCTGATTTTCTTTTTTCGACCGGGGAAAAACGCTGCAATACTTGGCCGAATTCATACGCGCCCATCTAGAGCAATTTCTAAATGGATCGATACCAAAGATACTACTTTTGGGTTGTAGATTTAGAAATGTTTTACCCAGACTAGCAGAGAAAGAATTGTTAGCAATGCATTTGGAAGCTATAAATGAAATATTTCTAAATAAAACTGGATTGCTTAATCTAATTACACTCATTATTTATATAATTTATATCTTTAATAAGCAAATGTGATTAGTTAAATTAATTGTTAAAAACTTAAAAATTAATAAGTAATATGATAAGATAAACATAGAGATCAAAGGCAATGTTTACATCTGTGTAGCCACATCATTTGGTCAAATATTTTATTTTAGAAATTAATATTGATATTTTAAAAAGTTTATAATGAATATATATAAGGAGATGCCTTTTTCTTAATTTATGCACCTTATCCCATTACAATGATATATTTGTACTATTTTTTCACATTGTGTAGCGTCCTCACGTATTTCTGGCCTTAACTACCCGTTTCATGATTTTTCAGGATGCCTTAATGACCAATTTTTTTGGTCGTTGAGGTACAGCTTGCACCACGCTGATGAGGGCCAACAGCCCGAAACGCGTCCGTGGTTAGCTTTTCTTGATTAATCAAGAATGGGTATTTGGCCAATTCTGGAATAATTAAAAATCAACGAGAATAGTTGATATTTATTCCGATAGATGGCGCAAGCCATCAGCAACTATCAGTTGCACGATAAGGAGATGCCTTTTTCTTAATTTATGCACCTTATCCCAGTACAATGATATATTTGTACTATTTTTTCACAATGAATATATAATATATGAAAATTTCAATAAAAATATGAATCATTTTGTAATTGATATATTTTATTTTCAAGAGAGTTGAGAATAAAGAATGCTTCGAAAGTTGTTCTTAGCAGCTATTAAAAAAGAGTGTATTTACATTAACCTGAAATAAAACATATCATGAAATAAGAACACAATTATTTCGATAAACACAAATTTGACTATTTTTATTATTATTCTGTATAATCTATTCTATATCTATATTTATAAAAATCAATGTTTGTGTGTTTGTTTGTCGTATACAAATTCGCAGTAGTTCACTAATTCAAACCAAAATTTCCATACATAGGTAAAAAATACGGAAAGATAATTAAAACTATATATTCAAATTATTCTACTTAGCTCACGAACAGCGCCCTCTATCAAAGATTAGATTAAATTAGGCTGATGCAAACAAATAGATAATGCTAATAACAAACAATAATTTTTAAAAAATCTTATCTAAATATACAGGGTGTACCAGGTAAATTGGGACTAACTTTGACAGTCCATAAAACAAAAACTACTTGAGATTAAAAACTTATTTTTTTTTTTATTACGTAGCCATATTCATGTAAAATGCAACAGTACATGTGTGCGCAGTGTAGTGATGAAGAGTAACCGAGAATTTGAAAATCGAGCTGCCATCATCGTTGCTCTGCGCGCCGGAAGGAGCCCCAAAGAGATAGTGGATTTTCTTAAGTTGCCCAAAACCACTATTTATCGTGTCAAGAAGCAGTTTGATGAGGCCGACAGTAACAAAGAGGGGATAGCTACAAGGAAAAAGCACTCGCGTCGATCGGACAGGGTAAGAGGCGAAGAATTTGTCAAAAATGTCAAGGATAAGATTGATGGAAACCCTGGGAAGAGCATGAGGGCCATACCCAAGGAAATGGACGTTGGCTCTATGACAATTGTCAGAACTATCCATGAGGACCTTGGTCTCAAGTCTTATGCCCTTCGGAAAGGTCAGTTGCTGACTGAGAATATGAAGAATAACAGAAAAGGAAAGGCTGCTGCCCTCCTCAACAACCTGAAACACGACTCTTTTGGCATGCTAAGGTTCTTCTCTGACGAAAAGAACTTTGACGTGGACCAAAAGGTAAATCCCAGGAATGATCGCTGGATCTGTAAAGACCCCTCAGAGATACCTGTCGTGATGCACACGAAATTTCCTGCCTCCGTAATGGTCCTTGGCTTTATCAGCAGTGAAGGTGATGTCATGCCTCCCCATTTCTTTGAGAAGGGCCTTAGGATGTACGCTGACACCTACATCAATGTTTTGGAGACCGTTGTGAAGCCTTGGATGGACATGGTGGCCGCAGGAAGGAAGTATGTCTTCCAACAGGACTCAGCTCCAGCCCATAAGGCAAAAAAGACACAATCGTGGCTGACACTTAACGTCCCTAGTCACTGGGGTCCTGATATTTGGCCCCCTAATTATCCAGATTGCAATCCCCTCGACTACTATGTATGGGGCGTTGTTGAGAGAGATGTCAACAAAGCTCCTCATACCACCATCCAGTCTGTCAAGAAAGCAGTTCACACGGTGATGACCCAAATGGACAAGGTCATCGTCGCCAAGGCCTGTGCTTCATTCCGCACTCGCCTCGAGACTGTTGTAGCTAATAATGGAAAATGCATTGAATAAATAAAAACTATATCCTTTTATCTACTACTGTGTCAAATTTCATTCGGATATTTTAATTTTTACTTGCAAAAAATTTCAGTTAAAATACCATTGTTGAAATTCCCAATTTACCTGGTACACCCTGTATATCACTCAGGTAGATATGCACACGGGTCAATCCTGGGGCTTCGCCCTGGTCACCCGTCTAGTATATATATAAAATTGAATGTCTGTCTGTGTGTACTCTATAGATTCAAAAACCATACATCCAATCGCCGTGAAAATTTGGGATATTATTAGGTATATCCCCAGGAAGATTTTCGAAAAATAATTTCTTGAATATCCTTAGAGTTATTTGCAGATTTAACTCGCAAGCAACGCCCCCTAGCGGGGATAACAAGTTTTTTATCTATAAGTTTTATTATCACTAAATTTATTATCTTAAAGATTATTTATCAAAAGTAAGATGTTCTACCTACTAATTGCGCACAAGTCAAAGTTAGTTTTATCATTTATCTACAACATAAATATTGGGAGAATAGATAAAATGATGATTTTGTAATGTAGAAAATTAGGAAAGACAAAATTCAGGATGACACGGCAATTATTTGAAACAAGAATAATGATACAATTCCAAGGCAAGATACTATTCCTTTAACTTCCAATTACCGAGGGAACCAATTAACCCTTAACTGGATGGGTGGATTGGGTGGATTTTTCTTAAGTGACTGGATGGGTTGGGTAGATTCAACCCACTTATGTAACTTTATGAAATACGTGCTAAATAATGATTGAAATCAATATTAAAAAAATATTTAATTAATACGAATGTTAATATACAGATTTTGACATTTAAAAATTCTGAATATAATCTATTTACAGTTTTCACAAATTTTTAGAAATGTTTTTGCGAACGCGCTTAGTTGACATACAGAGCAAAGGGTTTTAATTTTTTACTGCGTTTTTTGATTGACCTTTATAGCACCTTTTTGGAGTATCAGATTGTTGTGGAATCGCAGTTTCACTTGGGTTACTTGAACCATCATTCTTCTTGAATTGTCGTCTGTAATTCCAGTGGGAGAGAATTGAGATTACGTGTGGCCAGGGATTCATCAGTCAATGCTCTCCCAAGATCAACAATAAATTGACTCCTTTCTTTTTTCACCCTTTTTATCAATCTGATTACCGATTTTCTTTTTTCTTTTTTTGGAACATAGGAAACTAAAGTGGTTGTCCTAGAAAACCCAAAAGTAGATGTTCCTGATACTCTATTAGGGTGCGGTTGAAATTGTGGTGGAATCTAAGGTTTGTTCTATCTCATCGTTCCTAAATATGTAAGGCCATGTTCTTTCAACTTATCAACTAATTCTACTGAAGTGAATCAATTGTCTGCTGGAATATTTCTTCCAAAGTGTGGTCGACTAATTTCTAAAACATATTGCCACGTGGAAAATTAGGGAAGACAAAAACTTCAGGAGGAAACAAAATTTATTTCAGGCAAGGACAAACTATGAAAGGTAAACAAAAGATAAGCCACGAGGGAAATTTACAGAGTAGCAAAAATATATATATGAAAATGACCACTCTGTTAATAAAAATATAAAAAAATAAATAAATACTTGGTTACATAGCTTCCTCCCTATGGGAGCTGTGACCCACAGCTAGCAATTATTGTAGATAGTGACATGGATCTGACGTGCTTCTGCTAAGGATTCCATCGAAGTCTTGGAACTTTGTCCCTAGTACCTTTGCGTCCTTTTTCTGGCTGCGTGAAGAGCGGCTTTGTCGTCGTATCGTCTATAGGGACATCGTCATCTTCGAGGGAAGTCTTGGCTTTAGCACGGCGGTGGAATCCTGGAGTCAGTCTCCGAAAATGTAGATCACAGCACCCATGGCTTCTTCTCGGCGATCTTCAGTTTGTCTTCCCTAACTTACCCAGCATCTCCACCAAAGTGCCACGTGGAAAATTAGGGAAGACAAAAACTTCAGGAGGAAACAAAATTTATTTCAGGCAAAGACAAACTATGAAAAGTAAACAAAAGATAAGCCACGAGGGAAATTTACAGAGTAGCAAAAATATAAATATGAAAATGACCACTCTGTTAATAAAAATAACAAAATGAATAAATACTTGGTTACAATATATATATTTTGGGTTGGCAGGGATAGTTCTCTCTGTTAATTTGATTGATAATACTACTTATCCAAAGAAAGAAGTATTATTTTATAAAAGGAAGCTAAAAATAGCAGAAGATAGAGACTCAAGTATGAGCCACGAGTTAACACTGACACGAAAAATTCTCACGCTTCTGGAAGGGCTGGGCGGAATCCACCCCCACATGCAAATTTAACCCCCCTCCCAAACTGAAATTTATAAACAATGGATGGCAAATGTTTGTATCACTGTAAAATTAGAATACACGAAAGCTGGTAGCTCTAGGTAAACGAAAAATATATTTTTTTCTATATTAAGTATATGTATGGGCAGAATCTACCCAACCCGTCCAGTTAAGGGTTAATATTGATATTATTGATTAATATAATATTGGGATATCTTGTGGCTGTAAGAGTGATGGTTTCTCTAAGATTAATTTAGAATGGTCAATTTATTTATCTTTTATCCCCTCATTTTTCACATGCCATCTTAAATTGCGAACCCCAGTAGCGGTGTTATATAGCCCTTAGTGAGAATTTAAATTGATTTTTTTACTCTTAAAATATGGCGTCTATTCAATAAAATTGATGTCCTCTGGTAACCGAACAATTAACTAGCGCAGAAACCGCTGAGATCCCGCCGAGCGAGGAACAAGTTGGGGGCTCCTATACAAAACAGGCCCGGCCCTACATCAGGGACAGCGCTACTGCCCCGTGGCTACATTGAGCTAAGCACAGCTGCCACCTGACGTCTACATTATCCAATCCGGCTCTTTCTACCTGAGTAACCGCTGACCTCCACTGGGCGAGGAACTAGCTGTGGAGTTCCTATCCAAACAAGCCTGCTGCTACATCAGAGACAGCGCCACTGCTCCGCGGCTACATCGAGCTAAACACAGCTGTCACAAGGCCGGGACGTCTACATTCTCTATCTCTGCATCAACCACATCGCGGCTCTACGAATAAGTCCAGCGTTTCCAGGCTCTCGCGTCCCACACCAGGTCCATACACTCGGGGACCATCACATTTGATTTGCTGCTCTGGGATAGGCAAATGTAGTAATGGATCATATATAGAGACGATGATGATGAGGATTCAGCAAAAAATGATCATGCCTTTATTACCTCAAGAATTATATTCAGAATTTCTCGACAATATCTACATCAAGAAACTACATTTCTACATCAACACCAACTCTGCGCACATTCCATCTCAATTACATATACATCGACACCAACTCTACACACATTCCATCTGCATAATAACATATACATACACACATTTCATCGCCATAATTACATCTACATCTACACCAACTTTACACACATTCCATCTGCATAATAACATATACATACACACATTCCATCGCCTTAAATACATATGCATCGACACTAACTCTACACTTCCTTCATCACCACATACATAATTATATATACTTCAGCACCAAATTTACATACGCTCCATCAACATGCACATCTACAGAAAACCAACCTGTTTGAATGAATTCAGCTTCCTCTCCTTTTCATAATCGCTACCAGCCTTTCTAGCGTCAATCCATCAGCATTCTTCTGAAATCTCTTTCTTCTTCAGTACATCCTGCCTCTACAGAACTGACTCAACGTGACTGGATTCTCCAGAAAGAAAACCTTCCTCAACAATCAATGATCTATCCTATTAGATAATGACTTACAAATTCGAGACGCGGACAACTTGATCTCTATATCAAAGAACTTCTAAATACAAAGAAGAAGTTGCTGGCTGCCACAAAGCCTCGATCATTTGAATAAGAATTTAATGATAAAAATACATGCGGGATACTGGATTGAATTCTGCTGCATGGCATCTCTTGCAATATATCTCTGAACGTGAAGCACATTTTATGAAACATTGATGCTTCTGATATAAGGATTCTCGCTGAATGACACTCTCGAAGCTTCACAAAATTTTGAGATTTCAAATAGCCAATCGAATAATTTCGTTACTTTCGTAAATAAAAAACGATTGATCAATGAAATAAATGAAATTATAATTTATAATTTCAAAATATTATATATCATATATTGGTTTCATTAAAGTTCATTTTAAATGTCAAATTCCACGTTCCAGTTTCAGATAATTATCTGAATTTAGATTTTGGAAACTAAGCCACCAATTTCTATAATATAAATAATATATTCAGGAAAATGTAATTATTAAGGCACACGTTTTTCATTAAAAAAACACACTTCTACTATCTTTACTATGGTAAAAATATAAGGATAGCCTGGCTCATCAGAGGTGAATCCATTCAGAGATTTCGCTAGTTTATTTGCCATACCGCTTTTCAGAGCTCTCTCTATTAATGTATTGGACATTTCTATTTAATGTATATCCCATACTGTAGGATTGAATCCTGGTTATGGTTTCCAATCAAAATATATAAACACATAAGATCTTAGAACATTATAATTTCATGCAGATATATTCACATCGAGCATTACTCTTCCGCAAACAATTTAAAAAAGGACAGCTATGCATACATTAAACAAGGCAATATGTAATTTGTATTAAGGCAATAACGCTCAACTTAGTTCAAGAAATGGAACCACCGAAGCACGATTTTTTCTCATCTCCAAAGGTACAATATATTTTTTTCGGGTAAAATTTTCAACTAGCAATAATCGCGCCTCGGGGCTACGTCTGCGCAAAACTAATATATTTTTTCCGGAACTTGAAAAAAAATTCTAAAGACAATAACAGAATAAACAGAAGAAATGATCTACCTCGCCAGTGTGCGTGTTCTGACATATTTTGGGCAGATAATTCATTAAATTTATTTCAAAACCCCTTCTATAGTTATAAAATTTGTATTTATTTTTAAAGCTTTTATTTAAATTGCTTTATATGTTGTCTGTATGTCAACAAATATTAAAATAAATCTATAATATACTTTCTGAGCGCCCATAGGCATATTAAATTTTGAACACTCGATAAGTCTGGCTAACAATGGAAGTGTACAATTTTTACACCTCTAGGTGGTTGGGAATGAACCAATATTTCTATATTTTTTTTATTTATATATTGTCACATATAAAATTAGGAAAGAGAAGTTTCAAGATGATACACCAATTTTTTTAAGGCAAGTACAAATCAACATTTATATGATACCAGAGAGGCAATGAAGGAAGTTAAAAAGTAGAAAATATAAATACCAAAATTAATAATCTGTTAATTAAATAATGAGTATTTTGTTACATAGCTCCTTCCCTATGGAAACTGTGACTCACAGCTTGCATATCTTGTTGCTACTAACATGGATATGGCATGCTTCATAAAGGATTCCCTCTGAGTCTTTGAAGTTTGTCTCTAGTACCTTTGTGTCCTTTTTTTTGCAGCGTGAAGAGGGGCTTTGTCATCTTATTTTATATGAAGGAAGGCTTGTCTTTGACACAGCATGGAATCCTGGAGTCAGTCGAGGGAAAATGTAAGTGAGAACCCCCATGGGAGAACTCAAGGTTTCCTTTGTAAACTCACATTTGTCTTCCCTAATTCATCCAGCATCTCCACCAAAATGTCAAGTAGAAAATTAGGAAAGACAAGCTTCAGGCTTACACAACAGTTTATTTAAGGCAAGTACAAATCAACATTTATATAATACCAGAGAGACAAGGAGGTATGTTTAAAAGTAGCAAAATATAAATATAAAATTAATAACCTGTTAATAAAATAATAAGTGTGTGTATATATATTTTGTTACAATATATTTAAAGGAAGAGTAGCTTTAAACTATTTGTGCTGCAACTTTTTGATGAACCTCATTAGCATATGTGAACATTGAGATAAATCAGTCTCAATCTATCTTCCTCTTTCTGTATTTCATTCTGTCATGGTAATTAAATTCAAACCAGAACTTGGCCTTCTCATCTCCTGCCACACTTACACCAACCTCTGCAGCTTTAGTTTACAAAATATATATCTGCTGAAAACAGTGGAAAGAATCTGTGTACTTTGATTATCAGTGTTTATAGAATATTTCATTTTTATGTTTCCTATCTTACTGTTTAAATTCGGTTTTATTTTAAAATTCTCGCGCATTTCTCTCTTCAAGTTATTGTGTATGTAAGGCAAAGGAAATTTTCTATACGACGGTTACTAAACTATTCATTTTTTAAAGATAATTTCCTTTTAAAATACAAACCACTTTGAGGCAACAAACTCTCGCACTTCATATATATATGACTACGCCTTTTAAAGGCTCTCTCATTTAAAATGTATTAACAACACCACAAAATTATTTTTTGCTTTCCCTAGATCCATCCATCACTGAACAGTCTACAGCTTCTGAAATTTTCAGTTTGTATTAGAACCCTTTGTCCTACCGAAGAGCATCATCTTCTCCCATCAATTTGATATATCACACATCGCCTTGTAGTTGAGAGCATTGGTCACACGCGCTCCCTAGTAAATTCCTTCTTTACCCCGAGACTATAGAGTTCAGCCTCCTTAACTTCGAGAAGACGTAGCTACTTTCAGTGTCCAAGAGGAAGTTGGTACAGAGCCAGGAAAACAGGGAGCGTTCCTCGTGTGCAATAATATTCAGGCGTACATCATCTTTAATAACGAATGAAGACTTTAAGGCGCAATTGTTTCTTTTCACAAATAAATCAAACTTACACTGTCCTTACAGCGATGAAAATTATTTTGCTTCATAATGTCTTCATGCATTATATATAGATGGCGCGTTATTGCTTTGTATTAATTTATGCCTAACTTGTCCTTATTTTGTGTGCGAAATAGCATTGGTCGATGCAAATATTTATATGTAGTTCTACCCTTCAGTGTAGCATATAAAAGCAGAATAATCCAATACAGTATTAATGCTCTAAAGAAGCGGTCTGGTAGATTAAATTGGCGAAACCGCTGGGAGAGCTCACCACTGATGAGCCAAGCCCTCCCAAATTTTTTCTTTAGTAAGGACAGTAGAAGTTTGATTTATTCGTGAAAAGAAACATTCGCGTCTTAATGTCTTCATTCGTTATATATATATATATGGCGCGTTATTGCTTTGTATCATCTTTAATATTGACAAAACCTCCTAGGATGACCCACTCGGCAATGTCCCCATTCTCCATCAGTGTCATTGAGTCGCCCCAAGTTCACTAGCTGTTCTCTGAAGGTATGGGAGATTTCCAAAGATGTGACCAAGTCTCGCTATCACCGATATACCACACTTTATGCTAGGTTCTCACTTTGCGGGTATTTTGAGTTCGCAATGGCCGTTTCTGTATCAATGATGGGAATGCAGTTCAATTGTTTCATGCCTCAGAG
Source organism: Cordylochernes scorpioides (assembly GCA_030710605.1). Taxonomy (NCBI): domain Eukaryota; kingdom Metazoa; phylum Arthropoda; class Arachnida; order Pseudoscorpiones; family Chernetidae; genus Cordylochernes; species Cordylochernes scorpioides. Next base: position 79,142,710 of record CP092871.1, read on the forward strand.
ATGGTTACTCTCCATCAGATTTAAACTCGCCAGTCACGTTCCAACAGCCGGGGTCGTCCTCTAAATGGAATACTTTATGTTGATTTCTTCGCTCATTGGGTCCTCTCTCTGTACTCAACTTCTGCTCTGGCACATGCGCGATATCCTTGAGGCGAAAACGTAGGGAGGGTTCAATTCTAAATCCCAGCCAGAGTTGGGTGCAAGGTCTCTTCCTATAAACCTTTTTTAACCATAATGCATTTCATTTCAATTGAAGTGAAGACAGTCCATACTGGTTTTCAAGGGTCATTTTTACTTTCATTACCGCGGTATCCAAGTCATGTACTTGTCCTTCCTAACATGTTGACGCTTGATATTTCTTCTTTCTTGATATGCGGCACTTGTCACGACCCTTTGACAAGATTATGATCTTTCGATCGAATTTTCATAACAGATGGCGCGTAATGCATCATATTATGTTCTTTATAAAATACATTTGATCAATTTCTTTATCCGATATTTACTCTTGTGGGTTTTCACCAGTTTTTGCTCAGATAACTTATTATTCTATCCACAAACACAGTTTGCACTAAATAGGTACTTCAAATTAAAAACGAGAATTCATCGCTTTCCCGCTTCTGATGAGATTCAATGAACACGTGAGTCCGAGGGCCCACAGCTGGATTGCTTATTTTTCTAAAATATTTAAAACCATAAATATTAAATTTTCAATAAAAGAAGTGTATCTTTTATCTTCATTAATTCATCGAAAACCCACTCGGGCTATCTCAAGGCAATCAATTTTGTAATGGCAATATTGTTAGAGTTAATTTCATAGAGTTATTGTATACAACTTATCTTCAACAAACCTGCCACTATATATTAGTTTTGTGCCTAGAAAAGCAAGTGTAATGGTCCTTGAAATATTAGAATAACATTAATTACGTTCCAAAATGCGCCTCTCTTATTGAGTAAACATTGTTTTATTTGCGAGCCATTAATATGCACTTCTACACTGAGAACCTAAGTTTTGGCTTTAGCAGAAGTTTTTTGGAAAAATCACAATCCAGTGTTATGACACGTTCCCTCAAAACTAGAAGAATCTGAAGAGAGTTCATCATCTCACTTTCATCAAACATATCAAACTTGGAAAATTGTATTGTATAGCAGTTTTTTTTTATATCAAGATAAATACCAGCAGTGTTGTTTAATTGACTGAAAGGTTTGATTCCACAATGGTCATGTTTAATGTTTAGGAACATATTTTATAGATATGGAAAAAATATTTGATCATAAACTTTTTATATGCTTTAATATATATTTTTATTGAAGTTTATTTGTTTGTGTGAGTATTCATTTATTACCAATTAGACAGAGCTAAGATACAAAACTCATCTCATTTTATTAACTATCAATCTCTAAGTATCTCCTTCACGACGGAGGACTACTTACTATCAAACCTCCCTTTGAAAATTAAACGATTTATAGCCCGTCAAAGGATTCTATGGCTACTTTTCCGCGAGGATATCACGGGGTTTTGGAACAGCGACTCTATAAATTACTACTTCTGCAATGTTGGCATCCAAGACAATTTGGTCCACTATCTATTCCATTGCCCATTCCTACATGAAAAGAGACTGGAAATTCGCGAAATTTCGGGACAAACCCACTACAATGTACAACATGTATATAAAATCTTCACTACTCTCCTGCTGGATAAAACATTTGTTTATAAATATTTTAAATATTTCAAGGCGATTGATAAAATGAGAGAAGAAGTGCTCACAATTCCAAAGACAACGGCTGATTGCTCCCCCTCCCCTCTAAATTGCTTTTCCTCCTCACTCATGTACATATATAACCGTTATGGGGAATCCCCTTGTAAGACAATAGTGTCTTAATAAAGGTTTTTTTGTTGTTGTTGTATTCATTTTTTATTCTTTTTATTATTTTAGGCATAATTTCCACACCACCCTGGAGGTACTGCCGTTGGCGCGTTACCCTTTGTTTATAGTGGCGGGTTCCCCAGGAGGCCTATAACCACTCTTCTAACAGAGCTCCAACATCGGGCTCGCTCGAATCAGCTTCCACCATTTTTTAGGCATTACTCGGCAGAGTCCGATTAAATCAGCCCTGCCAGGTTCCTAGACATTTTACCTAGAGTAAAAATATATTATCTAAAGTGACCATTGTTGGAGTGTCGTGACCCAGGAAACCTAATTTATATTTTATATATATATATATATATATATATATATATATATATATATATATATAATTAAAAAAATTATCAAAATAATAAATTCAATTTGTGAAATAAATTCATTCAGGAAACTAACTTGAGAAATATCAATAGAATAGACAAGAAATTCATTTGAATTGTTCTCATTATATCTATAATTTGATGCGATTTTTTTTTATAGATGATTGAATAATGGATTGAAAATAAAAAAAACATCTTTAGAAAATCAACAAGGAAATTCATAACACATAGAAATATATGATGGAGTGCATCGTTTTAATACTCATTCCTTATTCTCATGATATTTCTTAACATTCATCCTGCATTATTCAAAAGATTTCTCTAACATTGATATTGCACAATTTGTATTATGGATTATAAACACAAAGTAATAATACCAAATCCAAACTTTAAAAAAATATATTTGGATTTGGTCTTATTAACTTGTGTTTCTCTAACATTAATAAAATTCAAATTTCATATTTATTCGAAAAGTAAGCAGCTGCTGAATATTCATTTTGAGAATTTAGATTAAAGAGTAATAAATACAAAAGTACTTCATATAAATTTCAAAGCTTGCTTATAGCAGTCCAACACACACAACACAATAAAATATCTATATTTTTTACTTGTGTCAATCAGACATTATGACCATTGTGAGAAGTTAATGACTACTTTTTAATTAAACTAATAATTTGACATATATATAGCTTAGATTTGATTAACAGGTTTGTTTATTTAGAAAAAAATAAACGTGATATTTTGAGAGTCTGATTGAATATCTTTTTCAAACACATTTCACAAGTCAGGTCCTGCCAATACTTAATCAAATCCAAATTACGCCAAATCATTAGCGCGCCTTGAGGTATATATAGGATCTCTGTATATGTCTCGATGTATATGAATATGTAAATAATAAAAGGCATATATTGGATTGAATAAAAGTTTTTTTTTCTGGAATATAAAATGAATACCTATGAATATGTATAAAGCAGTTCAATATTTTCCAAGATGTCAGAGCCCCATTTTGCTACTTGCATTCGCTAGTGAGTTTGGACTTGTATGCAAAAGTCATTTGCCATTGAAGCAATTTTTTTTTTAGATATTTTTAACAATATTAAATTTGATAGTTTTCAAAATAAAAAGTTAATAAATTTATTTATTTAGTTTATTTGAATGTAATTCTACTGTCCTAAAAGCTTATGTCTATAGTTTGCTTAAATACCATTTCTAAGATTCCAATATTCAATGCAGCATATAAAAGCAAAATGATCCAATACAGTATTAGAGCTCTAAAGAAGCGGTCTGGTAGATTAAATTGGCGAAACCGCTGGGAGGGTTCACCACTGATGAGCCAAGCCCTCCCAATATTTTTTCATCACACTAAGGAGAGTAGAAGTTTCATTTATTTGTGAAAAGAAACATTCGCGTCTTAATGTCTTCATATCGTTATAAAATAGAAAGTGTTTGTTTTATGCTGCCAACAATTTCAATTCCTATTTTAAGTTATATTTAAAATCCAGATAATTTTTTTCAATATTTTTTAATATATAAACTTGGTTCACAGGAAGAAGAATAATTTTCAAAGCTTTTAGGTATACAAATTAAACAAGGATTCTCGTTACTTTGAGAACGACATTTAAAACACCTTTTCCAGGAGGTCAGCTTCATTATCAGTATAAAAGCAAAGCAGCCTATAACAATATTTGAAGTTGAAAACTGGAAGAAGGGTTTATCACTAATAAGCCTGGCCCTCCAATTATTTTTCATTGCAGTAAGGGCAGAAGAAATTGTTAAATAAAAAAATAATCATACACGTCAAAAATAGTATAAATTACTCATAGAGATAATAATTTATCACCTCTGATCTTCATTTTCGAATTTTTAGAATTACATTTGACTAGTTTTGCAGAGATGATCAATAGGTGAAAAATAGTTTTTTTTTGCGTCATTTTGACTGGTAAGATGGCCTTTCTTTTACTAAGGTTAGGCACCAAAAAGGGCTTTCTAGTGAGGGAGACAACCGACGGTCTGGTCACATCTGTGGCGAGTGGAAGATGTGGGAGGTAGTCTTTGGGTGTGTTGCCGCGTGGATGATCCCACAAGACGGTGCCAGGAGAGCCTGACATCGGAGCGTCTACAAGGCGGTGTAACCCATGCTGGGCGTGTATAGTGTGGAATGAAACGATTCACAAGAGTGACATCCACGGCGCCAAGATTCCTTTTACGGAGAATTTGAAGGCAGTCCCATTTATTGTACTCCTTCTTTTCAGTGAGACGTATAATTAAACGTTAACTTTTGCTGTATCCCTTCGAACTCACATGTGTATCTTTGTGCCATCCTGATTAGACAAAGATCACGAACAGCGTCTGGGTACAGCGTAACAATATTAATGGTACAGGACATATTAAATAATTGATTGAAATTGTTCATACTACAAATATATTCCATTTTTAGAATGTATTTACATAAATATCTAAAATGTATTCACATTCTCCCAAGTGTATTTACAATAACATATAGAATGTATTTACCTATACATTTCTTCTATATACTGTTGTAATATGAGATTACATACATGTGGAGAAGAGCATGAATATACATACTGAAGTAGAAGATATTTCACTTGCATTTTCATTGAATTAGTACCAAGTTGTTATTTGCACTCACTAATGAGAATTTGGTTATACATTCCATCTAAACAAAATTGTTCATTGATTTGAGATTTTATTAATATTGGGAAATCTTGTGGCTGTAAGAGTGATGGTTTCTCTAAGATTAGTTTAGAATGGTCAATTTATTTTTCTTCTATCCCCTCATTTTTTTACAAGCCATCTTAAACTGAGATACCACAGTTGCGGTGTTATATAGCCCATAGTGTGAATTCAATTTGTTTCTTTTTTTCTCTTAAAACATGGCGTCTATTCAGTTAATTCTGATGTCCTGGTAACCGAACAATTAACCAGCGCAGAAACCGCTGAGATCCCGCCGAGCGAGGAGCAAGTTGGGGGGCTCCTATACAAAACAGGCTTGGCCCTACATCAGGGACAGCGCTACTGCCCCGTGGCTACATTAAGCTAAGCACAGCTGCCACCTGACGTCTACATTATCCAATCCAGCTCCTTCTACCTGAGTAACCGCTGACCTCAACTGGGCGAGGAACTAGCTGGGGAGTTCCTATGCAAACAAGCCTGGTGCTACATCAGAGACAGCGCCACTGCTCCGTGGCTACATCGAAGCTAAGCACAGCTGCCACAAGGCCGGGACGTCTACATTCTCTATCTCTGAATCTACCACATCGCGGCTCTACAAATAAGTCCAGCGTCAGGCTCTCGCGTCCCACACCAGGTCCATACACTCGGGGACCATCACATTTGATTTGCTGCTCTGGGATATGCAAATGTAGTAATGGATCATATATGGAGGACGATGATGATGAGGATTCAGCAAAAAATGATCATGCCTTTATTACCTCAAGAATTATATTCAGAATTTCTCGACAATATCTACATCAAGAATCTACATTTCTACATCAACACCAACTCTGCGCACATTCCATCTCAATTACATATACAATGACACCAACACTACACACATTCCATCTGCATAATAACATATACATACACACATTTCATCGCTACAATTACATATACATCGACACCAACTCTACACTTATTCGATCTGAATAATAACATATACATACTCACATCGCCATAATTACATCTACATCTACACCAACTTTACACACATTCCATCGCCTTAAATACATATGCATCGACACTAACTCTATACTTCCTTCATCACCACATACATAATTATATATACATCAGCACCAAATTTACATACGCTCCATCAACATGCACATCTACAAAAATTAGTTGATAAGTTGAAAGAACATGGCCTTACATATTTAGGAACGATGAGATAGAACAAACCTTAGATTCCGCCACAATTTCAACCGCACCCTAATAGAGTATCAGGAACATCTATTTTTGGTTTTTCTAGGACAACCACTTTAGTTTCCTATGTTCCAAAAAAAGAAAAAAGAAAATCGGTAATCAGATTGATAAAAAGGGTAAAAAAGAAAGGAATAATTTTATTGTTGATCTTGGGAGAGCATTGACTGATGAACACCTGGCCACACGTAATCTCAATTCTCTCCCACTGGAATTACAGACGACAATTCAAGAAGAATGATGGTTCAAGTAACCCAAGTGAAACTGCGATGCCACAACAATCTGATACTCTATTAGGGTGCGGTTGAAATTGTGGGGGAATCTAAGGTTTGTTCTATCTCATCGTTCCTAAATATGTAAGGCCATGTTCTTTCAACTTATCAACTAATTCTACTGAAGTGAATCAATTGTCTGCTGGGATATTTCTTCCAAAGTGTGGTCGACTAATCTCTAAAACATATATTTTGGGTTGGCAGGGATAGTTCTCTCTGTTGACTTGATTGATAATACTACTTATCCAAAGAAAGAAGTATTATTTTATAAAAGGAAGCTAAAAATAGCAGAGTTAAATTCGACGAAACGAAAAATTCTTACGCTTCTGGAAGGGCTGGGCGGAATCCACCCCCACATGCAAATTTAACCCCCCTCCCACAACTGAAATTTATAAACCATGGATGGAAAATGTTTGTATCACTGTAAAATTAGAATACACGAAATCTGATAGATCTAGGTAAACGAAAAATATATTTTTTTCTATATTAAGTTTATGTATGGGCAGAATCTACCCAACCCGTCCAGTTAAGGGTTAATATTGATTTTATTCAACTTATCGAGTATTTTTCAAGGGACCAGGAAAAATGTTCACTTTATCGAGAGATTCAAATTTACGAGTTTCAAAAAAATTATCAAAATATATCTATTATTTTTTTAAATAAGTTTATTGAGAATTGTTTTAACATATGTCGTTAGACAAACCTTTACTCGGGTAAAAACCGGGCGAAGCCTGGTACATCCGCTAGTCCCTATATATATAAAAGTCAGTGTATGTATGTATGTATGTGGGTATCTATGTCGGCTATACACGTCCACAATAAGTAACTAATATGACTGAAATTTTAACAGTATATAGAATAGAATCTGGAAAAACTTATAGTGAAAATTTCAGGTCTCTATCCCGAATATTCTTCGAGTAATTTGCAAATTGCGTTGCAAATTTGCCTTTTCGCTCGCAAGCAGCGCCTCTAGCGGTGAAGATGGGAGGTAATATCAGCTGACCTAATGTACATGTAAAACGTGTTTTGACAGGACATAGAGAAAAATCTGGAAAAGATATTTATCGGATTTTTAGCCAATAAAAAATAAAATTGACAGGTTCTGGGCAAAAAAAGTTGTTTTTTTAGTCAGAAAATGATAATGACAATATTGCTGTATCATGTTTGATTATCAGATACAAAATTATATCGGGAAAAATTCCAAAAAGCTGAGACCACGGGTGAAGCCAGTTCATTTTTATTGTGCATGAACAAAATTCTAACAGAAAAACATTCATTCGAGCAGAAGACACAAAGCCAGATCATCTCTTTATAAAAATATCGCTTCTCTGACACAAAGTTTGGAGCGGGACGTTTCACAAGAGTGACATCCACGGCGCCAATTTATAATTGCAACGAATAGTATTTGAATAAAAACATTTAATCAGGTAAAACCTGGGCGTTGCCCGGGTCATTCGGCTAGTTCCCTATAAAGGTTCGCATCTCTTATGGGGGCACCACAAATCTATATTAATAAAATGCAAATTTCATAAGTGGTGTTCGCTAAAAACTTTCGTTACAATGCATCAATTTCGACCAAATTTTCAACATTTATGTAAAACGAGATGGAGCAGGTTTTGCTTAACATCAAAATATTTTTCCTAACATTAACATGCGTAACTTCGCTGTTATCGATTAAATACAAAAAAAAATCAACAGAGTTAATTTTATTTATATAAAATACAAAATTAAAAATTTCAACAGAGTTAATTTTTTTACATACTAGCTAATAATCTCAATCTAAAAAAATATTCAAAACAGGCAATTTTAAGATAACACTATATGTAAAACAGTCGGCCAAGAAAACAACAACGATATTACATCTTTCTCACATATTCACACATCTTAAATATTATTTATCAAAAGTAAGATTATCTCAGGATGACACGGCAATTTATTTGAGACAAGAATAATGATACAATTCCAAGGCGAAGATACTATTCCTTTAACTTCCAATTACCGAGGGAACCAATTAATATTGATTTTATTCAACTTATCGAGTATTTTTCAAGGGACCGGGAAAAAATGTTCACTAGATAAAACTATGATTTTCTAATGTAGAAAATTAGGAAAGACAAAGTTCAGGATGACACGGCACACAGGGACCGGGAAAAAATGTTCACTTTATCGAGAGATTCAAATTTACGAGTTTCAAATTATCAAAATATATCTTTTTTTTTCTATAAGTTTATATAGATAATTGTTTTAACAAATGTTCGTTAGACAAACCTTTACTCGGGTAAAACCCCGGGCGAAGCCGGGTACATCCGCTAGTAAATAAATAAGAATAAAAATCCAGGAAGGCTAAAAGTATTACCATTAAGCTCGTGGAATAACCTGAGATTTCAACACTGTTGGCCATGCACATACTCTTCCTATTATTTTAAAATATTTTGAACTATATAATAAATTGT
>CP092871.1:79151712-79295585 GCA_030710605.1 Cordylochernes scorpioides
CTTTTGAATAAAAAAGGCTTCTTTGAATTGTCTCTTATAGTAATTTTTTCCATAATCTAGTATCATGGTTTTTTTTAAATTGAAATTATTATGAGAAAAATAGTGCAAAAGTGAATTTGTACTTGGATCAGGTGGATAAATTGAAGAAAAAGGGAATTTCTTGATCGTGCAGCTAAAAGTTACTGATGGCTTGCGCTATTTGAAATCATTATGTCCTGTGATTTTTCTATGTTCTACAAGTGTAGAATTTTCATTTATTCTTTTGTCTGATGATGTAACACAATGTTGTTACCGAAACATCACATACTATTAATTTATTTGGATTAGGTTCTTGTAGCTTATACAGTAGAACATACTCCATGAGAGAGAGAGATTACACTCCCTCTAGAAGACACCTCTCTACAACAGACAGTTTTGCTTGGTAACTAGGTGCTATTCTTTAATGGAAGGTTCTTTACTGTACAATGGTACCTCCTTATAGCAGCCGCTTTTATTATAACAACAACGTTATAAGAAACATGGGTAACAATACTGAATCAATAAATAGTGTGCGACGTTGTAATAACAAAGTTGTTAACACTATCAGTACTGAAAAAATAGTACAAATGTGATATTGTACTGGGATAAGGTGAATAAATTAAGAAAAAGTCATCTCCTTATCGTGTAACTGAATGTTGCTGATGGCTTGCGCTATCTATCGGAATAAATATCAACTATTCTCGTTGATTTGTAATTATTCCAGAATTGGCCAAATACCCATTCTTGATTAATCAAGAAAATCTAACCACGTACGCGTTTCGGGCTGTTGGCCCTCGTGAGCGTGGTGCAAGCTGTACCTCAACGACCAAAAAACTGGTCATTTAGGCATTCGTGGTTATATTTTCTTGATTAATCAAGAATGGGTATTTGGCCAATTCTGGAATAATTAAAAATCAACAACAATAGTTGATATTTATTCCGATAGATGGCGCAAGCCATCAGCAACTTTCAGTTGCACAATAAGGAGATGCCCTTTTCTTAAATTATCAGTACTGTGAGATAGTACTGTGTAAGTGCAAAGTCGAACTGCTCTTCATATGTGTAGACATGTGGTGCTCTTACAGTAAAAGCAGTCGTCAACTTCTACCCAACATGATTATAATGGACTGTACCACGTGTACTAAGGATAAACAAAAAAAAAAGTACTGTTAAATACAACAATGGTATAAGAAACATAGGGTAACAAGACCATATCAATTAACAATGTGCGACAATAACAAAGTTGTTAACACTATCAGTACTGTTGAATACAACAATGCTCTTTAACAGAAATGTCACACATCACTTAAATAATTTGGATTCTTGTCACTTTATATTTCTAATATATTGTAGCAAAATATTTATTATTTTATTAACAGAATATCATTTTTTATAGTTTTCTACTCTGTAAATTTCCCTTATTATTATTATTATTTTTTTTTATCATTCAGTTTGTTCTTGCCTTGAATAAAATGCTGTGTAATCCCGAAGTTGGTCTTCCCTAATTTTCCACGTGGCATTTCGGTGGAGATGCTGGGTAAATTAGGGGAGACAAACTGAAGATCGCTGAGAAGACATTGAGGCCATGGGTGCTGTGATCTACATTTGCTGAGATTGACTCCAGGATTCCACCGCCGTGTCAAAGCTAAGACTGTCTCTATAGACGACATGACAACAAAGTCGCTCTTCATGCCACAAGGAGAACACAATTTACTCAATTCAGAATATCAAAGTTGAACAAAGAAAAAATTATTTAAAAAAGAAAATATTCATCTTTTTTTTTTTTTTTTTTTGCTTATCCCTAGTACACGTGGTACAAGCCATGATAATCATGGTGGGTAGTTAGCGACTGCTTTTACTGTAAGTGCACCACATGTCTACACATGTGTAAAGCAGTTCGACTTTGCACTTACAAATGTGCCAGAGCCCCGTTTGGTTACTTGCACTCGCTGGTGGGGTTGGACTTTTGCAAGAATCGGGGGCCATTGGAGCATTTTTTTTAAACAGAAAAAGTGTCCAATGAGGGAATCGAACCCGGGTCGTAGTGGTCAAAAACCAAACGGTTTAACCAGCCTTCCACCGACCCCCGAATATTTATATTTGAATATATATAATTTATTATATTCATCTTTAATGTTTAATAGTTACTACTTTACTATAACTATTTACTAAGTGTAAAAATAAGTTTAAAAAAAGTGAAATTGTACTGGGATCAGGTGGATAAATTAAGACATCTCCTGTTTGTGTAACTAAAAGTTACTGATGGCTTGCACCATCTGTCAGAATAAATATCAACTATTCCCGTTGATTTTTAATTATTCCAGAATTGACCAAATACCCATTCTTGATTAATAAAGAAAAGCTAACCATGTAGGCGTTTCGGGCTGTTGGCCCTCATCAGGGGGTTACAAGCTGCTCCTAAACAACCAGAACCTGTTTCATGATTTTTCAGAATTTCCTGAAAGACCAGTTTTTTTCTGGTTGTTTAGGTACAGCTTGCACCACACTGTTGAGACCAACAGCTCAAAACATGTACATGGTTAGCTTTTCTTGATTATTCAAGAATAGGTATTTGGTCAATTCTGGAATAATTGAAAAACAACGATTAGTTGATATTTATTCCGACAAATGGCGCAGGCCATCAACAACTTTTAGTTGCACGATTAGGAGATGTCTTTTCTTAATTTACTAAGTGTTAAACAAGGATATTTATAAATAGACTAGCTGAATGACCCGGGCAACGCCCGTGTTTTACCCGATTAAATGTTTTTATTCAAATACTATTTGTTACAATTATAAATTGGCGCCATGGATGTCACTCTTGTGTCCCGCTCCAAACTTTGTGTAAGAGAAGCAATATTTTTATAAAGAGATAATCTGGCTTTGTGTCTTCTGCTCGAATGAATGTTTTTATGTTAAAATTTTGTTCCTGCACACTAAAAATGAACTGGCTTCACCCGTGGTCTCAGCTTTTTGGAATTTTTCCCGATAAAATTTTGTATCTGATAATCAAACATGATACAGCAATATTGTCATTATCATTTTCTGACTGAAAAAAAAACAACTATTTTTGCCCAGAACCTGTAAATTTTTTTTTATTGGCTAAAAATCCGATAAATATTTTTCCAGATTTTTCTCTATGTCCTGTCAAAACACGTTTTACATGTACATTAGGTCAGCTGATATTAACTCCCATCTTCACCGCTAGAGGCGCTGCTTGTGAGCGAAAAGGCAAATTTGCAAATAACTCGAAGAATATTCGGGATAGAGACCTGAAATTTTCACTATAAGTTTTTCCAGATTCTACTCTATATACTGTTAAAATTTCAGTCAGATTAGTTATGTATTGTGGACGTGTATAGCCGACATAGATACCCACATACATACATACATACATACATACACTGACTTTTATATATGTATAGGGATTAATATAAAGTATAACACGCCATTTATTTACAGCAAATGAAAACATTAAAACGCAAATGTTTCTTTTCACAAATAAATTAATTTTCTACATTTCTTACTGCAATAAAAAAATATTGGGAGGTCTTGGCTCATCAGTGGTGAACCCTTCCAGCGGTTTCTCCAAATTTAATCTACCAGAACACTTCTTTAGAGCTCTAATAGTGTATTGGATCATTCTGCTTATATATGCTACACTGAAGGGTAGAATCTTAGAAATGGTATATTAAGTAAACTATGGACATAAGCTAAGAATATACAGTTAAACCTGTCTATAGCGCCTCCCTCTCTATAATGCCCGATTTTAAATACGTAGCACGATGCGATTTACATTAAAAGTGACCTGTCTATAGCACCCTATTTTGGTGAGTCTCAAGAGGGGGCGCTATAGACAGGTTTAACTGTATATACAATATGCTAAAATAAAGAATAAATATAATGTGCTCATAAATATATATTTTTATTTTAACAAAAAATATATAGAAACTCTACAGTAAGAGAACACTTTGGCTTTGTAACTTGGTATTGTCTTTTACAGGGAGTTAGTTCTATTGTAATATATTTTTAATTAAAGTGGATGAAAATGTAATAAGAGGAAATATTTTAACAAAAAAGAATAAAGTTGCATAGAGAAAGTTTTATTTACAAAGAGCTATTTACAAGATAGTTGTACCTAGACTTTCCTGCGGCGAAGGGAGAGGAACTGGTAGGTATTCTTGGCTCTGAGATAGCTGACAATGGAAGCCACTGTGGTAGTGCCAGTCAGATACCTGGTGTCACAAACTACAGTTAGCAACGGCTAGGTTTCTTTCCTTATACTTTTTAATGATATTTATTCCAAGAAGATTAAATCAAACATTATTGATAAAAAGCACAATTTGGATTTTTTTTTTGCTTATATCTAGTACATGTGGTACAGGCCATGATAATCATGGTGGGTAGAAGTTGGCGACTGCTTTTGCTGTAAGTACACCACATGTCTACATTTGGATTATAGATTATAGATATAAAATAAAAGGATTTAAAGCGCGAATGTTTCTTTTATAACAATACAAACCTCTACTGTCCTTACTGCGATGAAAAAATATATTGGGAGGGCTTGGCTCATCAGTGGTGAATCCTCCATTATCCAAATAAATTAATAGTGAGTGACGTTTTGTTAATAGTTTTGTTGCCAAAATGTCACACACTATTAATTTATTTGGATTATGTCTTATTTTCTTGTATTTATAACCTTTATTGATTTACAAGAGAGAGAACAAAATAAACTTATAACTTAGTAAACATAGGAACTTATCTTTTAACGGTTAGCACCTATTTACTTGTGATCTTACATACATATACTCTGTGGGAACAATTAATATATACACTGCGTGACATTGAAAATGGAACACCAAGAAATAGTGGCCAGAAAGTGATGAAACTCGGCAGACAGAGAGACAGGGACGAACAATATGTGATCTTTATTTCAAAATGATAGTCATAATACAGAGCGAGAACGGCGTCGGCTTAGTAGCAAGTAGGACCACCGCGGACGGCGATGCACGCAGCAACACGTCTAGGTAGAGAGTCAATCAGAGTACGGATGGCGTCCTGAGGGATGGCTCTCCATTCCCTCTCAACCATTTGCCACAGTTCGTCTTCTGAACGCGGCTGTGGCAAGGCATGCAAACGGCGTCCAATGATGTCCCAGACGTGCTCGATTGGTGAGAGATCAGGAGAGTACGGTGGCCAGGGAAGCATCTGTACATCTTGCAGAGCTTGTTGGCTAATGCGAGCAGTGTGCGGTCGGGCGTTATCCTGCTGATAAAGGGCATTGGGTACCCCCTGAAGGTAGGGGAGTGTCACCGGTCACAGCACATCATCAACGTATCGTTGGGCCGTCATAGTGCCCTGAATACAAAGTAAAGGTGACCTGGAATCATACGCGATTGCGCCCCAAACCATGATTCCACGTTGTCGCATGGTGGGGCGTTCCACAATTGCTGCCGGATTGGACCTTTCTCCACGTCGACGCCACACGCGTACACGGCGATTATCACTGGACAAGCAGAAACACGACTCATCTGAGAACACGACCCTGTGCCATTCCGTCATCCACGTCGATCTAGCCCGGCACCATTCCAAACGTTGGCGCCTATTCGGTGGGGTCAATGGCAGTCTTCTTAGCGGACGGCATGAGTGCAAGCCATTAGCAACCAATTGACGGGAAATGGTTCTGGTCGAGATGGAATGATCTAGGGTGTCTTGCACATGTTGCAGGATGGCGGTACAAGTGGCTTGTGGGGACGCCACTGCTTGTCGAAGGATACGCCGATCCACACGTGCTGACGTCACTCTGGTTGCACCGACATTCCTATAAATTGCCACATTTCCTTGTTTCAACCATCTTCTCCACAGTCGGTGCACCGTGGACGCACCAAGGTGTGTATCAGCTGCGATTTGACGTATGGACCAACCTGCCCTTTTCAGTCCGATCACCATGCCCCTCGTAAAAGCGTCTGTCTGCTTGAACTGCCTCCGTTTACGATGACCTGGCATTCTCTGTTATTACACATGTCTTTTGACACAAGAACAAAATTTCTACAATGATTTTCCTTGAAGAAATAACGACACGAATACTGTCCTTTCTGCAAGTTCCTTCCCTTATATCTTACTCCATGTGCGCACGAGAGCTGCACATTTTACATCATTTGCATAACTCGGTTAGGCGCGTCTACCCTGAAATTTGCATAATTTTCTGGCCACTATTTCTTGGTGTTCCATTTTCAATGTCACGCAGTGTACAACACAAGGTAATAAGACCAAATACAAATAAATAAATAGTGTGTGACATTTCAGTAACAGCATTGTTACCCTCATCAGAGACAAAGGACGAAATAATAAAAATTAGTCCTTTGTCTGATGATGGTAGCAATGCTGTTACTAAAACGTCACATACCATTATATATTTTTAGTGTCTTATTACCTTATAGTTGATAATGTACATTAGAAACACCAGGTATAATAAGAGACCCAACAAATAAATAGTATTTACAGTAGAACCTCCCTGTAAAGGACACTTAATTGCAGAACCAAAGTGTCCTTTAGGGAGAGGTGTCCTCTTACTGGAAGAGTAGCTAAATAGTAAAAATGACAATTTTGCAAATAAAACTGTCCTTTTTAGATAGGTGTCCTCTAGCGTGAGTGTCCTCTCATGGAGGTTCTACTGTATTTGGTGTTATTGAGTTGAAGGGCCAACTTACCACAAAGCTTGAAGGCAAGGATGGTCCACGTAACCAAAGTAGGGTGCTCCCAGACTGGCCGCTACCATAACAAGCTGTACTGCTGTGTTGACCTGTTCAAACAAATATACATCATCTCACACAGATGTGACAGGCTGAACACACTCACAACATACCACTGACCTCTTACATTCATTTTTATTTAAATCAAATCTAATAATATAAGTAAATATGCAGATATGTTAATAGTGTGATCAATAATTTCCAGGGGAATGCTAAATATTTAAAGAAATACAAAAGTATAATAAAGTTTTATTTAAAATTTATTAAAATAATAACCGTCACTATCTATACACTGGTTCCATCTTTTTTTACAAGTATCAAAACACCTCTGAAAATCCTCAGTTTTCAGGCTTTTCAAAATATTCTTTGTATTCTCCTTTATTTCAGGTATTGAGTCAAATCGACGTTCTTTTAAGACTTTTTAAATTTTAGGGTAAAGGAAAAAGTCGTTGGGAGCAAGGTAAGGAGAATAGGGTGGCTGGGGGGTAGTAAAGCAATTCCATGTTTAGCCAAATAGAGTTGTACAGTGACGGCCGTATGTGGCTGTGCGTTGTCATGATGCAAGAGCCAATTTTTCTGATGCCATTTTTCGGGTCTTTTCTGACGCACAGCCTCCCTTAAACGTCGCAATACATCAAGATACAGTAAAACCCCTCTATAGTGAACCCCAATGGGACAGGGCTTTTGGTTCACTATGGCCACGGTTCACTATAGCCACGGTTTGGCTATTTTTTTTTAACTTTTCTAAATTTTTAGACCGTATAATTAAAAAAACAGCCATACAAACAGGAAAAAGGCAGCCACTTAATAATGGTCACTTTGTTTTAATTCTCTAAATTGACCTATTTCTTTACAGTAATGTTGAATATCAAAAGAAGTCATATGATAATAGGTTCTTCTTATCATTAGCATACATGTTTATATATAAACCTATGTATTATTTAAAAATTATGTCAAATCCCCTAGGCAAAACATTATTAAGTATATATTTTTGAAAGGTATGAGTATTTTAGAACATCTTTCTCAAATAATATAATACTAAATTTATTTGAAAAAATGCCTCTAATGCCTTGTTATTTGAAAGTGAAAAGTAAAATTATAAAATCAGAATTGTCTTAAAATATTGTTATTTCCATCAAAGGAATAAAGCTCCGTGTATTCTGAATCAATTGAAGATGAATCAAAAGTATCCAATTCAGGAAAATCGGACGCGAAACATCTTTATACGATAGCGCGATCGGTAAAATTGCGAATAAAAAACGCCAATTTGCAAACACCAAATCGGTAGGGAAACGGCCGGCCAGGGGGAATATCTGTGAACCCTGAATGAGTCATATACCTAAAAAGAATTCCATTCTAAAAATAGAACTGTAGTGGTAGTTTTTGAGAATTTATAAGTCGATTTGTTTGTGGCCCATGAGACATGGGTTGGGGGGAACTATTTTTTTTTTCTTTTTTCTTCTTCCCATTCCAGTTTCCACATATTCTTCTGAAGTGTATATTAAATTTTGTTTTTAACCTGTTATTCAAACCATTTCTGGCTTTAAAATTATTTGGAATTATTTTTTAGCCTAGGTTAAACTTGATATAAAACGCTTCTAAAAGGGCATGCTACCACTGTTTTTTTTTTTTTTTTAGAACGCCATTCTCTGTTTCTTTTCTTTATTTTGGAAGCCATTTATATTTTTCTTCTATTTCAAAATTGTCGAATGCAAAGATATTCTATTAAATAAAAGTATAATGTGTAAAAATTTATACAACATACAGCAAAAATAGAATGGAAATGAAAACAAACAATGCCGCTAATTTTTTTTTTTGAAATCGCGATCCGTGAGCTGAAACATGCTCAAAATTTTGTTGTTTCAATTTTTTTTTTTTAATTCACAATTTTAAGTTCGTTATAAGCATGGTATTTTAAATAGATTTTATCATTTTGGGACCGAAAATAGGTTCGTTATAGGGGTAGTTTGTTATTTAAAAAATAGCAAAATTCGTTATAACGATGATATTTTCAATGGAATGGAATCGGGAATCGCCGTGGGTTCGTTATAAGGGAAGGTTCGTTATATCCAGGGTTCGTATTAGCGGGGTTTTACTGTAGTAATGTTGATTAATGGTCTGACCCTCGGGCACGAATTCATAGTGTACCAATCCCTTTACATCAAAGAAAGTGATAAGAAGACACTTAAGCTTCGATTTGATCATCCTTGCTTTCTTGAAGCTTGGGGGCCCCAGGCTCTAGCCACTGGCTTGATTGCCTCTTAGTCTCGGGATCAAATCCATAGACCCATGTCTCATCCCCGGTGATAACATTTTTGAGCCAATGGGGATTAGAATTAAACATTTCGACCATGTTTTTGCACGTTTCTTTTCGATGCTCTTTCTGCTAATTCGTTAAGAGATGTGGGACAAATTTAGCCGGGGATCATTTAAGATGCAGATCATTCTTTATGATGGTTTGGCATGTTCCAAAAGAGATATCCTAGTCTTCTGATAGCTCTCTGATAGTTATTCTTGGGTTTTCTTTGATCGATGACTTGATTTTGAGTGCATTTTCGGGGTTTCTTATCGATAAAGGTCTGCCAGTGTATAGATAATCCTTGACGCTTATTCGACCATCTTTAAATCATGCAAACCATTCAAATGTCCTCGATTGTGACAGGGCATCTTCTTTAAAAGCCTGCTTCAACATTTGAAATGATTCGGAAGCTGTTTTCCCTAATTTAAAGCAAAACTCTATGCAGACTCGCTGTTTTTCAATACAGTCCATACTGAAATTAGAAAATGTTTTGATATACTCGAGCTTATAAATTCGAACAAATGTGAACATGTGCGTCTGTGTGATCAATTTTTTTCCTACGTGTTGATAAATGGTAAATTATTTCATTATTTTTAATATTTTACGTGATCCAGTCTCATTCCTAGAAATTATTGATCATATGTTGTATATAAACAATTCATCTTCTTATATGTTTTCTATTTTCTCCTGTGGAAGAGCAGTAATGCTTAAGAAAGCTCGGCAAAATAATAAAAACTTTAAAGAAACCTTTCGCCTTATGATTTCGTACTTTTTATAAATTCCGTTACTTTAGAAACTGTTTTAGTGATCTCATGTATCAAGTGGAGTTGGCCTTCTACTTAAGAGTGCTCTCCTAAAGTTCTCCTAAAAACATTTTACTTCTCTCAACAGAGCTTTCTCACTTCATCTGTTTGACTGTCAAAAGGAGATTTTTTATGAAAAAAAAAAACTGGAATTTTTATCTGACATTTGTCAAAAACTATGAGATACTTTCCTTTCGCTCTCTATATATGCAAATTACTTTATGTAGGCCCTGTATATTTTTGAAGAGAGTTTTCATCACAAAAATGAACATTTTTTACTATTTGGTAACTCTCTGGTAAGAGAACACCTCTCTCACAAAAGAACACTTTGGCTCTGCAACTAGGTGTTGTTTTTTTACAGAGGTTTTACTGTACTTAGAAACTTTCCAGTAAGAGGACAGTCCATTCAAGAACATATCTTCTTCTTTCTTATCTCCACTCAATCATATTAGGGTATCAAGTTTGTAGAGCTTGAGACTTGACAACCATCATGACTGGGTGAAGTAGAATGCTTCTGCCTTTGTCATTAAGACTGGGAGCACTACTCAGTGGCAGGCTGACTTAACTCTAAAAGAAATGGCCGCCTCTGACATGAAAAACAGATGCCATGTGCAGTGCTCCTAACATGGAGTACAAACGCTGCTCATCCTGTATCCCTGGATTAGGAGCCCTTACAGGGTACTATCAGCCAGGCCAGCTGAGCCCAGGTTTTTTTACAGAGTTTATTAGTGGTCCCCCTCTTCCATATATCCGTGCCAAGAATAGCTGAGTGGGGGATGAGCCAATACAGTCAATAATGTGATTGGGAATTTCACTTAGTACATAAGTGGGAAAACCTTGCAACCATTCTGGAAATGTATTGTCTGTAGATGACCAAACTTAAGTACAATATTATCAGGAGAACAGTTTCCTGGTACTTTTTAACTTAACTAATCGGACTGGTCGGGGAAACAGCGCCACTATGTAGAATGGAACGTGCTGGCTTGTGCCGTGTGAACAACAGTTTATTCCTCTGCCTTCAACTCTTGAGTTGATTTGTCGCATGTATAGCATAACCCTTATTCTATATTTTTTAAAACTTTCATATAACTAAATAATAAATATTTAAAGTAATTAGTGAGCTTATTTGATTATTTTTCTTCGCGACAATATATTTCTTGTTATCTAGTTGTATTTAGATTGAAATATTATGTGAGGGACTAATCTACAATGATACTTTTTTTTAACATATTAAAACTAACAAATGCTAATGAAAGAAAATAAGACCTAATCCAAATAATTTATTAGTGTGTGACGTTTCGGCAACAACAGTGTCACCATTATCAGACAAAAACGATGGTGACAATGTTGTTGCCGAAACGTCACACACTAATAAATTATTTGGATTAGGTCTTATTTTCTTTTATTATAATCTATAATCCAAATTGTGCTTTACCTAACAAATGCTATTTTATAATCAAGTGTATTTTTTTTTTGCTTATCCCTAGAACATGTGATACAGGCCATAATAATCATGGTAGGTAGAAGTAGGCGACTGTTTTTACTGTAAGTGCACCACATGTCTACACATGTGAAAAGTAGTTTGAATTTGCACTTACAAATGTGCCAGAGCCCCATTTGGTTACTTGCACTCGCTGGTAGAGTATGACTTTTGCAAGAATCGGGGGCCACTGGAGCATTTTTTTTTTTTATCTGAAAAAAATGCCCAATGCGGGAATCGAACCCGGGTCTTAGTGGTCGAAAACCAATGGTTTAGACCATCTTTCTACCGACCCCCCTTATCTAAGTGAATGAATTTGGGAAATGAAGAAAAGGGGATAAACATTATAAAGATAAAAATGAGGTAAATCTCTTTGCATTTGTGCAACCACTGTGACACTTTTAACTATGGTGCATATGTATAAACTATGGATGTGGTGCCAGGGTAGAGCATTTATAGCAACTATGTTGTATTTAACCATGGGAGTCGGTGGAAGGGTGGTCTAAACCGTTGGTTTTCGACTGCTATAACGCAGGTTCCATTCCCGCATTGGGCACTTTTTCTGATTAAAAAAATGCTCCAATTGCCCCCAGTTCTTGCAAAAGTCCAACCTCACCAGCGAGTTCAAACATAACCAAACGGGGCTCTGAAAAATTTGTAAGTGCAAAGTCAAACTGCTTTTCACATGTGTAGACATGTGGTGCACTTACAGTAAAAGCAGTCGGTAACTACCAACCATGATTATCATGTGTACTAGGGATAAGCAAAAAAAATGTTGTATTTAAACAGTAATTAAATAAGGTTGTTCAAATTTGAGTGGTTAGATTATTGTAAGTGTCAAATCAACCTTGATTATTTGATAGACTGCAGGTTAGAACATGAAACAAAAAAGGGTTAATTTGAAGAAGTTAGACTGTACTGTCTACTTTCAATCATTTCCATCCGTCTTAAGTCATGAAACATTCTAAATAAATTAAAATAAAAAAAGGCTCAAATAGAATAGCTATTCATATATATATTTTTTTGCTTATCCCTAGTACACGTGTTCTAATTTTTGTATATGTACCGCCGAACAAGCATGTACACATACCAGAGCCTTATTTAACAAGATTGTTTTGTTATTATCTCTAGTACACGTGGTACAGGCCATGATAATCATGGTGGGTAGTTAGCGACTGCTTTTACTGTAAGCGCATTACATGTCTACACATGTGAAAAGCAGTTCGACTTTGCACTTACAAATGTGCCAGAGTCCCGTTTGGTTACTTGCACTCGCTGGTGGGGTTGGACTTTTGCAAGAATCGGGGGCCATTGGAGCATTTTTTTTTTTTTAACAGAAAAAAGTGTCGAATGCGGGAATTGAACCTGGGTTGTAGCTGTCGAAAACCAAACGGTTTAACCAGCCTTCCACCGACCCCCTATATTAAAATACAAGAGTAATAAATAAAAATATTATTAATATAAAGCAATTTTTTCCATTGCAGTAAGGACAGTAGAAGTTTATGTGTAAAGAAACATTTATGTTCCTTAATGTTTTTATTTATTATATTTAGATGGCGCATTATTGCTTTATATTAATTTACTAGCCGAATTGACCCGGGCAACGCCCGGGTTTTACCCGATTAAATGCTTTTATTCAAATACTATTCGTTACAATTATAAATTAGCGCCGTGGATGTCATTCTTGTGAAACGTCCTGCTCCAAACTTTGTGTCTGAGAAGCGATATTTTTATAAAGAGATGATCTGGCTTTGTGTCTTCTGCTCGAATGAATGTTTTTCTGTTAGAATTTTGTTGATGCATACTAAAAATGAACTGGCTTCACCCGTGGTCTCTGCTTTTTGGAATTTTTCCGGATATAATTTTGTATCTGATAATCAAATATGATACAGCAATATTGTCATCATCATTTTCTGAATAAAAAACAACTACTTTTTTCCCAGAACCTGTCAATTTATTTTTCTTGACTAAAAATCCGAAAAATATCATTTCCAGATTTTTCTCTATGTCCTGTTAAAACACGTTTTACATGTCCATTAGGTCAGCTGATATTACCTCCCATCTTCACCGCTAGAGGCGCTGCTTGAGAGCGAAAGGGCAAATTTGCAACGCAATTTGCAAATAACTTGTATACATACTTGTATACTTGTGTACATAGACCATAAATCTGTACATAGACAGGAAAAGCACATATATTTTAATAATATAAATGAGAGTTTTAATAATTGTGTAAAAAAAAAAAATGCATCGGCCGGGAATCGAACCCGGCGCCCGCGTGGCAGACAAGCATTCTACCACTGAACCAAAAGCAAACGGTGACAGAATTGATTAATACTATAAGTACTGGAATCCCTTCAATAAAGTATGATAAAAATTTGAGAAAATCAAGGGACAAGTTTCTTTTATATGATGATTTATTGTAAAACGCTCAAGCTTTCGGGCCTTTTACAGGAGGCTCCTTTCCATAATTTCCTAGTATGCTAATTATTCCTCTCAACATTTCATAGATATGCAAAATCCCTATAGTTTTTAAATATGTAAATGATCTCATCCCTACATAGTGTTCAATGTTCCATATGTTTTCACTTGTCTCCTGTAGAAGGGCCGGCCAGCCCGAAAGCTTGAGCGTTTTACAATAAATCTTCGTATAAAAGAAACTCATCCCTTGATTCTCAAATTTTTATCAGAATTGATTAAGAAAGAATTGTGCATGACGCTGATAACTGTATATATTAATACCTAACTGGCTTTGTACTTATTGTTTGCGGAAGAGCATTGCTCAAAGCAAATATTTATATGTAATTCTACTGTCCTAAAAGCTATGTCCATAGTTTGCTTAAATATCATTTCTAAGATTCCACCCTTCATTGTAGCATATAAAAGTAGAATGATCGAATACAGTATTAGAGCTCTAAGAGAAGCGGTCTGGTAGATTAAATTGGTGAAATCACTGGGAGGGTTCACCACTGATAAGTCAAGCCCTCCCAATATTTTTTCACTACAGTAAGGATAGTAGAAGTTTGAATTATTTATGAAAAGAAACATTCGCGTCTTAATATTTTTATTTCTTACAAATATTATTGTATTGATTTTTAATATTTGGATGTTCTAAAAAATGTCTACCAGGCATTGATGAACTGATACTCATCTAAACCAACTTTTTTTTCAACTGAAAGCTCTGATAATTTTGGGTGTTGAACTAAAGAAGTTAGAATGAAAGGCACAATTTTGACTATAGATTATAAAGACAAGGTAATAAGACCAAATCTAAATAAATAAATAGTGCGTGACATTTCAGTAACAGCGTTGTTACCATCTTCAGACAAAAGTACTTAATGAGAAATTATACCACAGCATGTTTTAAATAGTTACTGTTATCAAGTGTGTAAACACAAAATAGCATCTTGTTTACAATTCAGTACTTTTGGCTGAAGATGGTAACAATGCTATTACCGAAATAGCCCACACTATTTATACAGAGAAGATTAGCATGGCCCCTGCGCAAGGATGTCACACACTATTTATTTGGATTTGGTCTTATTACCTTGAAGCTAGAATGTAGTTATTAAAAGTAAGTATATATGGCTGTGAGTTAACAGGTTTATAGAAAAACATAAATGAATAATAAAGAAGGTGATGTACGTACCTTACTGATCCAGGTGGGGGAAAGCTGAGCAGTGGCAATGGTCAAGTTGAAATACTTTGAGAGGGTTTTCTGGAACAGAACAGATACTGTAAGTTTTGTTGTTGTTTTTTTATCCCCTTGTGCAAAGAATACATGAATTCCATGAGTCCAGGCTCAAGCTGTTCTCATGGAATAGGGTTTAGGGATGCAGTTTTTGTTGATCATGGCACCATGATCCAGGCACACTTTGGTGAAAGTCTGACTTTGCCTATCCATACATGTAGAAAGCATATTTCAATTTTTTTTTGTGCATTTACAAATATAAAGTAATACTTAAAGCCTCCCCGCATAAGTTTCTTTTTTGTGAAAAATCAATATTAATTTCAAAGAGAAATATGTACTATTTCTAACTTTTTGGATGACGTATGAAAAGGTTGAATATATGAAGAGTAATGGTCTAAATATGATTGGATGACGTATGAAAGGGTGAAAATGTGAAGAGTAATGGCGAACGGAAAAATAAAAGTGTCCAGGGGCGGGAATCGAACCCACAACCTTCTGCTTACCGGGCAGGTGCCATATCCACTAGGCTACCCTGGACGTATTTGTTCCGTTCGTAACCAATACTTAAAGTAACTTTTTTTAATACATTATAAAGAACTGCCAGAGCCCCATTTGATTATTTGCACCTACTGGTGGGTTTGACTTTTACAGGAATCTGGGGTCAGTTAGCAATTTTTCCAGAAAAAAAAAATGTTATCAATGCGGTATTCGATCCTGACTCGTGGTTGTTGTGGGTTATACCACTCATCCACCAATGAAATGACTCACTTTTTTTTTTACTTATCCCAAGTACATGTGGTACAAGCCTGATAAGGTACAATTTGGATTATAGATTAGAACTACAAGGTAATAAGACCAAATCCAAATAAAAAGTGTGTGACATTTCAGTAACAGCATTGTTACCATCGTCAGACAAAGGTAATGGGTTCTTTTATTGGGTTTCTATTGCCTGATGATAAAAACAACTCTGTTTCCGAAACATCACACAATATTTATGTATTTGGATTTGGTCTTATTACCTTGTAGTGGTACAATCCATGATAATCACAGTGAGTAGTTAGTGGCTGCCTTTACTCCACCACGTCTACATATACAGAAAGCAGTTCCACTTTTACACTTACAACTGCGTCATAGCCCGGTTAGTTACTTGCATTTAAGATGGGGTTAGACTTTTATATGAATCAGGGACCACTGAAGTTTTCTTTAGAAAAAAAAGTGTCCAATGGTGGCCTTTGAAAATCAACAATCACCAATCCTCCACCAAGCTTTGAAATTCATCAAGAAAAAAAGTTGATATAGTTGATCACTTCATATTTATAGGATCCAGGATTGATAAGATGGGAGGTTGGTTAGAGGAAGTGAAAAGAATATAGCAAATCTGGGAAGGGATGCAATGATTAAATTGGATAAGATTATGGAAGATAAAGGCAAAGAAGAGAATTGTAGAGGCATTGGTATTCCCTATGGTCACTTACGGATGTGAAGAAAGAAGAAAGAAAAATAATTAAAGCTTTTGAAATGTGGACATGGAGAAAACTACTCAGAGTGCCATGAACAGATTAAAAAAATCAAATGTTTCAATCTTAAATGAATCCTGTTAGATCCTTAGAATCCAAAATATGTAAACAAAGACATAATGAGAGCAAATGACTTAGATGAGATGTTGATGTTAAGAAACATTGAAGGATAAGAAGGAAGAGAGAAATACCTGCAATAAGCTAGATTGAAGGGGTTAAGAAAGCTAGCGGAAGGTCATTAGATGAGCTATGAGTGATGGCCACTAACACATATGTCATAATATATGCTCTTCCAGGATTAATAAAACAATCCAACAGCCAACGAGAGAGAGATGGGCAGCTAAAGCTAAGAAAACTAACTTACGACCATTTTTTGGTCACATTCCTGAGGGGGGCGTCACCACCTGGCGCTTATCTTTTGTTAGCCCCGCTTGTGTACACAGGGAAAAACAGTCGTTCAGTAGATAACGTCTTACTCGCCACCACTTTCTCTCTCGGCTGGCTGCCTGGATTTTGCCTCTAATAACTCGTCGTGTGATTTTTTCTCTCCTCACCACATTTACCACTATATTGTCACATATATATATATATTTTTTGCTACTTATCCTTTTAGTCTAAATTAGACAAGATCTTGGAGGTCGTGCTCGTAAAGAAGCTTAAGAACTCTTCTTGGTTCTCTGTACAGGGATCTTTTGTCCTTTCCAATGCAATTTAGTATATGTTGGGAAGTGGCCTCTTCGGTTTTGCACCTAGTGCACATGGGGAAGCCTTTGGCTCCCTCTTTATAGACTAGAGGGCGCAGGTAAACAGATTTCCATCTGGCCAACTGTGTCGATTCCCTTCTGTTTAGTTGGAGGGTCTGTTTTTTGGGGTTTTTTACCTGGTACCAAGAATGATGGAAACTATCTCTATGGTTCCTTATTAGTTGTAGTTTCAGTTTGTTAATATGGTCCCACTAACATATCAAATTGAAGAATACTCGTCCATATAGTCATCAAAAGTCCAACTTGACTTGATGGACATCTACAACAATAGAATCAATGCCTCTCTAGAATGAATAAAAGAAATGTATGCAATAAACATCCCTGGATTAATTTGATTTTCAAAGGATTAAATAAGGTTGTCCCAAAAGTTCATGTTTTCCTTAAAACATTGTTTTTCTTATTACTTTGTGAATAATATTATTACAGCATATACATAATAATACATAACAAAATTACTTTATACATCATACAAAGACATTATACATAACGGTGAATAATATTATGATGAATAATATTGGTATTTTAATTTTTTGCAAGTGTTTATGGACTTTTGGGACAACCTTGTATATTAGAACCTTCCTGTAAAAGACACTTAGTTACAGAGCCAAAGTGTCCTTTAGAGGAAGGTATTCTCTTACTGGAGAATTTCTAAATAGAAAAAAAAATAGTAATTTTTAAAATAAAAACTGTCCTTTTTGTTGTTGTTATTTATCCCCTTGTGTAAAGATTTACACAAATTCAATGAGTCTATACTCCTCGAGCTGTTTGATGATAATCAGCAGTTTCTCCCAAAGGTCCTGTTTGGTACATCTAATGCAAGCCAAAATGTCCTTTTTGTAGAGAGGTGTTTTCTATCGAGAATGCCCTCTTATGGAGGTTCCACTGTATATAATTGAATGGATTTTTTTTTTGCTTATCCCTAATACACGTGGTACAGGCCATGATAATCATGGTGGGTAGAAGTAGGCGACTGCTTTTACTGTAAGTGCACCACATATCTACACATGTGAAAAGCAGTTCGACTTTGCACTTACAAATGTGCTAGAGCCCTGTTTGGTTACTTGCACTCGCTGGTGGGGTTGGACTTTTGCAAGAATCGGGGGCCATTGGAGCATTTTTTTTTTTTTTTTAAACATAAAAAAGTGCCCAATGCGGGAATCGAACCCGGGTCGTAGCGGTCAAAAACAAGCGGTTTAGACCATCCTTCCACCGACCCCCTAGAATGTATTATAGTTTTGAAGACCCACAAATAACTTTGGATGCATGACTGGGGAGAGGCTTCCAACAAGAGAAGAAGTTGAGGTAACAACAGACTTACAGGTTTGGGCAGTGACTGATAACGGATCCAGAGTCCGGCGGCCATCAACACCACATCACGGGACACCACCAGGCAGGTAAGTGGTACTGTCAAACACATTATTATTGTTTGTTTTGATAAGGCACAATTTGGATTATAGATTATAAACACAAGGTAATAAGACCAAATCCAAATAAACAAATAGTGTGGGACGTTTCTGTAACACGTTATATTTATTAATAGTGTGTGACGTTTCAGACAAAAGTGCTGAATGAGAAATTACTGTGGTAAAATTTCCTATTCAGCACTTTTGTCTGAAGATGGTAACAACGTTGTTACAGAAACATCACACACTATTTATTTATTTGGTCTTATTACCTTGTGTTTATTGTTAGTTTTTTTTTTAATTCTATTTGATTTTGAGAGCCACAAGTTCTTCAACTGGGCCAATCTTTCAATATGAAAATCACAAGGTAACAGGTTATATATATATCCTCTTCAATTCAACATTGGGGGGGGAGAAGTCTGATCACACCAGTCCTCCCTGGAACCTTGAAATATTTGACCATATTCTGGTCCAAAGTGACTAACGTGGCAATGGCACCTATTTTCCAATGAAGAGCAAATTGACATGGACCCAGAGCAGTAGCTTTATACACCCAAGATAGTGGACATTGCGACTGCTGTGATAGAGATGCACAGAGACATCTGAGGTTCTTCATTGGACACGACAACAACAACAATTCAACTTGACTATAAATAAATACTTATTTTAATTAAGTCATTTTAATAAATCCCAATAAGGCTATTAAATTTAGCAAACAATAATTCAACACCAAATGCTGATCACTTGAGAGATGTTAAAAATTAAAGAAGTTGAACTTAATATATAACATGCATTATACAATATTTTTTATATCCTATACAGTAGAATATCTGTGAGAGGACACTCACTAGAGGATACCTCTCTACAAAGGACAGTTTTCATTAACAAAATTACGAATTTTTGGTAATTAGCAACTCTCCAGGAAGAGGACACTTTGGCTCTGCAACTAGGTGTCTTTACAGAGAGCTTCTATCATATTTACACCACAATATTGTAACGAAGATAATGAGCGGGGGATTCCCGAGAAATTAAGTCAGTTTATTTGCTGTTACAACTCTAACAGCGCTGCATGGAATTAAGTGCCAGCGCGCAGAAAAGAAAAGAAAGAAATGATCTTAACTATGTCAAACAAAAATAGTGATATATATGCAAAAGTTAGTTTTGCATAATACAGAATAAAAAAACAATGTATAACTATTATTTACAAATACAGTCGAACCTCTTTAATTCAACACCCCAAGGGATCAGAGCTTTCGGTTGAATTAAAGGAAGTGTTGAATTAAGGTTAGATGATTAGCTAATCATCTAACTCACAAAAATAACATTTTTAAAAAATTGCTTTGTAATATAAATTAATGATATTAATTGAAACCATTGTATGTACTTTTTTGTATTTATTTTTTTATTTTGATGATTAACTTTTAGTATCAGGGACAAAATGGCAATAATACATATTTTTGAAGCATAAATAATTACACATAAAATTTATTCTAATTGAAGAATATAGCAGTTGAAAGGAAATAAATATGGAAAATAAAAAGAAAATTTAAAAATAATATTTTAAAATAATCATGAATATATATCTTTTTAAAAATTCCTTTATAGATGTCTGCTTTTTCACTGAAATCCTATTCAAAATGTATTCCAGATGGCCTATTTAAAAAAAAAAAAACATGCATGTCTTTCTTCCTCTGGAATGTGTTTTAAATAACAAAGAGTTTTTATTGTATTAAAGGCATCCGCTGCTGCTGCAGGTGTTATTGATTTTGTGTTTAAATATTTTATAACATGGAAATGGAATATTGAAATAAAATGTTATCATAATAATTGTGGCTACATTTTATGAAGGTTTATTTATTTAAAAAGAAATTATTTGCAAATTTTAAAATAACTAAAATATTTCAATGCTGAAAATTAAAAAGAAAATAATATTAATAATTAGCGCACAAAGCCTAAATTCCCGCGTAAAAAAAAACAATAACACTCGCGACATTGCGCAACGGCACTGCAAAGTGAAACTTAAACTAACAGAAACCAAAAGTGCGCAGGCGCGATCCTATCGGCGCCCGCCGATGCTGGTCGCCGCCGCCGTAATACCGTTTAGCGGTAAAGTTGTATGTAAAAAAACATTCAACTGTCTAAATTCGAATTTTAAAATGGTCGAACTATCGGAAGTGTCGTATTATCGATACTGTCGAATTACGGTTTGTTATTTGATAGGCCGGAGGTCGGGACATCAGAATATGGTCGAATTAAGGTAGAGTGTCGAATTTGTGTGTGTCGAATTAACGAGGTTATACTGTAACTTTTACATTGCCCCTCCCCTATAAAGAGCTGTGTCCTCGCAGCTAGGAGAATCACCCCTGGGGCAAAGGGCTCACGTGTTCCTAGTCCTCCTGTCCGATGGGTCCATGGTAGGGCTTCATCCTTAGCACATGCACAATGTCCTTGGTTCGATGTCATCTTCCTTTATCTTCAACTGGTCTCACTTCATACGTCACATCTGACAGTTTCCGGGTCACATGGTAAGGTCCAAAATAACGCCTCATCAGTTTCTCGCACAGCCCAGGTCGCCTGGATGGTACGTCACTCTCCTGTGTTTTGAGTCGTAATTTGTTTTATTGACGTCTTGGGCTTTCAGAATGTGGAATCGTGCAATTTGGCGTGCCTCTTCTGCTTTGGTTTCCAATTCTTGAATATATTCGTCACTATCGGTGGTTTCTGGATAGGGAAACAGCGCGTCCAGTGGGGTCTCTGCCTCTCTCCCATGAACTAAAAATAATGGCGTGAATCCAGTTGCCTCTTGTTTCGCGGTATTGTATGCAAAAGTGACAAAGGGTAGAATCTCGTTCCAATTCTTTTGATCAAGGTCTACGTACATCGACAGCATATCGGCCATGGTTCTATTTAGCCTCTCCGTAAGACCATTGGTCTGAGGATGATATGCCGTAGTGGACCGTTTGATGATCCCACAGCAGTTGGCCAACTCTTGGATCAACTTTGACTGGAAGTTGCGGCCTCGGTCCGTCACGATCTCCTGAGGGGCTCCATGGATCAGTATCACTACCTCCAGCAGAAAATTTGCCACCCCTTGGGCATCCCCGGTCGCTAAGCTTTTTGTAATGGCGTATTTAGATAAATAGTCAGTACATACTATAATCCATCTCTTCTTGTTTCTTGATAATGGAAATCGTCCAAGTAAATCTATACCTATCTTTTGGAATGGTCGGCTTGGGGGTGGTATATGAACCAGGTGTCCAGGTGGCAATTGTGGGCTGTTCTTTCTGCGTTGGCATTCTTGGCAGTGGCTGACATATTTTTTCACACTTCGGTAGAGTCCCGGCCAAAAGTACCTCCTTATCACCCTATCATACGTTTTGGCAAAACCCAGATGGCCTGCCATGGGAGCGTTGTGTAGTTCTCTCAATATGTCGGATCTGAGCCGTCTTGGCACGACTAGTAATAAAGATGGGCCGTTTGGGTCAAAGTTCTTCTTATAAAGAATCCTATTCACAATTTTGAAACGGTTGTCCTTGGAAGTACTGTCTGACAACCCATCAATAATTTTCAGAATATAGGGATCTTGTTTCTGTTCATCTTTGATGTTCATAATGGTTGACAAAAATGGAAAATCATCATTCATTTCGTCAACTTTGTCTTTTATAGGATTTCTGGATAGACAATCAGCATCCCGATGTTTCGTTCCAGTTTTGTAGGCGATTGAGATGTCGTACTCTTGCAGCCGAAGAGCCCATCTAGCCAGTCTACCCGAAGGGTCTTTCAAGTTCGCCAACCAACATAATGAATGATGATCGGTTACCACCTTGAACGGATGTCCAAATAGATAAAGCCTGAATTTGCCGATCGCCCATACGACTGCAAGACATTCTCTCTCGGTAGTGGAATAATTCCGCTCGGCCTTTATTAGAGTACGAGATGCGTAAGCGATAACCCTCTCTCTCCCTACATGAATCTGTACCAGAATAGCCCCTATTCCAAATCCACTAGCGTCGCAATGTACCTCTGTTGGTGCGCTCTCGTCGAAATGCCCTAGGACCGGTTTTGAGGAGAGGGCTCGCTTCTTTAGGCTTTCAAATGAATTTTCTTGTTTCTCTTCCCACTTAAATGTGGATGATTTGCATAAAAGCTCGTTGAGTGGTCTTGCAATGTCGGCATAGCCCTTAATGAATCTTCGATAGTATGACGATAACCCTAGAAAACTTCTCAGCTGTTGTAAGTTCGCTGGAGTAGGAAATTCAGCGATGGCCATTATTTTTTCATAATCAGGTCTAACTCCATCTTGGTCTATTTGGTGTCCGAGAATTTTTATTTGGTCAGCTCCGAAACAACATTTTCTTAAATTGAGTCGCAACCCAGCCTTTCTGAAGCAATTCAGAACAGCGCCTAAATGTGAGAGATGTTCAGAAAAGGTGGCCGAGTAGACAACGACATCGTCTAGGTAACAAAGGCATGTTTTCCATCTGAGCCCCCGCAACAAGCTGTCCATCATTCTCTCGAATGTTCTGGGGGCGTTACAAAGCCCAAAAGGCATCACTTTAAATTCAAAAAGTCCGTCTGGTGTGATGAATGCCGTCTTTTCTCTGTCTTCCTCGTCTATTTCAATCTGCCAGTAACCTGTTTTCAGGTCCATCGTCGAGTACATTCGTGCTTCTCTCAAACAGTCCAGAGCATCGTCTATTCGGGGAAGAGGGTAGACGTCCTTTTTGGTAATCTTGTTCAGTCCTCTGTAATCTACACAAAATCTCCAAGAACCATCTTTTTTCTTCACCAAGACGACAGGTGATGCCCATGGACTCTCCGATGGCTGAATGACGTCTGCCTCTATCATCTTATCAACTTCATTCTGAATTATCCTATGTTCGGCTGGGGACACTCTGTAGGGCATACGCCTTATCGGTGTACTATCGCCTGTGATAATGCAATGCTTTATTGAGTCCTGAGAATTTCTACTGGTGATAACTGGACCAAATATTTCTGCATAATAATTGACCAGTTTTAGCAGCTCCTGCTTTTCCTCGGGCGCACGTTCTGGAGCAATACATGGCTCGATATTTATCTTGACGCTAGATTGATCACACGGCGGAGTGTTTTCGGCGGGATGTTGGGAATCGTCGATTGAGCAAATGCCACACTCATCAATCTCCGAAAAATAGGCGACACACATTCCAGAGGGAATCAGACTTGTCTGGGTGCTGAAATTGGTGATTCATAGGTCCGCCTTTCCGTGTAGCACTGTAATAAGTGACGCTGGGATTGATATTTCTTTGTCAAAGAGCAATTTCCTGGAGCCTTCAGCTATCATACTCTTTCTCCCTGCAACTTCGGACGTAGAGACAGTTATCATTTTACTAGATTTAGGAGGCACGATGTATTCTTCTTCGACAAAAAAGCGTTATAAAGAATCTCTCGACTCATCATCAATCGTCTCTGAAAAGGCAATTTCAGATCGACCACAGTCAATTATTGCTCTTGACGCTTCCAGCAAATTCCAGCCCAGGATAACATTGTGGCTGCAACCTGAAAGTACTAGAAACTCAAACGGTTGCATGAAGTTGTTTATTTCAAGTTTGATAATGCACCTTCCGATGGGAGACACAAATCTGTTGTTCGCAACCTTCAACGTCATTCGTGGACCTTTAAACATCACGATGTTCAACTTTCGACGAAATGCATCCGATATTACAGAGTACGAAGCGCCTGTATCAACTAGTGCTCTCACTTTGTTGCCATTAATAACTACCATTAAACAATTAGAATCTAGATCGGCTTTCATCGATGGACGGTTTACGTCCCTGGCGACCTCACCTCCCTTGAGGGTCGCGCGACTTAGTTTTCCCGGTTAATTGGCCTAGGAGAACGGCTGGAACGTCTGCTGGGTGACTGGGACTGTCTTCTTTCTATTCCAAACCTTCCACGTCCTGGGTATGGGGATGAACTTCTTGGGGGAGTACGTCGATTCGTGACACCGAAGTTGTCGTCGTTCGTCTCAGAATTCGAAGAGTATTGTGGGCGGTAAAAAAATTTTGGGTTGTAGTAGGTTCGTCCTTGTTTGTTGAACTCTATAGACTCATTTGCCCTAGCTTCCTGAAATTGCCGATGACGTTCTCTGCAATATCGTACCACGTGTCCAGGCCTATTGCAGTGAAAGCATATAGGAATATTATCAGGAGTCCAAAATTCATCCGTTTTCCTCGAGGTGTATGGTTTGGATTCTCTTCTGGCATCTTGAACTTCGTGCCAGGGTTTATAGCCTCTTGTTGGGCAATTTGGGCGCTTGAGTATTGGCGCCAATGTATTCTTCGCTCTCTGGTAAACCTCATTTTCCAGCTGCTCAGAGTACGTGAGAGGGCTTTTGCATGAAAGGGCCTTGCCAACTTCCTCTTTTACAATTTTCCGGATAAGGCTTTCAAAATCTAGATCACTGTCTCCCGAGATTGAAGCCACATTGGCAAGTCTTTCAAAAGAAGGAACTCCAATTCTTTTTTTCTTCAGGTCTTCTATCCTTCGGCACTGTCTTCTAAATTCGTTTACCGTTGCCATCTCAATGGGAAGGAGTGGTTGGAAGATGTCCTCTGCAACACCTTTCATCAGATGAGCCAATTTTTCGACTTCTCCCATTGCTGGATTGACCTGTCGACAGAGGTTAATGATGTCTTGGATGTAAGACTCAGACGGTTCACCAACCCTATGTGCTCGTATTTTTAGCTTTGATTCAGCCTTTCGCACAAAATGCTCTTGATCACCAAATATCTTTAGGAATTCGTCCTTAAACCTTGGCCAAGAATTTAGGCTTTCTTCTACGTTTTCGTACCAACATTTGGCTGTCCCTCCTAAATAGAAGATGACGTTAGCCAGGCAAAGAGATTCATCCCAACCATTGTGCCTAGCAATGCGATCATAGTCCCTTAACCATTGATAAGGACACTCCGAGTCTTTGCCTTCAAACGCAGACGGATTTCTTGGTTGCTGAAG
The DNA here is from genome assembly GCA_030710605.1 of Cordylochernes scorpioides. Taxonomy (NCBI): domain Eukaryota; kingdom Metazoa; phylum Arthropoda; class Arachnida; order Pseudoscorpiones; family Chernetidae; genus Cordylochernes; species Cordylochernes scorpioides. The sequence goes on from CP092871.1 coordinate 79,177,430, forward strand.
ACAGGTAAATGATGTTCTAGTCGACTGGGATCCCTCCAGTTCGCTTTTCACTGACATTTCGATTTCCTGATCCAATTCGGTTGGCGATAAGCCTCGAAGTCTCCGGCTTCTTCTCCTTGATACGTCCACTTTTGAGAGGTATATGGGATGTTACAGCGTCTCCACCAGTTTGTAACGAAGATAATGAGCGGGGGATTCCCGAGAAATTAAGTCAGTTTATTTGCTGTTACAACTCTAACCGCGCTGCACAGAATTAAGTGCCAGAGCGCAGAAAAGAAAGAAATGATCTTAACTATGTCAAACAAAAATAGTGATATATATGCAAAAGTTAGTTTTGCATAAAACAGAATAAAAAAACAATGTATAACTATTATTTACAAATAACTTTTACAATATTTTTAGGTGTTGAATTCTCCTTGAATTCTTATTTCAACAAATGATCTACAAAGTTATATATAAATACACAGTAGAAATACCTCTCTGTAAAGGACAATACCTAGCTGCAGAGCCAAAGTGTCCTTGAGGGTAAGATGTGTCCTCTAAAATGGTAAGACAGGTAGTTTTGCAAATGAAAACTGTCCTTTGTAGAGAAGTGTCCTATCATGGAGGTTCTACTGTATAGGCAGAAAATTTGAGTTTCTAGTGTTATATAGTCTGCTTAATAAGAGCATGTGCGTAGCTGTGTTAATATTATTTTTATTTTCATTTTGATGGGATGCTGTTTCATGTAACAGGGTTCAATATATCTATTTATGCTATTGTGCCTTTTGTGGATACAGTAGAACTACCTATTTGAAAAGGACAACACCTAATTGCAAAGACAAAGTGTCCTTTAAGGAGAGGTGCCAACTCCGCCTTTGCCGGTCCCAAGCCCGGATGAAAAAGGAGGAGGGGGAGCAGTAACAAGCTCACTAAAAAACCTGGATTCAGCTGGCCCGGCTGATAGTACCCTGTAAGGGCTCCTGATCCAGGGATACAGGATGAGCAGTGTCTGTACTCCATGTTAGGAGCGGCTGCACATGGCGTCTGTTCCTCATGTGAGAGGCGGCCATTTCTTTTGGAGCTAAGTCGGCCTGCCACTGAGTAGTGCTCCCAGTTTTAATGACAAAGGCATTCTACTTCACCCAGTCATGATGGTTGTCAAACAGACACCATCAAGGGTCACAACTTGATACCCTAATATGATTGAGTGGAGATAAGAAAGAAGAAGAAGGAGAGGTGCCATTTTATCAGAGAGAATTGCTAAATAGTAAAAATGGTCATTTTGACAATGAAAACTGTCCTTTGTAGAGAGATATTTTCTAGCACAAGTGCCTTCACTGAGTTTCTACTGTATTAAGGCTTTGAGGATGTCTTTCTTTTTTTTAGAGAGAAAATATGATACATGTGAAAAACATAACTTTTAACACTATTTTTTTTTTTTTTCAAATAAGATCCTCTACTGTCTTTACAGAGTTGAGAAAATATTAGAGGACCTGGCTTATAAGTGATAGACCCTTCCAGTGTTTTTGCCAGTTTAATCTACCAAACCACTCTACTATTGTATTGAGGTGTTCTGCTTATATAGCTATCACTTTAGAGGAATACTTGGTGATTTAAAGAAACTATTTACTTTGAGAAGGTAGAACTATGTATAACACTCCCTCGCTTATTGAAAGATACATCCTAGTTACATATTGGATTAAAACTAAGCTAATGGACCATATGTTTTCAATCTTAAATCTGATTTTTAACCTTAAATATAGCTTTTTTTTTCATAATCCTTAAATGAGTTTAACAAAATCAATAAGCTATACAAGGCTAGGTCCCTCTTTTAACTATTTTTTATTTGTCAAGCTTTCAGGCCAATATGTCCCAGATAAAAGTCGGTGGATGAGAGGGTAACACGCTCGATTCCCGACTGTCATGAACCGGGATTGAATCCCGCTGTTTGCGCCTAGTTATGTAAATCACTAGCTAGGCTGCATTGATTTATAATCATGTAAATTCTTCTTTCTTTCTTTTAATTATGTAAATATGTGTGTATATAAAATGAGTGAAAGATGCAATAAAGTCAGTGTGTCAGCTAAACGCCGTGAGGCTGTGTGGTGATTCTCTTGTTGCTGCATCGCAATTAGATAAGGAGAATCTCTCAGTAGTCAATCCGCAGGTCGAGGTGAAAACATACAGTCCAAATTAAGCTCTGCCGAAAGATAGTCAACATCTAAAACAAAGGTTAAGGAGCTACACAGAATTCCAAACTATTACTGTGAGGATCCAAGCTCCAACATATGGTCCATATCGAGCCGGATTTCAAGAGAAAGAGCGTGATTCTACTGAGAAAGAACCTTCAAAACTGAAAATATGTCTAAGGCAATCAAAGGCCTAAAGGTCAAGATCCGTTTCCAGATAAGACGAATGAATAAATACCTGGCATCAGTAGATGAAGAAATAGCGGGAGGAGATCTCCATAAATTAAAGCTGATATATGAAGGTGTATCAGAAATAAAAACGAAAACAAATATCTTATTTGACGAGTTATTTGAACAGGAGGAAGTAGATGAAGAGATGGAATTTGAGGGTTGTGAAACAATTCAAGATAAAATGGAGAAACTGGAATTAAAGCTTAGGCGTGCATTAGAAGGAATACAAAGTACAGCTGATACCAAACAAACAAAAGGCCTCGAAACAGTGATATTGCCCAAGTTCGAGTTGCCTCACTTCTATGGAGATGCGAACTCTTGGTTCAATTTCAAGGAGGTATTCGGAATGGTCATAGATCAAAATCCAGGATTAAATGATCTACAAAAGCTGCAATATTTGGGCTCCGCAGTAAAGGGAGAAGCAGCCAGACTGATACGTGGGTTCTCAGTGTTATCAGAAAGCTACAAGCAGGCATGGGATACTCTAGTATCCAGAATAAAATCTTCAAGATCAAGCAAATGAAGAATCCATCAGCAAAGGCCCTAAGGGAACTCTTGGACACATGTAACGAATCTGTACGCAATCTGGGATCCCTCGGATTGCAAAGAAATGAGTTGGTGGACATAATATTGGTACAGTTCTTGAGGAACAGAATCGATGAGGATATGAAACGACAGTAGGAGTTGACCCAGGATGAGAAATCATTTCCTTCCTATGAGAACTTCATTCTGTTTCTTGAAAGACAAGCTAGAAGTCTGCCACAGGGATCAAGGGAATATCAAAGAAAGGAAAATGAAATTCAAAAGGACTATGCAAATGTACACATTGCGATTAATACCAATGCTCAAATATGCATAGCATGCAAAGCAGGTCACAGAATCTACAACTGTACTACATTTAGTACAATGCCCATCGAACAAAAATGGGAATTTGTCAAGCAAAACAAAATGTGCTACAATTGTCTAAAAAAAGGTCATACAAGAAAAAATTGTTACCAAGGACCTTGCAAGAAGTGCAACAAAAGGCACCATACTTTGCTCCATAAGCTTGACAAAGACTTGACTGACACTCAGAAGGGTGCGAAGCCACAGATCTTTACACCTGTAAGTTAAATCAACAACACGAGTATTGAACAAGGAAGTGAGACCATTAATCAAGTACTCCTTGAGACTGCTCAAATAATTGTGGAAGGTGAAAAACGGTGCACAGCAGATCTGCCGAGCACTTTTAGATAGTGGATCACAGGTTAGTTTGATCACAAAAGAAATTTGTGAGAAACTTGGGCTCAAAGGAGAAACATCGGGACGTTCACTTAGGGGTATTGGAAATAATCCAGTCCAGGGGTCATCTACATCTGTTAACTTGACATTCAAATCAATTTATAGATCCGAAAAGTACCAAACAAATACTCTAGTGATGGAAGTCTTAACAACTGAAATTCCAAACTTCAAATTGGCAGAACCGACCTGGATTATGCAGAGAGACTTTGAGTTGGCAGACCCTCTGTTTCATATTTCGGCACCAATCGACATTATTCTAGGTGCAGATATGTATGCCTGTCTGATGCAAGGAGAGAAAAAAATGCTGGGAAGGAACCAGCCTATAGCAATGAATTCAAAGCTCGGTTGGATTCTAATAGGCAAAGTAGACAGCTCTCTCTCGTCGAACTATAAAGGTGGACCTTGTAGCTTTGCGGTTCAAACAACATCAGAATTAGATAGTCTGGTGGGAAATTTCAGGGAATCGGAGTCAGTGCCGACATTACAAGACCGGAAAACGGGGGAAGAGGATTATGGGACTTATTACCAGAAAACCTATTCCAGAGGCTGCCAAGGAAGATACAGTGTGAGACTGCTATTCAGGGGGGCTCATCAGGGCAGCTCCATTCCTACCTCTAAATCTCCAATAATTCCACTAAGAGGAATGTCTGGTGAAAATGCCTTGCACAAAACTAACCTGGACAGCCGGAGGAGTTTTCAGGAGACCAATCGCCAAGCTGGCCCCTCTTCCCTTTGCGCCTCGAGATCTGAACTGAAGTTCAGCGGTGGGGGGGAGTATGTTTGCGCCTAGTTATGTAAATCACTAGCTAGGCTGCATTGATTTATAATCATGTAAATTCTTCTTTCTTTCTTTTAATTATGTAAATATGTGTGTATATAAAATGAGTGAAAGATGCAATAAAGTCAGTGTGTCAGCTAAACGCCGTGAGGCTGTGTGGTGATTCTCTTGTTGCTGCATCGCAATTAGATAAGGAGAATCTCTCAGTAGTCAATCCGCAGGTCGAGGTGAAAACATACAGTCCAAATTAAGCTCTGCCGAAAGAAAGTCAACATCTAAAACAAAGGTTAAGGAGCTACACGGAATTCCAAACTATTACTGTGAGGATCCAAGCTCCAACACCCGCGTTAAAATTTGTTTAATATGTGAATAACCTTCACATATTATTCATTGTTTCAATTATCATGAACTAGGTTGCTCTTGCTGAGCGGTACCTATTAATGTGATTTTGAACCAGCAGGCCAATATGTCCTTCAAAAGGAGACCTAGAAGTATGACTTCTAGTCAATTACACACACCTACATTGTCTGGAAGTGGTATCTCTAGGTCTACTGTTGAAGGGCATATTAACCTGAAAACTTGAGAAATAGTGGTTAAAAAAGACCTGGCCCTGGACTGCTTATTGATTTTGTTAAATTGTAAAAGGAGGGATGAATATGTATTATTAAATTAGTTAAAATCTTTTAAAAAATCAAGTTTAAAATTATTATTCACTATACAAACGGATAAAAAAAAGTAATTTATTTCTACAAAGCTTCTATATATTTTTAAACATTACTCTAATTGGCTGATTAAGGTCATATGATTGGTCAGAGAAAGTCTAATGAACTCTCACACACAGTTGAGGTGGATTAACATCAACTAAAAGAATTGACCAAAAAATTAACTCCGCCTTTGCCGGTCCCAAGCCCGGATGAAAAAGGAGGAGAGGGAGCAGTAACAAGTTCACTAAAAAACCTGGGTTCACCTGGCCCGGCTGATAATACCTTGTTAGGGCTCCTAATCCAGGGATACAGGATGAGCAGAGTTTGTACTCCATGTTAGGAGCGGCTGTACATGGTATCTGTTCCTCATGTCAGAGGCGGCCATTTCTTTTGGAGCTAAGTCGGCCTGTCACGCCATGTACAGCCGCTCCTAACATGGAGTACAAATGCTGCTCATCCTGTATTTCTGGATTAGGAGCCCTAACAAGGTACTATCAGCCGGGCCAGCTGAGCCCAGGTTTTTTAGTGAGCTTGTTACTGCTCCCCCTCCTCCTTTTTCATCCGGGTTTAGGACCGGCAAGGGTGGAGTTCCTCAGGGGGAATGATTACTTTGAATCCTAGTTCTACCTATATACATACTTGATTTTCTGAAAAAGTTTATTTTTTAACTTTTATTAATTCTTTTTATATATGCAGATATGTGACACTTTGCATGTATTATCATGCATGTATATAAGTAGAACTAGGATTCAAAGTAATCCCAAGGAGAAATGAACCAACTCATCTTCTTCTTCCTTATCTCTACTCAATCATATTAGGGTCTGGGTGAAGTAGAATGCCTTTGTCATTAAGACTGGGAGTACTACTCAGTGGCAGGCCACTGACTTAGCTTCCATATGAAAAGGCCGTCTCTGATATGAGGAACATATGCCATGTGCAGCCGCTCCTAACATGGAGTACAAACGCTGTTCATCCTGTATCCCTGGATTAGGAACCAATAAATGAAAGAAATAAAACTCTGAATTAGAAAGCAACAATAATCCAGATACACTCAGGATTCAATCATTTCCCTGAAAAGAGTGAGAGGAAGTAACTGAAACGTCAGAAGTTAAACTATTGGTTGATGTGTTTTCCAAGGATAAGTATGGATGCTCCTGCCCTTCTCCAGGAGAATTCACATTCAGAGACTATACATAACCAGGGGGTCGGTGGAAGGATGGTCTAAACCGTTGGTTTCCGACCACTACGACCCGGGTTCGATTCCCGCATTGGGCACTTTTTTTTTTGTTTTAAAAAAAAATGCTCCAATGGCCCCCGATTCTTGCAAAATTCCAACCCCACCAACGAGTGCAAGTAAACAAACGGGGCTCTGGCACATTTGTAAGTGCAAAGTTGAACTGCTTTTCACATGTGTAGACATGTGGTGCACTTACAGTAAAAGTAGTCGCCTACTTCTACCCACCATGATTATCATGGCCTGTACCACGTGTACTTAGGGATAAGCAAAAAAAAAAACACATAACCAACTATAAATGTATAAGAAGGTGGTCCAAGGAAGTTACCAGGGATCAGTCCGGAGTAGGTAAGGGACAGGAACAAAGTGGCCACCAACAGCTTGTCAGCCGCTGGATCCAGGAATGATCCTATCATGGACCTCTGACTGGGGAATGTCCGGGCAATGAATCCATCCAACTGTGACAGCATACTTCACTATTGACCCTACACTTTATAGAACACTTTACAAGTAAATATATATATACAGTTAAACCTGTCTATAGCGCCCCACTCTTGGGACTCACCAAAATAGGGGCGTTATAGAGAGGGGGTGCTATAGACAGGTCACTTTTAATGTAAAATGTTTATATTTTAATGTTTAAAATTGGGCGCTATAGAGAAGAAGGCGCTATTTAGTACTGTATAATCCATTTTAGGTGGCTAAACTGTGGTAATGAACATCTTTCCAATCTGGGAGTCATGAATGCACAAAACAGTTTCACTTAACATTTTGAAGAAAGAGTTGTTTTTTTGCCCATTATTTAGTTCTTTCCAAGTAAATTTTTGTTCCTAACTATAGTTATCTGAACTTCAAAGGCATCAAAAATTGGTTATTGACTTGCCAACTTTAGCTTTATTGGTGTTTGTCAAATTTGACTTTACAGGTTTTTCCTAATTTTGACTTTACTGGTGTTTGCCAAATTTAACTTGATTGGTGTTTGCCAAATTTAACTTGATTGTTGTTTGTCAACTTTGACTTTACTGGTTTTTCACAGCTCTGACTTTACAGGTTTTTCCTAATTTTGACTTTACTGGTTTTTGCCAAATTTAACTTGATTGGTGTTTGCCAAATTTAATGTGATTGTTGTTTGTTAACTTTGACTTTATTGGCACTTGTCAACTTGAAGATATCTAAAAATTCCACAAAATTTAGTCATGTTTTTTAGGCTATGATTTTTCATGAGAGGCTGACTACTGTAGTTGTCATATCCCCACATTTAATGGCATAGTTTTTTTAAATCAGGTTAGTTAGTCATTACAAGAACATGGTGAGATTGGGTCAAAATGGGACTTACAAAGTCTGTCACCCCAGCTACTGTAAACAAGGCCAGGGAGACCTCGTAGTTCTGAGTCATCACAGTGTAGGCAATGATTGGAGTGAGGCCGATCCTGATGCAGCATAGGCCGTTGGGGACAGTGAAGATGTTCTCCTTCTGTAAACACAACATTCGGTAACTTTATTCCCTTGTGGTTGGTTGGAACATCTGGTACATGACTAATCCGGTCAACAGCTCTGTCACCATGCAATGGCTTCCAGCTCATGTTGACATTCCTGGAACTGGTAGACTCTCTGGCAAAATCTGGAGCTCTTGGTCACCCTCAGGCCAGAAAATCTACCACCCTAATAGACGAAAAAGACTTTATCTGTACCATCAAGGTCTAATGCCAGCAAGAATGGAAATCTGCTGCTGCAAATGACTGGTACAAAGTAGAAGGGACAAGCATTAATTCTATCCTCCCAAGGGAACAAGTCTTTGATTTCCAGATTTAAGTTTGGTCATCTACGGATAATGAGCTTCCAGGATGGTTTCAAGGTTTTCCCACTATGTACTAAGTGAAATTCTCAACCTGCAACCCCAAACCACATTATTGATTGTATTGACATCCATTGATGAACTCTACTCATCCCCAGAAAAAATATACAGTTAAACCTGTCTATAGTGCCCCCTCTTGAGACTCACCAAAATAGGGTGCTATAAGAGGGGGTGCTATTTAGAGGGGGCACAATAGACAGGTTTAACTGTATTAAGATCAAATAAAAGATAATACAGTAGAACCTCCCTTTAGCAGACACCACGCTATTGGCTACCTCTCTACAAAGGACAGTTTTTATTTGCAAAATTACCATTTTTACAATTTAGCAACTCTCCTGTAAGAGGACACCTCTCCCTTTGTCTATGCAATTAGGTATCCTTTACAGGGAGGTTCTAATGTATATATGAAGGATAATATATTTTCTGTAACAAAATTGATTAAAAGAATCAAAAATTTTGTTTAGATTGTTGCTCTACTCATCCCCAGCAGATACCATCTCCTCAAGCTCCACAGACTTGATACCCTGATATGATTGAGTGGAGATAAGAAAGAAGATGAATGGCTCATTATAAAGCAAAAATTTCTGCAAGGTAAAATGAATGATCTTAATAAATGTAAGTATGGATGAACCTTGCTACAACATCACTATAGATCAAGAGATTTTGACAATGTTCTTGTTAATGTCAACTTTTGGTAACTACATGGATAAATTTTCTTCAATTTGATGTGTTAGTGACCCTTACTCATAGCTCATCTAGTGACATTCTGGTAGTTTTCTTGACCCTTTCTAACCAGTAACCATGGTTAAAACATTGAGAATTAAAACTTGGGAACTTTACAATGGGGCATCTGGTTATAACAGTAATATAGTTATAACATCATAACAAGTTATAAGTCCCAATTGTTTTAACTGTAGTTCTACTGTATGTGGTTATAAGCAAGTTTTTGTTATAAATAATGATGCTATAATGTGGTTACAATATACATTAGAATCTCCCTGTAAAGGACAACACCTAATTGCAGAGCCAAAGTGTCCTTTAGAGAGAGGTATCCTCTTACTGGAGAGTTGCTAAATAGTAAAAATGATAATTTAGCGAATGAAAACTGTCTTTTGTAGAGAGGTGTCTGCTATCCCAGGTGTCCTCTCATGGAGGTTCTACTGTACTTGTGGGCTTTTTTTATAAACATATTTTTTATAATATCTATTAATAATATTTGATGTAAATAGGTTTTAATATTTTTATCACAAAGGTAGAAAGAATCAAATGGAATAGAACATAATAATAATGATGGATATTTAGATTTTACTATAAATGTAGAAAGAAATTTAACTTTTTTGTACTCTTACAAACTATCAAAATTCCATTTGGTTACTTTCATTCACTGGTGGAAATGAACTAATGGAAGAATTGAGGGCCATTGAAGTAGTAGTGAAGTAATCATAGATTCAGTACTTTTGTCTGAAATGGTTACATGTTACTGAAAAGTCATGTACAATTTATTGATTTGGATTTGCTATCTCATATTTTTTTAATTTGTCATTTAGAATGACACCAGGAAATATTTTAATCAATATTATTTATCCATATTTAATTTTTACCTATTTCATGTGTATAAATATTACATATTATAATTATTAATGATAATGATAATAGATGTGTAAAACATAAGACATTTTAAAAAGATAAATTTTCACCTACCATTACATGTTGAAGTTTGTTCTTCATCTTTTGTTTTGTTTCTGAGATTCTTTGCCTTGTTCGTCTTAAATTATATTCTCCATTATTTCTTAAAACTATCGTCTGATTTTCTTTTTTCGACCGGGGAAAAACGCTGCAATACTTGGCCGAATTCATACGCGCCCATCTAGAGCAATTTCTAAATGGATCGATACCAAAGATACTACTTTTGGGTTGTAGATTTAGAAATGTTTTACCCAGACTAGCAGAGAAAGAATTGTTAGCAATGCATTTGGAAGCTATAAATGAAATATTTCTAAATAAAACTGGATTGCTTAATCTAATTACACTCATTATTTATATAATTTATATCTTTAATAAGCAAATGTGATTTGTTAAATTAATTGTTAAAAACTTAAAAATTAATAAGTAATATGATAAGATAAACATAGAGATCAAAGGCAATGTTTACATCTGTGTAGCCACATCATTTGGTCAAATATTTTATTTTAGAAATTAATATTGATATTTTAAAAAGTTTATAATGAATATATATAATATATGAAATTTTCAATAAAAATATGAATCATTTTGTAATTGATATATTTTATTTTCAAGAGAGTTGAGAATAAAGAATGCTTCGAAAGTTGTTCTTAGCAGCTATTAAAAAAGAGTGTATTTACATTAACCTGAAATAAAACATATCATGAAATAAGAACACAATTATTATTATTCTGTATAATCTATTCTATATCTATATTTATAAAAATCAATGTTTGTATGTTTGTTCGTTTGTTTGTCCGGTATACAAATTCGCAATAGTTCACTAATTCAAACCAAAATTTCCATACATAGGTAAAAAAATATGGGAAGATAATTAAAACTATATATTCAAATTATTCTACTTAACTCACGAACAGCGGCCTCTATCAAAGATTAGATTAAATTATGCTGATGCAAACAAATAGATAATGCTAATAACAAACAATTATTTAAAAAAATCTTATCTAAATATATATCACTCAGGTAGATATGCACACGGTCAATCCCGGGCGAAGCCCTGGTCACCCGTCTTATATATTGTAACGTAGAAATCAAGCCTTGAAATATCCTAAGATGTAAAAGTATTTATTGATGACGTCACAGCGACGAGTCGACAATTATTAACAGGTCAGCCCAAAAAAAAACAATCTCACCGCTAGAGAATCTTAAGCAAGCAAGCAAAGAAATATTTTAAAGATGATTTCACAAATACAGATTAATATATATTTTTATTATCTGTAGAATATATTTTCGTTGAATAATATTAAATTAAATAATAAAATATTTCTTTGTCACAATATATATAAAATTGAATGTCTGTCTGTGTGTACTCTATAGATTCAAAAACCATACATCCAATCGCCGTGAAAATTTGAGATATTATTAGGTATATCCCCAGGAAGATTTTCGAAAAATAATTTCTTGAATATCTTGAATATCCTTAGAGTTATTTGCAGATTTGTAGATTTAACTCGCAAGCAACGCCCCCTAGCGGGGGATAACAAGTGTTTTTATCTATAAGTTTTATTATCACTAAATTTATTATCTTAAAGATTATTTATCAAAAGTAAGATTTTCTACCTATTAATTGCGCACAAGTCAAAGTTAGTTTTATCATTTATCTACAACATATATATTGGGAGAATAGATAAAATTATGATTTTGAAATGTAGAAAATTAGGAAAGACAAAATTCAGGATGACACGGCAATTATTTGAAACAAGAATAATGATACAATTCCAAGGCAAGATACTATTCCTTTAACTTCCAATTACCGAGGGAACCAATTAACCCTTAACTGGACGGGTGGATTGGGTGGATTTTTCTTAGTGACTGGACGGGTTGGGTAGATTCAACCCACTTATGTAACTTTATGAAATACGTGCTAAATAATGATTGAAATCAATATTCAAAAAATATTTAATTAATACAAATGTTAATATACAGATTTTGACATTTTAAAATTCTGAATATATTCTATTTACAGTTTTCACAAATTTTTAAAAATGTTTTTGCGAACGCTTAGTTGACATACAGAGCAAAGGGTTTTATTTTTTTACTGCGTTTTTTGATTGACCTTTATAGCACCTTTTTGGAGTATCAGATTGTTGTGGCATCGCAGTTTCACTTGGGTTACTTGAACCATCATTCTTCTTGAATTGTCGTCTGTAATTCCAGTGGGAGAGAATTGAGATTAGGTGTGGCTAGGTGTTCATCAGTCAATGCTATCCCAAGATCAACAATAAATTGACTCCTTTCTTTTTTACCCTTTTTATCAATCTGATTACCGATTTTCTTTTTTCTTTTTTTTTTTTTTGAACATAGGAAACTAAAGTGGTTGTCCTAGAAAAACCAAAAATAGATGTTCCTGATACTCTATTAGGGTACGGTTGAAATTGTGGTGGAATCTAAGGTTTGTTCTATCTCATCGTTCCTAAATATGTAAGGCCATGTTCTTTCAACTTATCAACTAATTCTACTGAAGTGAATCAATTGTCTGCTGGAATATTTCTTCCAAAGTGTGGTCGACTAATCTCTAAAACATATATATATATTGGGTTGGCAGGGATAGTTCTCTCTGTTGATTTGATTGATAATACTACTTATCCAAAGAAAGAAGTATTATTTTATAAAGGAAGCTAAAAATGGCAGAAGATAGAGACTCAAGTATGAGCCACGAGTTAACACTGACACGAAAAATTCTCACGCTTCTGGAAGGGCTGGGCGGAATCCACCCCCACATGCAAATTTAACCCCCCTCCCAAAACTGAAATTTATAAACCATGGATGGCAAATGTTTGTATCACTGTAAAATTAGAATACACGAAAGCTGGTTGCTCTAGGTAAACGAAAAATATATTTTTTCTATATTAAGTTTATGTATGGGCAGAATCTACGCAACCCGTCCAGTTAAGGGTTAATATTGATATTATTGATTAATATAATATTGGGATATCTTGTGGCTGTAAGAGTGATGGTTTCTCTAAGATTAATTTAGAATGATCAATTTATTTATCTTTTATCCCCTCATTTTTCACATGCCATCTTAAATTGCGATACCACAGTAGCGGTGTTATATAGCCCTTAGTGAGAATTTAAATTGATTTTTTTACTCTTAAAATATGGCGTCTATTCAATAAAATTGATGTCCTGGTAACCGAACAATTAACTAGCGCAGAAACCTCTGAGATCCCGCCGAGCGAGGAGCAAGTTGGGGGGCTCCTATACAAAACAGGCCCGGCCCTACATCAGGGACAGCGCTACTGCCCCGTGGCTACGTTGAGCTAAGCACAGCTGCCACCTGACGTCTACATTATCCAATCCGGCTCTTTCTACCTGAGTAACTGCTGACCTCCACTGGGCGAGGAACTAGCTGGGGAGTTCCTATCCAAACAAGCCTGGTGCTACATCAGAGACGGCGCCACTGCTCCGTGGCTACATCGAGCTAAACACAGCTGCCACAAGGCCGGGACGTCTACATTCTCTATCTCTGCATCAACCACATCGCGGCTCTACGAATAAGTCCAGCGTCTCCAGGCTCTCGCGTCCCACACCAGGTCCCTACACTCGGGGACCATCACATTTGATTTGCTGCTCTGGGATATGCAAATGTAGTAATGGATCATATATAGAGACGATGATCATGAGGATTCAGCAAAAAATGATCATGCCTTTATTACCTCAAGAATTATATTCAGAATTTCTCGACAATATCTACATCAAGAATCTACATTACTACATCAACACCAACTCTGCGCACATTCCATCTCAATTACATATACAATGACACCAACACTACACACATTCCATCTGCATAATAACATATACATACACACATTTCATCGCCATAATTACATCTACATCAACTTTACACACATTCCATCGCCTTAAATACATATGCATCGACACTAACTCTACACTTCCTTCATCACCACATACATAATTATATATACATCAGCACCAAATTTACATACGCTCCATCAACATGCACATCTACAGAAAACCAACCTGTTTGAATGAATTCAGCTTCCTCTCCTTTTCATAATCGCTACCAGTCTTTCTAGCGTCAATCCATCAGCATTCTTCTGAAATCTCTTTCTTCTTCAGTACATCCTGCCTCTACAGAACTGACTCAACGTGACTGGATTCTCTAGAAAGAAAACCTTCCTTAACAAACCCAATGATCTATACTATTAGATAATGACTTACAAATTCGAGACGCGGACATCTTGATCTCTATATCAAAGAACTCCTAAATACAAAGAAGAAATTGCTGGCTGTCACCTATTCCACAAAGCTCCGATCATTTGAATAAGAATTTAATGATAAAAATACATGCGGGATACTGAATTGAATTCTGCTGCATGGCATCTCTTGCAATATATCTCTGAACGTGAAGCACATTTTATGAAACATTGATGCTTCTGATATAAGGATTCTCGCTGAATGATACTCTCGAAGCTTCACAAAATTTTGAGATTTCAAATAGCCAATCGAATAATTTCGATAGTTTCGTAATAAAAAATGATTGATCAATTAAATAAATGAAATTATAATTTATAAATTCTAAATATTATATATCATATATATTGGTTTCATTAAAGTTCATTTTAAATGTCAAATTCCACGTTCCAGATTCAGATAATTATCCGAATTTAGATTCTGGAAACTAAGCCACCAATTTCTATAATATAAATAATATCTTCAGAAAATGTAATTATTAAGGCACACCTTTTTCATTAAAAAAACACACTTCTACTATCTTTACCAGGGGTGGCGAACCTTTTTATATTAGAAGGCCAATTTTCATTTTACCATTTTTGAGAAGGCCGCATCCATATCTCTATATATATAAAAATGAATGTTTGTATGTCTGTCTGTATGTCCGGTATACAAATTCGCAGTAGTTCACTAATTCAAACCAAAATTCCCATACATAGGTAAAAAAATACAGGGAAGACGATAGGCTATTTTAAAAAATATATAAATCAATTATTAAAACTATATATTTTTATTCAGAAAATGATTATGACGATATTGCTGTATCATGTTTGATTATCAGATACAAAATTATATCGGGAAAAATTCCAAAAAGCAGAGACCACGGGTGAAACCAGTTCATTATTTTGTACGCAGGAACAAAATTCTACTAGAAAAACATTCATTCGAGCAGAAAACAAAAGCTAGATCATCTTTTTATAAAAATATCGCTTCTCAGACACAAAGTTTGGAGCGGGACGTTTCACAAGAGTGACATCCACGGCGCCAATTTATAATTGTAACGAATAGTATTTGAATAAAAACATTTAATCGGGTAAAACCCGGGCGTTGCCCGGTTCATTCGGCTAGTATATATATAAATATATGTATGATTTAATTAAAGGAATTTATATACAAAATTAAAATAAATAATTTTCTTTGCAATTAAATGGTTTATTTTTTCAAAATGACATACAATTAATAAATTCCAAAAAAAATTGACATTTAATTTTACAATCCAGAAAATTTTATGGGATTTCTGTGGTTGTTTATTGGATGATAAAAAAGAAATATTTGGTTCAATTGACGTGGTACGTAATTTAAGTTGATCTTCTAAATGAACATCACTTATTTGACTTCTTAGGCGGGTTTTAATTTGAGTCATGTATGAAAATGTTGCCTCGCAGCAATATGTACTTCCAAAACATGGAAGAATTCTTCGTGCGTGTTGTCTTAGACGAGGATAAATAACTGCAGTCTTCCATATTTCAATAGGATCTTTTTTTTGAATCGAATTGTGATTTAAAGATATTATCTTTTCCTATCTCAAATAAATCCATTTGAAATTCTTTGGGCGCTACGTCGATATCAAGGTGTGGTTCGAAAGTTAATTTAAGTGTGAGAACATGTTTTTCAAAATCTGAGAACCTTTTATTATATTCTTCAATTAATATATCCAGAACAGAAACATACTCTTCCAAATTTTGAGGGGAATAATTTTGCTCCATCATAATTTCTGATAACTGTGGGAAATATTCTTTAGAAATTTCTAATCGACACACACATAGTAAAGATTTAAAGAATAAAAGTTTTTTTCGAAAAGCTTGAATTTTTTGCCCCATTTCGTATATATATTTAGTTTTTCCCTGCAAGTTTAATCCTCAGTAATAGCTCGAATAAAAAATAGAACCTGTGCTGAATCGGTATTGTCTGTGGATTCATCCAATGCTATGGAGAAATATATATTTTATTCTTTAATAATCTTTGTTGAGTGTTTTGTGTTGTTTTGTGTGCAGAACTGTTGTTTTATATTTGTAGCTAATTCGTGTTGTCGTTCGGTCATGGTTCCTCTTGAAAGAGGTAATTGTTTGTATTTATCTACTTTTTCTGGATGTAAGCATTTGACCACTTCCACAATACATTCTTTTATCATTTCAACGTCGCTAAATGGTTTTCCCCGTTTTCCAAGAATGTACGCTACTTTGTATGTTGCTTCCGTGGCATTATTATTTTGTTGAAAGAACTAATTGAAAGTTTGTTGCTGGTGAAGCTTTTCATTTTTAAGTTGTTGCAATATAGTCTTACGTGCTTCTCCTTCAAGAATTGCATATTTATGATACGAATGAGTCATGTAATGTTGATTAGCATTATACTTTTTAATTGTAGTTATAACTGTACTACATAACAAACAAACCATTTTATTTTGGAACTAATTAAAAGTATTGCAATTCCCATTCTTCATTAAATAATCGATTCTCGTCCTTTAGAGTCCTTTTTTGTTTTTTAGACATGATTCTAAAATTAAAAGATGTATGAAAACTTATACATAAAAAGACCATGCTGCACATAAAATTGTATTTTGAAAATACGGGAGAAATGGACTGAAATCAAAATCCACATTTTTTTTTACATAAGTTTACTTTCACAGTAAATTAATTATATTAATAATTGTTCAACTGATAAAAATTTTAAATTATGCAATGATTATTAAAATTTAAAATTAATTTACCCGTATTTTACTACAATACAATAGAAAACATTGTTCGATGTTTGCAATATGCATTATCTTACAACTTACCTTATTAAAAAAATAAACAACCATTTAGTAAAGTTGATACAGTTACACACCGGCAATTACGTTGCCTCGACGTTACTTGGACGTTACGTTTAGTTTTAGTACTAGTGTTGACCGCAAATCGGCGCTGCCGATATAGTGGTATAGTTATGTACTTCATTTTTAGCACGACACTTGAATTACTTTTAGAAATTTAAATACTTACATTTACTATCTATATATATAAAAATGAATGTATGTGTGTGTGTGTGTCTGTTTGTCCTTTATGCCTGACCAAACCACTCATTGGAACGCCATGAAACTTTGGGAAGTTATTTAGTATAGTACTAGGAAGGTTTCTAGCGAATAAAATTTTTGAAAAACTTTTCGCTTTAAAATAATCAAGATAAATATTCTAATTTATCTGTTATAATTCAACAATCTGCTCTAAATATTATCATGATGATACGATGATTTTGTAATGTAGAAAATTAGGAAAGACAAAATTCAGGATGACACAGCAATTTATTTGAGACAAGAATAATGATACAATTCCAAGGCAAGATACTATTCCTTTAACTTCCAATTCCCGAGGGAACCAATTAATATTGATTTTATTCAACTTATCTAGTATTTTTCAGGGGACCGGGAAAAAATGTTCACTTTATCGAGAGATTCGTTAGACAAACCTTTACTCGGGTAAAACCCGGGCGAAGCCGGGTACGTCCATACAAGAATAATGATACAATTCCAAGGCAAGATACTATTCCTTTAACTTCCAATTACCGAGGGAACCAATTAATATTGATTTTATTCAACTTATCGAGAATTTTTCAAGGGACCGGGAAAAAATGTTCACTTTATCGAGAGATTCGTTAGACAAACCTTTACTCGGGTAAAACCCGGGCAAAGCCGGTTACGTCCGCTAGTATTATATATATTATATATAAATATTATATATATTATATAATATATGACATTCGTATTAGATATTTTCAATAAAATAATGAAAGTAATTGAAAACTGCGAAACAAAAATTATAATTTTGAATTTATGAAAAGGCCACAACTTGGGCAAGAAAAGGCCACATGCGGCCTTAAGGCCGCACGTTCGCCACCCCTGATCTTTACTATGGTAAAAATATAAGGATAGCCTGGCTCATCAGAGGTGAATCCATTCAGAGATTTCGCTAGTTTATTTACCATACCGCTTTTCAGAGCTCTCTCTATTAATGTATTGGACATTTCTATTTAATGTATATCCCATACTGTAGGATTGAATCCTGGGTATGGTTTCGAATCAAAATATATAAAGACATAAGATCTTAGAACATTATAATTACATGCAGATATATTCACATCGAGCATTACTCTTCCGTAAACAATTTAAAAAAGGACAGCTATGCATACATTAAACAAGGCAATTTGTAATTTGTATTAAGGCAATAACGCTCAACTTAGTTCAAGAAATGGAACCACTGAATCACGATTTTTTCTCATCTCCAAAGGTACAATATATTTTTTCCGGGTAAAATTTTTCACTAGCAATAATCGCGCGCCTCGGGGCTACGTCTGCGCAAAACTAATATATTTTTTCCGGAACTTAAAAAAAATTCTAAAGACAATAACAGAATAAACAGAAGAAATGATCTACCTCGCCAGTGTGCGTGTTCTGACATATTTTGGGCAGATAATCCATTAAATTTATTTCAAAACCCCTTCTATAGTTATAAAATTTGTATTTATTTTTAAAGCTTTTATTTAAATTGCTTTATATATTGTCTGTATGTCAACAAATATTAAAATAAATCTATAATATACTTTCTGAGCGCCCATAGGCATATTAAATTTTGAACACTCGATAAGTCTGGCTAACAATGGAAGTGTACAATTTTTACACCTCTAGGTGGTTGGGAATGAACCAATATTTCTATATTTTCTTTTATTTATATATTGTCACATAGAAAATTAGGAAAGACAAGTTTCAGGATGACACTCCAATTTATTTAAGGCAAGTACAAATCAACATTTATATGATACCAGAGAGGCAATGAAGGAAGTTTAAAAGTAGAAAAATATAATAACCAAAATTAATACTCTGTTAATTAAATAATGAGTATTTTGTTACATAGCTCCTTCCCTATGGAAGCTGTGACTCACAGCTTGCATATCTTGTTGCTACTAACATGGAAATGGCATGCTTCATAAATGATTCCCTCTGAGTCTTTGAAGTTTGTCTCTAGTACCTTTGTGTCCCTTTTCTTGCAGCGTGAAGAGGGTTTTGTCATCTTATTTTATATGAAGGAAGGATTGTCTTTGACACAGCATGGAATCCTGGAGTCAGTCGCGGGAAAATGTAAGTGAGAACCCCCATGGGAGAGCTCAAGGTTTCCTTTGTAACTTTAATTTGTCTTCCCTAATTTATGTCAAGTAGAAAATTAGGAAAGACAAGATTCAGGATTACACACCAATTTATTCAAGGCAAGTACAAATCAACATTTATATAATACCAGAGAGACAAGGAGGGAAGCTTAAAAGTAGTAAAATATAAATATAAAATTAATAACCTGTTAATAAAATAATAAGTGTGTGTATATATATTTTGTTACAATATATTTAAAGGAAGGGTAGCTTTAAACTATTTGTGCTGCAACTTTTTGAAGAGCCTCATTAGCATATGTGAACATTGAGATAAATCAGTCTCAATCTATCTTCCTCTTTCTGTATTTCTTTCTGTCATGGTAATTCAATTCAAACCAGAACTTGGCCTTCTCATCTCCTGCCACACTTACACCAACCTCTGCTGCTTTAGTTTACAAAATATATATCTGCTGAAAACAGTGGAAAGAATCTGTGTACTTTGATTATCAGTGTTTATAGAATATTTCATTTTTATGTTTCCTATCTTACTGTTGAAATTCGGTTTTATTTTAAAATTCTCGCGCATTTCTCTCTTCAAGTTATTGTGTATGTAAGGGAAAGGAAATTTTCTATATGCTGGGTACTAAACTATTCATTTTTTAAGATAATTTCCTTTGAAAATACAAGCCACTTTGAGGTAACAAGCTCTTGCACTTCATATATATACAGGCTACGCTTTTTTAAAGGCTCTCTCATATAAAATGTATTAACAACACCACAAAATTATTTTTTGCTTTCCCTAGATCCATCCATCACTGAACAGTCTCCAGCCTCTGAATGTTTCAGTTTGTATTAGAACCCTTTGTCCTACAGAAGAGCATCATCTTCTCCCATCAATTTGATATGCCACACATCGACTTGTAGTTGAGAGCATTGGTCACACGCGCTTCCTAGTAAATTCCTTCTTTACCACGAGACTATAGAGTGACCTCTTCAGCCTCCTTAACTCCGAGAAGACGTAGCTACTTTTAGTGTCCAAGAGGAAGTTGGTACAGAGCCAGGAAAACAGAGAGGGAGCGTTCCTCGTGTGCAATAATATTCAGGCGTACATCATCTTTAATAACGAATGAAGACTTTAAGGCGCAATTGTTTCTTTTCACAAATAAATCAAACTTACACTGTCCTTACAGCGATGAACATTATTTTGCGTCATAATGTCTTCATGCATTATATATAGATGCCGCGTTATTGCTTTGTATTAATTTATGCCTAACTTGTCCTTATTGTGTGCGAAATAGCATTGGTCGATGCAAATATTTATATAAATGAAAAAAACAAAGCATCAAGGGCTGCGTATCTTTATTAGAACAAATATATACGAGCTTTCGGGCACATACACCCTTCTACAGGAATTAATGAAACAATAATCCAACTAGTTTGAAATAAGATTTATATATAAATTTAACGTGCATATCCACGATACACGTGCATATCAACTTGCAAGGTATCCCATCAGACATGTGATATCTTATACTGTGAATGAATTTGTTTTATCTTATTTTTTATTTAAGTCTATTGAATTATATGCTTCTGGTAAATCAATTCTGCGATTTATACTGCTATATTGTTTGGACACTATTGCTTCAATTATTAATCTTTGATATTTGTTATTGATATTGTTGTAATGTATTTTAGGTTCATTTAAGTTAAATGTGTGTCCTGTTGAATTGGAGTGCTGTACTATTAATGATAATGGGTCATTTCTGTTTATGTTTCTTCTGTGTTCAATGATTCTATTATGTAATTTTCTTCCCGTTTCTCCCACATATTTGGCATTACAATTATTACATTCTATAGAAAAAATTACATCTTTTCTGCTTGATATATACAGTAGAACTCCTCAAATTCGGAAATTCTCAAATTCGGAAACTCCCAAATTCGGAAAGTATTGTAATGTTTTTTTTTACATACAAAAAATCAATTTTCACATGCTTTTATTTTGTTGATATTTCAACATTATTTTATTTTATTTTATTTTATTTACTTTTACTTTTGCTTTGCTTTTATTTTATTTAATTTAATTTTTATTAGTAATTTATTTTTAATTTAAGTGTTTAATTAATTTACTTTTACCGATTATTTATAATCGCTAATTAGGGGTTTATCCCCTTTTTTAAAGCTTAAATAAATCAACAGTTTCATTTGACCTTTGTGCTTAGTTTAGGATATTGTCCAATAAGAAGGCAGCATTATTACGTCATAAGCCATTCACGCATTTTTTTTTTGCAAAGTTGATTCACCTAAAGTTCAAATTATCAAACATTTCCAGACATTTTAAGTTTCAAATTCTTTTATTCAACTCTCAATATTCAACCTAAAATTGTTCATATGCTTCAAAATCTTTGTCTCAGTCATCTAAATGCCTATTTATGCCACATAAATATTCACAAATCTAACTCTCTCAAATTCGGAAAATCCTCAAATTCGGAATACCTTGCGCCCCAAGCTTTCCGAATTTGAGGAGTTCTACTGTATTCGGTTTGCCTGTTTTTTGTAATCGGGTTTCTTAATATATTCGATAAGTTGGGAGAGTTGCTATAAAGGTTTTTATTCCATATTTATCTAGTGTTCAAGAAATGTGGATGGATTTCGGGGAATATGGGATGTAGCAATTCTGCCTGTATATTTTAGTTTTTTGTGCTGACATGTTAGATGTGACCTGTGCCTGATAGAAATGTTTTAAAATAAATGTTTTGGGATAACCAGCTGATGTCAAATTATGGATAACGGTTTGCGTTTCTTGCGTTTTGTATTGATTTAAAGAACAATTAATATAAATTATTTTAGTTAATGTTTTCACTGTGTTAATTTTATTACTAATGAGGCAGAATGAATAAAATTTTATATAATTGGGGGTGAATGAAGGTTTGTAGTAAACTGTTGTTTGCAATCTATTGTCTATTTTAATTATTTTAATATCTAAAAATGGCAATGTGCAATTATCTTCTTTTTCTATTGTGAAACGTAAGCTATTGTTATAATTGTTGAGTGAGGCTAAGATGTTGGGAATCTGTTTTTCTGTACAAATGCAAAATATATCATCTATATATCGTCTGTATAATATGATGTCTGCTGGATATGATGATGTGATCCAATTGTCTATTTTTCTCATAACTATTTCGGCTAATGGAGTTGATAATGGGCTTCCCATAGGGGAACTCTTGATTTGTTTATATTGTTTTTGGTCAAAAGTGAATATGTTAACCTTAAGACATAATGTAATTAAATCTATTATTTTATCTATTGTGTTAGAGTCTATCTCATATTGTTATTTAAAAAGGTTTTAGTAGTTTCAATTATTAAGTTATGGGGGAGAATGGGATATAAGGCCTCTACATCGAATGATACTAAAATATGATCTCTCTGATAATTGTAATTGGCTATTTCACTGATGAATGTTGGAATATTTGCTATTGACATTGGAAATACGTTATTCTAAATTAATGACTGTAAAAATATTGTAACATACTTGGCTACTGGTGATAGTGGTGAGCTGTGATAGGCTCAAATATTTATATGTAGTTCTACCCTTTAGTGTAGCATATAAAAGCAGAATAATCCAATACAGTATTAATGTTCTAAAGAAGCGGTCTGGTAGATTAAAAATTGGCGAAACCGCTGGGAGGGCTCACCACTGATGAGCCAAGCCCTCCCAATATTTTTTCTTTAGTAAGGACAGTAGAAGTTTGATTTATTCGTGAAAAGAAACATTCGCGTCTTAATGTCTTCATTCGTTATATATACATGGATATCGATGGCGCGTTATTGCTTTGTATCATTTTAATATTGACAAACCTCCCTAGGATGACCCACTCGGCAATGTCCCCATTCTCCATCAGTGTCATTGAGTCGCCCCAAGTTCACTAGCTGCTCTCTGAAGGTATGGGAGATTTCCAAAGATGTGACCAAGTCTCGCTATCACCGATATACCACACTTTATGCTAGGTTCTCATTTTGCGGGTATTTTGAGTTCGCAATGGCCGTTTCTGTATCAATGATGGGAATGCAGTTCAATTGTTCCATGCCTCAGAGATGGTTACTCTCCATCAGATTTAAACTCGCCAGTCACGTTCCAACAGCCGGGGTCGTCCTCTAAATGGAATGCTTTATGTTGATTTCTTCGCTCATTGGGTCCTCTCTCGGTACTCAACTTCTGCTCTGGCACATGCGCGATATCCTTGAGGCGAAAACGTAGGGAGGGTTCAATTCTAAATCCCAGCCAGAGTTGGGTGCAAGGTCTCTTCCTATAAACCTTTTTTTAACCATAATGCATTTCATTTCAATTGAAGTGAAGACAGTCCATACTGGTTTTCAAGGGTCATTTTTACTTTCATTACCGCGGTATCCAAGTCATGTACTTGTCCTTCCTAACATGTTGACGCTTGATATTTCTTCTTTCTTGATATGCGGCACTTGTCACGACCCTTTGACAGTATTATGTTCTTTCGATCGAATTTTCATAACAGATGGCGCGTAATGCATCATATTATGTTCTTTATAAAAACATTTGATCAATTTCTTTATCCGATATTCACTCTTGTGGGTTTTCACCAGTTTTCTCAGATAACTTATTATTCTATCCACACGCACAGTTTGCACTAAATAGGTACTTCAAATTATAAACTAGAAATCATCGCTTTCCCTCTTCTGATGAGATTCAATGAACACGTGAGTCCGAGGGCCCACAGCTGGATTGCTTATTTTTCTAAAATATTTAAAACCATAAATAATAAATTTTCAATAAAAGAAGTGTATCTTTTATCTTCATTAATTCATCGAAAACCCACTCGGGCTATCTCAAGGCAATCAATTTTGTAATGGCAATATTGTTAGAGTTAATTACATAAAGTTATTGTATACAAATTATCTTCAACAATCTTGCCACTATATATTAGTTTTGTGCCTAGAAAAGCAAGTGTAATGGTCCTCGAAATATTAGAATAACAATAATTACGTTCCAAAATGCGCCTCTCTTATTGTATACACATTATTTTATTTGCGAGCCATTAATATGCACTTCTACACTGAGAACCTAAGTTTTGGCTTTAGCAAAAGTTTTTTGAAAAATCACAATCCAGTGTTATGACACGTTCCCTCAAAACTAGAGGAATCTGGAGAGAGTTCATCATCTCACTTTCATCAAACATATCAAACTTGGAAAATTGTATTGTATAGCAGTTTTTTTTTATATCAAGAGAAATACAAGCAGTGGTGTTTAATTGACTGAAAGGTTTGATTCCACAATGGTCATGTTTAATGTCTAGGAACATATTTTATAGATATGGAATAAATATTTGATCATAAACCTTGTATATGCTTTAATATATATTTTTATTGAAGTTTATTTGTTTGTGTGAGTATTCATTTATTATTCTTTTTATTATTTTAGGCATAATTTCCAACCACCCTGGAGGTACTGCCGTTGGCGCGTTACCCTTTGTTTATAGTGGCGGGTTCCCCAGGAGGCCTATAACCACAATTTTGAGAATTTAGATTCAAGAGTAATAAATACAAAAGTACTTCAAATAAATTTCAAAGCTTACTTATAGCATTCCAACACACACAACACAATACAATAATAATTTTTTTTCTACTTGTGTCAATCAGACATTATGACCATTGTGAGAAGTTAATGACTACTTTTTAATTAAACTAATAATTTGACATATATATAGCTTAGATTTGATTAACAGGTTTGTTTATTTAGAAAAAAATAAACGTGATATTTTGAGAGTCTGATTGAATATATTTTTCAAACACATTTCACAAGTTAGTTCCTGCCAATACTTAATCAAATCCAAATTACGCCAAATCATTAGCACCTTGAGGTATAGGTTCTCTGTATATTTCTCGATGTATATGAATATGTAAATAATAAAATGCATATATTGGATTGAATAAAAGTTTTTTTCTGGAATATAAAATGAATACCTATGAATATGTATAAAGCAGTTCAATATTTACCAAGTTGTCAGAGCCCCATTTTGCTACTTGCATTCGCTAGTGAGTTTGGACTTGTATGCAAAAGTCATTTGCCATTGAAGCAATTTTTTTAGAGATATTTTTAACAATATTAAATTTGATAGTTTTCAAAATAAAAAGTTAATAAATTTATTTATTTAGTTTATTTGAATGTAATTCTACTGTCCTAAAAGCTTATGTCTATAGTTTGCTTAAATACCATTTCTAAGATTCCAATATTCAATGCAGCATATAAAAGCAAAATGATCCAATACAGTATTAGAGCTCTAAAGAAGCGGTCTGGTAGATTAAATTGGCGAAACCGCTGGGAGGGTTCACCACTGATGAGCCAAGCCCTTCCAATATTTTTTCATCACACTAAGAAGAGTAGAAGTTTGACTTATTTGTGAAAAGAAACATTCGCGTCTTAATGTCTTCATATCGTTATAAAATAGAAAGTGTTTGTTTTATGCTGCCAACAACTTCAATTCCTAGTTTAAGCAATATTTAAAATCCAGATAATTTTTTTCAATATTTTTTCATATATAAACTGGGTTCACAGGAAGAAGAATAATTTTCAAAGCTTTTAGGTATACAAATTAAACAAGGATTCTCGTTACTTTGAGAACGACATTTAAAACACCTTTTCCAGGAGGTCAGCTTCATTATCAGTGTAAAAGCAAAGCAGCCTATAACAATATTTGAAGTTGAAAACTGGAAGAAGGGTTTATCACTAATAAGCCTGGCCCTCCAATTATTTTTCATTGCAGTAAGGGCAGAAGAAATTGTTAAATAAAAAAATAATCATAAACGTCAAAAATAGTATAAATTTCTCATAGAGATAATAATTTATCACCTCTGATCTTCATTTAGGAATTTTTAGAATTACATTTGACTAGTTTTGCAGAGATGATCAATAGGTGAAAAATAGTTTTTGCGTCATTTTGACTGGTAAGATGGCCTTTCTTTTACTAAGGTTAGGCACCAAAAAGGGCATTCTAGTGAGGGAAACAACCGACGGTCTGGTCACATCTGCGGCGAGTGGAAGATGCGGGAGGTGGCCTCCGGGGTGTGTGGCCGTGTGGATGATCCCACAAGACGGTGCCAGGAGAGCCTGACATCGGAGCGTCTACAAGGCAGGGAAGCCCAGGCTGGGTGTGTATAGTGTGAATGGAACGATTCACAAGAGTGACATCCACGGCGCCAGGAATTATTTTGACGGAGAATTTGAAGGCCAGTCCCACTTATTGTACTCCTTCTTTTCAGTGAGATGTATAATAAAATGTTAACTTTTGCTGGATCCCTTCGAACACACGTGTGTATCTTTGTGCCATCCTGATTAGACAAAGATCACGAACAGCGTCTGGGTACGGCGCAACAAAATTAATGGTACAGGACATATTAAATAATTGATTGAAATTGTTCATACTGCAAATATATTCCATTTTTAGAATGTATTTACGTAAATATCTAAAATGTATTCACATTCTCCCAAGTATTTACAATAACATATAGAATGTATTTACCTATAAATTTCTTCTATATACTGATGTAAAATGAGATTACATACATGTGGAGAAGAGCATGAATATACATACTGATGTAGAAGATATTTCACTTGCATTTACATTGAATTAGTACCAAGTTGTTATTTGCACTCACTAATGAGAAATTGGTTATACATTCCATCTAAACAAAATTGTTCATTGATTTGAGATTTTATTAATATTGGGATATCTTGTGGCTGTAAGAGTGATGGTTTCTCTAAGAGTAGTTTAGAATAGTCAATTTATTTTCCTCTATCCCCTCATTTTTTACAAGCCTTCTTAAACTGAGGTACCCCAGTAGCGGTGTTATAGAGCCCTCAGTGTTAATTTAACACTGGGTAACCGAACAATGAACTAGCGCAGAAACCGCTGATTTCCCGCCAGGCGAGGAGCAAGTTGGGGGGCTCCTATACAAAACAAGCCCGGCCCTACATCAGGGACAGCGCTACTGCCCCGTGGCTACATTAAGCTAAGCACAGTTGCCACCTGACGTCTACACATTATCCAATCCGGCTCCTTCTACCTGAATAACCGCTGACCTCCACTGGGCGAGGAACTAGCTGGGGAGTTCCTATGCAAACAAGTCTGGTGCTACATAAGAGACAGCGCCACTGCTCCGTGGCTACATCGAAGCTAAGCACAGCTGCCACAAGGCCGGAACGTCTACATTCTCTATCTCTGAATCTACCACATCGCGGCTCTACAAATAAGTCCAGCGTCTTCAGGCTCTCGCGTCCTACACCAGGTCCATACACTCGGGTCCATCACATTTGATTTGCTGCTCTGGGATATGCAAATGTAGTAATGGATCATATATAGAGACGATGATGATGAGGATTCAGCAAAAAATGATCATGCCTTTATTACCTCAAGAATTATATTCAGAATTTCTCGACAATATCTACATCAAGAATCTACATTTCTACATCAACACCAACTCTGCGCACATTCCATCTCAATTACCTATACAATGACACCAACACTACACACATTCCATCTGCATAATAACATATACATACACACATTTCATCGCTACAATTACATATACATCGACACCAACTCTACACACATTCCATCTGAATAATAACATATACATACACACATTTCATCGCCATAATTACATCTACATCTACACCAACTTTACACACATTCCATCGCCTTAAATACATATGCATCGACATTAACTCTACACTTCCTTCATCACCACATACATAATTATATATACATCAGCACCAAATTTACATACGCTCCATCAACATGCACATCTTCAGAAATTAGTTGATAAGTTGAAAGAACATGGCCTTACATATTTAGGAACGATGAGATAGAACAAACCTTAGATTCCACCACAATTTCAACCGCACCCTAATAGAGTATCAGGAACATCTATTTTTGGTTTTTCTAGGACAACCACTTTAGTTTCCTATGTTCCAAAATAAATCGGTAATCAGATTGATAAAAAGGGTAAAAAAGAAAGGAGTCATTTTATTGTTGATCTTGGGAGAGCATTGACTGATGAACACCTGGCCACACGTAATCTCAATTCTCTCCCACTGTAATTACAGACAATTCAAGAAGAATGATGGTTCAAGTAACCCAAGTGAAACTGCCATGCCACAACAATCTGACACTCTATTAGGGTGCGGTTGAAATTGTGGTAGAATCTATGGTTTGTTCTATCTCATCGTTCCTAAATATGTAAGGCCATGTTCTTTCAACTTATCAACTAATTCTACTGAAGTGAATCAATTGTCTGCTGGGATATTTCTTCCAAAGTGTGGTCGACTAATCTCTAAAACTTATATATATTTTTTGGGTTGGCAGGGATAGTTCTCTCTGTTGACTTGATTGATAATACTACTTATCCAAAGAAAGAAGTGTTATTTTATAAAAGGAAGCTAAAAATAGCAGAAGATAGAGACTCAAGCATGAGCCACGAGCTAACACTTTCACGAAAAATTCTCACGCTTCTGGATGGGCTGGGCGGAATCCACCCCCACATGTAAATTTAACCCCCCTCCCAAAACTGAAATTTATAAACCATGGATGGAAAATGTTTGTATCACTGTAAAATTAGAATACACGAAAGCTGGTAGCTCTAGGTAAACGAAAAATATATTTTTTTCTATATTAAGTTTATGTTTGGGCAGAATCTACCCAACCCGTCCAGTTAAGGGTTAATATTGATTTTATTCAACTTATCGAGTATTTTTCAAGGGACCAGGAAAAAATGTTCACTTTATCGAGAGATTCAAATTTACGAGTTTCAAAAAAATTATCAAAATATATCTATTATTTTTTAAATAAGTTTATTGAGAATTGTTTTAACAAATGTCGTTAGACAAACCTTTACTCGAGTAAAAACCGGGCGAAGCCTGGTACACATCCGCTTGTCCCTATATATATAAAAGTCAGTGTATGTATGTATGTATGTGGGTATCTATGTCGGCTATACACGTCCACAATAAGTAACTAAAATGACTGAAATTTTAACAGTATATAGAATAGAGTCTGGAAAAACTTATAGTGAAAATTTCAGGTCTCTATCCCGAATATTCTTCGAGTAATTTGCAAATTGCGTTGCAAATTTGCCTTTTCGCTCGAAAGCAGCGCCTCTAGCGGTGAAGATGGGAGGTAATATCAGCTGACCTAATGTACATGTAAAACGTGTTTTGACAGGACATAGAGAAAAATCTGGAAAAGATATTTATCGGATTTTTAGCCAAAAAAAAATAAAATTGACAGGTTCTGTGCAAAAATAGTTGTTTTTTTTTAGTCAGAAAATGATGATGACAATATTGCTGTATCATGTTTGATTATCAGATACAAAATTATATCGGGAAAAATTCCAAAAAGCTGAGACCACGGGTGAAACCAGTTCATTTTTATTGTGCAGGAACAAAATTCTAACAGGAAAACATTCATTCGAGCAGAAGACACAAAGCCAGATCATCTCTTTATAAAAATATCGCTTCTCTGACACAAAGTTTGGAGCGGGACGTTTCACAAGAGTGACATCCACGGCGCCAATTTATAATTGTAACGAATAGTATTTGAATAAAAACATTTAATCGGGTAAAACCTGGGCGTTGCCCGGGTCATTCGGCTAGTTCCCTATAAAGGTTCGCATCTCTTATGGGGGCACCACAAATAAATAAATAAAAATAAAAATCCAGGAAGGCTAAAAGTATTACCATTAAGCTCGTGGAATAACCTGAGATTTCAACACTGTAGGCCATGCACATACTCTTCCTATTATTTTAAAATAATTTGAACTATATAATAAATTGTTTATCATATAATTAATTAATTGTGAATAAAAGAATGTAAAACATTTCACAAACAATAATGCGGGGCTGGGTATAAAAACTCCTCAGTAATGGTACATTGTACTAGTGGTGTCGGTGGAAGGATGGTCTAAACCGTCGGTCTTCGACCGCTACGACCCAGGATCGAATCCCGCATTGGACACTTTTTTCAACTGCCCTCCTGTAAGGTTCGGGGGGCCACTCCAGCCTTACAACTCGCCATGTGTAAATAATCTGGACAAGGTGACTCGCGAGCTGTGCTCGAATGTAACACCTGCAAATTGAGATGAAAGAAATAAATACATTGTACTGTTACAAGTATTTTAGGCAGAATACTAAATTGCAGAAAAGAGAGAGAATAAATCTCTTTATATAAATGATTATATTTTAAAATATTAAGAAGACAAAAAGGAAAAACAACTGGTCAGCAGATCACGCTGCGCTAATGGTTTGCTGGGAGAGCGCGCGACAGGAAAGGGGGTGCCAGGCAGCTTTTGATTGGTTGCTGCCCCCTCCCCTTCCATCTGTTCTCCTCTAGGTACATAAAAAGAAAACAATAATAATCCTCCAATTGGTTGGGAAATTCTTAGGATAACATTCTTCCTGATCTATTTTTTTGAATTTTTTTGTTTAATTATATTTGGCAACATTGTAATTGCTTTTTAGAACTCTGGTTTGTTTTGTTTAAGTAGTTTTGTAGAATTTGTTGCTATTAGTAGGTCATATTGTTGTTTTTAATTTCTATCAATGTAAAATAACTTAATATGTACAAATTTTCCATTCTTTTATGAAATAAATATGTTAATCAAAAAGATGTATTGATTTTAAACGTAGTCAAGTAAGAATATACCCTAACAGGTAAATCAATCTACAGAAGAACATTTTGATACTAGATAAATATTTAAAATACCATCAGTCTGAGTATTTGCAGTTTTCTTTTTAATCATTCAGCAATGTGAAGAAGCTGCTGTTGATGATATTTCTATGGGATATATTTTATGAATATCCAGAAAAATCAATTATAATCTATGTCAACTATCAAAAGAAGATTTAATCACTTATGAACCCCATGCTCAAAGTATAGTCAAGACGTTTTTAGAGTCAAAAATGAATGAAATCTTTGGATGTTTTTTTGTGTTTGGAATTTTAAATCTTTTCCATCCAGATTTTTATAATATTCTATTTATCACTGATCATGGAAATTTTGGGAAATTTTTGGCAACTATTGGCGTAACCAGGATGAAGGCGAAATTCAAGACTCGAAAGATCTACTTCTGGAATACCCAATTATTCAGGGATTATAGGTAAATAAAATTTGGTGACATCTGACAGCTACAAGAATTCGTAGATGAGAAAAGAATATATAAAAAAATTAATCAATTTTGTAAATATATATACAACTATATTTTGAACTGGGAAAGAGAGGGAAGAAAATTTTGAAGAAATTGATTTTGTATGTTTGTCTTTTCTCCTTGACCAATTTTCTTTGGATAATTATGTAAAATAATTGAATTGTATAAGCTTGTATATAGCCAATTTGTTATGATGTAAAGAAATGTATTGACGCAAATATCGCTGAGTTTGGGATATCGCGTTAAAGGATGTCAATAAGGTTAATTAATAAGAAACCATACCTTGATTCCTTATTGATTATATCGAAATATATAAATATATATTGACTTTTAAATATATGGTATGCGATCCTGTCGATTCTCGCTTTACTGTGTTAACCGAGAGGAACAGTCAGGATGTGGGAGTTTTCCAGTACCTCTCTGCACCTTGGAAGACCTTTAACATTTCTCACAGAGTACAGGCAGTCGTGGTCAAGGCAGAGTGGAACACCTGGAAATGCCAACACAAAAAACGAAAGGACACAATTGTACTAGGAAAGATCCGCAAACAGATAAAAATCGAGCTAAGGAGCAAGATGGATATAGAAGAGTTCTTACTGTTCTACATGGTCGATGAGGTGGACCTTGGACACAATCGACGAGGGCACCCGCTAATGGTGAAGTGACTATTTATTTCTGGCCCTGTTGGAAGCTTATATATCTATGCCGAAAGGAAGTATTGGGTTTCAGCGGATGCAACAAGGGCGTGGATAGGAAGATATCATTGTACACTGGCGACGCCCTGACATCTATATCTTTTAGACTTTGTTGGTATTCTATCTCAATTTCTTGCTTTAGCTCAACTCTTAATATATTACAGAGTTTTATTTATTTATCCTCAGTTTGTACAAAAAATACATTACATAAGATGCATGTAATTATTTATATATGTGTTTCTATTATACAACATGAAAATCTTGTTATATTATATACAATATGGGGTTGTTGGTTTAAATTACCACATATATATATATATATATATATATATATTAAAAATGGCATATCCTGACCAGTAGCACATGTGCTTTTCAGAAGGCAGAGCGCCATCTGGTGGAACAGAAATCAACTATTCATTGATTTAGCCTGTTCCCTGATATTTGGCCAACCCAATTTCTTGATAAATCAAGAAAAGCCATCCACGAACGCGTTTCGCGCTTTTGGCGCTCGTCAGCGTGGAGTAGGCTGAACCATTGCGACCAAAAAATAATTTTTGATCCCAATGGCTTCCCGAAAAACCAAGAAATGGGTATTTAAGGCCAAACTTGCGTAAATACGCTTAGCACATTAAAAAACGAAAGAAAAAAATAAAAGATAAAAAGATCAGGTGTTGAAATCAATATTAAAAATGGCATATCCTGACCAGGAGCACATGTGCTTTTCAGAAGGCAGAGCGCCATCTGGTGGAACAGAAATCAACTATTCATTGATTTAGCCTGTTCCCTGATATTTGGCCAACCCAATTTCTTGATAAATCAAGAAAAGCCATCCACGAACGCGTTTTCTTGATTTATCAAGAAATTGGGTTGGCCAAATATCAGGGAACAGGCTAAATCAATGAATAGTTGATTTCTGTTCCACCAGATGGCGCTCTGCCTTCTGAAAAGCACATGTGCTCCTGGTCAGGATATGCCATTTTTAATATTGATTTCAACACCTGATCTTTTTATCTTTTATTTTTTTCTTTCGTTTTTTAATGTGCTAAGCGTATTTACGCAAGTTTGGCCTTAAATACCCATTTCTTGGTTTTTTGGGAAGCCATTGGGATCAAAAATTATTTTTTGGTCGCAATGGTTCAGCCTACTCCACGCTGACGAGCGCCAAAAGCGCGAAACGCGTTCGTGGATGGCTTTTCTTGATTTATCAAGAAATTGGGTTGGCCAAATATCAGGGAACAGGCTAAATCAA
The DNA here is from genome assembly GCA_030710605.1 of Cordylochernes scorpioides. Taxonomy (NCBI): domain Eukaryota; kingdom Metazoa; phylum Arthropoda; class Arachnida; order Pseudoscorpiones; family Chernetidae; genus Cordylochernes; species Cordylochernes scorpioides. The sequence goes on from CP092871.1 coordinate 79,210,971, forward strand.
TGAATAGTTGATTTCTGTTCCACCAGATGGCGCTCTGCCTTCTGAAAAGCACATGTGCTACTGGTCAGGATATGCCATTTTTAATATTGATTTCAACACCTGATCTTTTTATCTTTTATTTTTTTCTTTCGTTTTTTAATATATATATATATACCTTTATAAAAATCGATTCAGTAGAGAGTGGATGTTTACTCAAAAAATATTTTTATCAATTAAAACCTGAGCGAAGCGGGTATATCCGCTAGTGTTCAATAAATGAAATTATTATACGCACGAATTTTTTCACCAACCAATATTTAAAAAAAAATTCTTTCTACTGTCTATAACTGATTTTGGTGTTTTCATTTAGGTCATGAATGTGTTTTATTTGAAAAAATCGTGCTTTAATGGTTCCATTTCTTGAACAAAAGGTTGGGCATTATTGCCTCAATACAAATTATAAATTGGCTTGTTCAATGTATGCATAACTGTCCTTTTTTAAATTGTTTGCGAAATGCTCGATGGGAAAATTCTGCACGTAATTATATTGTTCTAAGATCTTATGTGCTTATATATTTTGATTGAACACCATAACCAGGATTCAATCTTGCAGTATCAGATATACATTAAATATGATTGTCCAATACATTAATAGAGAGAGCTCTGAAAAGCGGTTGATTAAACTAGCGAAATCTCTGGGAGGAATCACTTCTGATGAGCCAGGCTATCCTTATATTTTTCACCATAGTAAAGATAGTAGAAAGTGTGCGCGTTTTTTTTTTTCAATGAAAATCGTGTGCCTTAATAATTTTAATTCCTAAATATATTATTTATATTATTGATATTGGTGGCTTAGTTTCCAGAATCTAAATTCAGATAATCTTCTTTCATGTACATAAAGGTATAGTTACTACTGAGGGATTTTCGGCAATTGTAAATATTACTGGAACTTGACATTCAAAATTAACTTTAATTTAATGAAACCAATATATGATATGGGGGGGGGGGGGGAGAAGTCCGACCACACCTCCCTGCGGTCCCCCCTGGACCCTTGAAATATTCGACCAAATTCTGGTTCGTTTCCAAGGTGACTAACGTGGCAACGGCACCCATTTTCCAATGAAGAGCAAGATAGTGGATATTGCTGCTGCTGTGATGGAGATGCATGGAGACATCTGAGACTCTTCTTTGGACACGACAACAACAACAACAATATATGATATATGATATTTTGATATTATAAATTATCTTTTAATTTATTTTATTGACCAATCGTTTTTTATTATGAAAATATTTGATTGGCGAATTGAAATCTCAAAATTTTGTGAATCAGATTTGAAGCTTCGAGAGCAATATTCAGCGAGAATTCTTATATCCGAAGCATCAATGTTTCAGAAAATGTGTTTCACGTTCAGAGATCTATTGCAAGAGATACCATGAAGCAGAATTTCAGCCAGTTTACCCGTGTATTTTTATCATTAAATTCTTATTCAAGTGATCGGAGCTTTGTGGCATAGGCGACAGCCAGCGATTTCTTCTTTGTATTTAGGAGTTCTTTGATATAGAGATCAAGATTTTAGCGTCTCGAATTTGGAAATCATTCACTAATAGTATAGATCATCGGGTTTGTTGAGGAAGGTCTTCTTTCTGGAGAATCCAGTTAGTTGAGTCGGTTCTATAGAGACGGAAATTTAAGAAGAAAAGAAGAGAGATTTCAGAAGAGTGCTGTTAGAGTGAGGTTAGAAAGGCTGGTAGCGATTATGAAAAGGGGAATAAGCTGGAATAATTCAAATAGGTTGGTTATCTGTAGATGTGCATGTTGGTGGAGCGTATGTGAAGTTGATGCTGATGTATATATAATTATGTACGTGGGGATGAAATGTGTGTAGAGTTGGTGTCGATGCATATGTAATCATGGCGATGGAATGTGTATATGTATATGTAATTATGGCGATGAAATGTGTGTATGTATATGTTATTATGCAGATGGAATTTGTGTAGAGTTGGTGTCGATGTATATGTAAATATGACGATGGAATGTGAGCAGAGTTGGTGTTGATTTAGAAATGTAGATTCTTGATGTATATATAGATATTGTCGAGAAATTCTGAATATAATTCTTGCGGCGATAAAGGCATGATCATTTTTGCTGAATCATCATCATCATCGTCCTCCATATATGATCCATTACTACATTTGCATATCCCGGAGCAGCAATCCAAATGTGATGGTCCCCGAGTGTATGGACCTGGTGTAGGACGCGAGAGCCTGAAGACGCTGGACTTATTTGTAGAGCCGCGATGTGGTAGATTCAGAGATAGAGAATGTAGACGTCCCGGCCTTGTGGCAGCTGTGCTTAGCTTCGATGTAGCCACGGAGCAGTGGCGCAGTCTCTGATATAGCACCAGGCTTGTTTGCATAGGAACTCCCCAGCTAGTTCCTCGCCCAGTGGAGGTCAGCGGTTACTCAGGTAGAAAGAGCCGGATTGGATAATGTAGATGTCAGGTGGCAGCTGTGCTTAGCTTAATGTAGCCACGGGGCAGTAGCGCTGTCCCTGATGTAGGGCCGGGCCTGTTTTGTATAGGAACCCCCCAACTTGCTCCTCGCTCAGCGGGATCTCAGCGGTTTCTGCGCTTGTTCATTGTTCGGTTACCAGGAAATCAGAATTAACTGAATAGACGCCATGTTTTAAGAGAAAAAAAAAAAGATTCAATTCAAATTCTCACTAAGGGCTATATAATACCGCTACTGGGGTATCGCAGTTTAAGATGGCTTGTAAAAAAATGAGGGGATAGAAGAAAAATAAATTGACCATTCTAAATTAATCTTAGAGAAACCGTCACTCTTATAACCACAAGATATCTCAATATTAATAAAATCTCAAATCAATGAACAATTTTGTTTAGATGGAATGTATAACCAACTTCTCATTAGTGAGTGTATATACCAACTTGGTACTAATTCAATGTAAATGCAAGTGAAATATCTTCTACATCAGTATGTATATTCATGCTCTTCTCCACATGTATGTAATCTCATTTTACATCAGTATATAGAAGAAATGTATAGGTAAATACATTCTATATGTTATTGTAAATACTTGGGAATGTGAATATATTTTACATATTTACGTAAATGCATTCTAAAAATGGAATATATTTGCAGTAAGAACAATTTCAATCAACTTTTTAGCATGTCCTGTACCATTAAGATTGTTACGTCTGTTCGTGTTCTTTGTCTGATCAGGATGGCACAAAGATACACATGTGAGTTCGAAGGGATACAGCAAAGGTTAACGTTTAATTATACGTCTCACTGAACAGAAGGAGTACAATAAGTGGGAGTGTCCTTCAAATTCTCCGTCAAAAGGATTCTTGGCGCCGTGAATGTCACTCTTGTGAATCGTCCCGCTCCACACTATACACGCCCAGCCTGGGCTACACCGCCCTTGTAGCCGCTCTGATATCAGGCTCTTCTGGCACCGTCTTGTAGGATCATCAACACGGCCACCCACCCGGAGTCGACCTCCCGCATCTTCCACTCGCCGCAGATGTGACCAGACCGTCCGTTGTCCCCCTCACTAGAATGCCGTTTTTGGTGCTAAACCTTAATAAAAGAAAGGCCATATTTCCACTCAAAATGACGCAAAAAAACTATTTGTCATATATTGACCATCTCTGCGAAATTGAAGACTCAAGTCAGTGTTTAGTTAAACTAGTCAAATGTAATTCTAAAAATTCTAAAATGAGGATCAGAGGTGATAAATTATTATCTCTATGAGAAATTTATACTATTTTTGACGTGTATGATTTTTTTTTTAATTTAACAATTTCTTCTGCCCCCTTACTGCAAAATGAAAAAATAATGGGAGGGCCTGGCTCATCAGTGATAAACCCTCCTAGCGGTTTTCAACTTCAAATATTGCCTTAGGCTGCTTTGCTTTTATACTGATAATGAAACTGGCCTCTTGAAAAGGGTATTTTAAATGTCATTTTCAAAGTAAAGAGCATCCATGTTAAACTTGTATAATTAAAAGCTCTGAAAATTATTACTCTTCCTTAATCAGTTTTTTTATTTGAAAAAAAAAAATATTGAAAAAAATTTTATTTGGATTTCAAATATTACTTAAATTAGGAATTAGAGTGGTTGGCATCATAAAACAAACACTTTCTATTTTTTAATAAGTATGAAGACATTAAGACGTGAAAGTTTCTTTTCACAAATAAATCAAACTTTTATTGTCCTCACTCCGATTAAAAAATATTGGGAGGGCTTGGTCCATCCGTGGTGAACCCTCTAAGCAGTTTCGCCAATTGTGAATCTACCAGACCGCTTCTTTAGAGCTCTAATACTGTATTGGATCATTCTGCTTTTATATACTGCACTGAAGGTTGGAATCTTATAAATGGTATTTAAGCAAACTATGGACATAAGCTTTTAGGGACAGTAGATTTACATTTTAATAAACTAAATAAATAAATTTAATGAATTTTTATAACTACAGAATCTCATATTGGTAAAGATATATCTGTAAAAAAATTGCTTCAATGGCCAAATACTTTTGCGCACAAGGCCAAACTCACTAGCGAATGCAAGTAGCAAAATAGGGCTCTGACATCTTGGAAAATTTTGAACTGCTTTATATTTATTCATTGGTATTGATTTTATATTCCAGAATAAAAACTTTTATTTATATATATAATCCAATATATATCTTTTATTATTTACATATTCGAGAAATATACAGAGATCCTATACCTCAAGGTACTAATGATTTGACGTAATTTGGATTTGATTAAGTATCGGCAGGACCTGACTTGTGAAATGTTTGAAAAAGATCATCAATCAGACTCTCAAAATATCACGTTTATTTTTCTCTAAATAAACCTTTCAATCAAGTCCAAGCTATATCATATTATTTTTTGGATTAAAAAGTAGGCATTAACTTCCCACAATGGTCATAATGTCCGATTGACACAAGTAAAAAAAAAAATAATTTAAAATATTGTATTGTGTTGTGTGTGTGTTGGCCTGCTATAAGCAAGCTTTGAAATTTATATGAAGTATTTGTGTATTTATTGCTCTTGAATTTAAATTCTCAAAATGAATTTTCAGCAACTGGTTACTTTTCGGATAAAAATAAAATTTTAATTTCACTGATGTTGAAAAAACCATTTGAATAATGCGGGATGAATGTTAAGAAATATCATGAGAATAAGGAATGAGTATTAAAACGATGCACTCCATCATATTTCCTAAGTGTTTTGAACGTCCTTGTTGATTTTCTAAAGATGGTTTTCTTATTTTCACACACACACACACACACAATCCACTTTTTAATCATCTATAAAAAAATCGCATTAAATTATAGATATAATAAGAACAATTCAAATGAATTTCTTGTCTATTCTATGAATATTTCTCAAGTTAGTTTCCTGAATGAATTTATTTCACAAATTGAATTTATTATTATATTGATAATTTTTTATTTCTAAAATATGAATTAGGTTTCCTGGGTCACACACACACGCCGCTCCAACAATAGACACTTTAGATAAAATAATTTTACTCTAGGTAGGATGTCTAGGAGCCTGGCAGGGCTGATTTGATCGGACTCGACCGAGTAATGCCTAAAAATGGGCGGAGGCTGATTCGAGCGAGCCTGATGCTGGAGCTCTGTTAGAAGAGTGGTTATAGGCCTACTGGGGAACCCGCCACTATAAACAAAGGGTAACGCGCCAACGGCAGTACCTCCAGGGTGGTGTGGAAATTATGCCACAAAAATAATAAAAATAGTTATAAATTAATACTCATACAAACAAATAAACTTCAATAAGAGGTCAAGGTTTATGTTCAAATATTTATTCCATATCTATAAAATATGTTCCTAGCCATTAAACATGACCATTGTGGAATCAAACCTTTCAGTCAATTGACCACCACTTCTGGTATTTCTCTTGATATAAAAAACTGCTATGCAATACAATTTTCCAAGTTTGATATGTTTGATGATAGTGAGATGATGAACTCTCTTCAGGTTTCACCAGTTTTAGGGAACGTGTCATAACACTGGATTATGACTTTTTCTAGAAACGTTTTCCTAAACCAAAATTTGGATTCTCATTGTGGAAATGCATTTTAATGGCTCGCAAATAAAACAATGTGTATTCAATAAGAGAGGCGCATTTTGGAATGTTATTAATGTTATTTCAATATTTCAGTGGCAATTAAGCTTGCTTTCCTCAACACAAAACAAATATATAGTGGCAAGATTGTTGGAGAAAATGTGTATACAATAACTCTATTTAATTAACTCTAACAATATTGCCATTACAGAATTAATTGCCTTGAGATAGTCCAAGTGGGTTTTGGTGGGTTCTTTTGCTGAATGTTTAATATTTATGGTTTTAAATATTTAAGAAAATAAGCAAAGCCTATCCAGCTGTGGGCCCTCGGGCTCACGTGTTCATTGAATATTATCAGAAGCGGGGAAAGCGAGGAACTCTCTCTTTTATAATTAAAGTACTTATTTAGTAGAAACTGTGTGTGTGGATAGAATAATAAGTTAACTGAACAAACTTGTGAAAAACGAACCAAAGTGAATATCGGATAAAGATATTGATCAAGGATATTTTATAAAGAACATAATATGATGCATTAGCGCGCCATCTGTTATTGTAAATTAGATCGAAAGAACATAATACTGTCAAAGGGTCGTGACAAGTGCCACATACCAAGAAAGAAAAATATCAAGCGCCAACTTGTTAGAAAGGACAAGTACATGACTTGGGTTACCGCGGGAATGTAAGTAAAAACGACCCTTGAAAACCAGTATGGACTGTTTTCACCCCAATTGAAATGAGATGCGTATTAGAGAAATAAAGCGTTTAGGAGAAGACCTTACACCCACCTCAGGCTGGGATTCATCATTGAACCCTCCCTACGTTTTCGCGTCAAGGATGTCTCACACAACCAGTCAGAGCAGAAGTTCAGTACCGAGAGAAGACCCAATGAGCTAAAAAAATTAACATTAAACATTCCTAGCAGAAGACGACCTTGGCTGTTTCAACATGATTGGCGAGTTTTAAATCTGCTGGAGAGTAACCATCTCTGAGCCATGGAACAATTGACGGCATTCTCATCATTAATACAGAAACGGCCATTGCGAACTTAAAATACCCGCAAAGTGAGAACCTAGTCTAAAGGGTGGTATATAGGTGATAGCGAGACTTGGTCACATCTTTGGAAATCCACCGCACCATTAGAGAACAGCTAGAGATCCTGGGACAATAAATGACACTGATGGAGGATGGGGACATTGCCGAGTGGGTCATCCTAGGGAGGTTTGCCAATATTAAAGTAGATACAAAGCAAAACGCGCCATCTATATATAACGAATGAAGACATTAAGACGTGAATGTTTCTTTTCACAAATAAATCAAACTTCTACTGTCCTTACTGAAGAAAAATATTGGAAGGGCTTGGCTCATCAGTGGTGAACCCTCCTAGCAGTTTCGCCAATTTAATCTACCAGACCGCTTCTTCCGAGCATTAATACTGTATTGGTTCATTCTGCTTTTATATGCTACACTGAAGGGTGGAATCTTAGAAAAATGGTATTTAAGCAAACTATAGACATAAGCTTTTAGGACAGTAGAATTACATTTAAATATTTGCATCGAGCAATGCTCTTTCGCACACAATAAGGACAAGTTGGGCATAAATTAATACAAAGCAATAACGCGCCATCTATATATAACGAATGAAGACATTAAGACGCGAAAATGTTTTTTTCCTTGCAATAAGGACTGTAGAAGTTTGATTTATTTGTGAAATGAAACATTCACGTCTTAATGTCTTCATTCGTTATTAAGGATGATGAACTCCTGGATATTATTGGACACGAGGAACTCTCCCTCTCTGTTTTCCTGGCTCTGTACCAACCTCCTCTTGGACACTAAAAGTAGCTATCTTCTCGGAGTTAAGGAGGCTGAAGACGTCACTCTATACTCTCGTGGTAAAGAAGGAATTTTACAAGGGAGCGCGTGTGACCAATGCCCTTAACTACTAGGCGGCCTGTGCCGCATCAAATTGATGGGAGAAGATGATGCTCTTCTGTAGGACAAAGGGTTCTAGTCCAAACTGAAACATTCAGAGGCTGGAGACTGGTCAGTGATAAATAGATCTAGGGAAAGCAAAAAATAATTTTGTGGCGTTGTTAATACATTTTAAATGAGAGAGCCTTTAAAAAGCGTAGTCATATATATATATGAAGTGCAAGAGTTTGTTGCCTCAAAGTGGTTTGTATTTTCAAAGGAAATTATCTTTAAAAATGAATAGTTTAGTACCCAGCACATATAGAAAATTTCCTTTCCCTTATATACACAATAACTTGAAGAGAGATATGCGCGAGAATTTTAAAATAAAACCGAATTTCAACAGTAAGATAGGAAACATAAAAATGAAATATTCTATAAACACTGATAATCAAAGTACACAGATTCTTTCCACTGTTTTCAACAAATATATATTTTGTAAACTAAAGCAGCAGAGGTTGGTGTAAGGTGTGGCAGGAGATGAGAAGGCCAAATTCTGGTTTGAATTGAATTACCATGGCAGAAAGAAATACCGAAAGAGGAAGATAGATTGAAGCTAATTTATCTCAATGTTCACATATGCTAATGAGGCTCATCAAAAAGTTGCAGCACAAATAGTTTAAAGCTACCCTTCCTTTAAATATATTGTTACAAAATACTCATTATTTTATTAACAGGTTATTACTTTTGATATTTATATTTTGCTACTTTTAAACTTACCTCATTGCCTCTCTGGTATTAAATAGATGTTGATTTGTACTTGCCTTAAATAAATTGGTGTGTCATCCTGAAGCTTGTATTTCCTAATTTTCTACTTGACATTTCGGTGGAGATGCTGGATAAATTAGGGAAGACAAATGGAAGTTTACCGAAGAAATATTGAGGTCTCCCATGGGGGCTGTCACTTACATTTTCCCGCGACTGACTCCAGGATTCCATTTCTGTGTCAAAGACAAGCCTTCCTTCATATACAATAAGATAGCAAAACCCTCTTCACGCTGCAAGAAAAAGAACACAAAGGTACTAGGGACAAACTTCAAAGACTCAGAGGGAATCCTTGACCAAAACATGCCATATCCATGTCAGTAGCAACAAGTTTTGCAAGCTGTGAGTCACAGCTTCCATAGGGAAGTAGATATGTACCAAAATACTCATTATTTAATTAATAGATTATTAATTTTGGTATTTATATTTTTCTACTTTTAAACTTCCTTCATTGCCTCTCTGGTATCATAAATGTTGATTTGTACTTGCCTTAAATAAATTGGAGTGTCATCCTGAAGCTTGTCTTTCCTAATTTTCTATTTGACAATATATGAATAAAAGAAAATATAGAAATTTTGGTTTATTCCCAACCACCTAGAGGTGTAAAAATTGTACACTTGCATTGTTAGCTAGACTTATCGAGTGTTCAAAATTTAATATGTCTATGGGCGCTCAGAAAGTATATTAGAGATTTATTTTAAGATTTGTTGACAAACAGACAAAATATAAATCAATTTAAATAAAAGATTTAAAAATAAATAGAAATTTATGTAACTATAGAAGGGGTTTTGAATAAATTTAATGGATTATCTGCCTCTGATCACCTCTGATGAGCCAGGCTATCCTTATATTTTTCACCATAGTAAAGATAGTAGAAAGTGTATTTTTTTTTTATGAAACACGAGTGCCTTAATAATTCCAATTCCTGAATATATTATTTATATTATAGAAGTTGGTGGCTTGTTTCCAGAATCTAAATTCAGTTAATCTTCTTTCATGTACATAAAGCTATAAACCATTACTACCGAAGGATTTTCGGCAATTGTAACCATTTCTGTAACTTGACATTCAAAATGAACTTTCATTTAATGAAATCAATATATGATATACATTATTTTGAAATTATATATTTTCATATTTCATTTATTTCATTTATCAATCGTTTTTTATTACGAAAGTAGTATTCAATTGGCGATTTGAAATCACAAAATTTTGTGAATCAGATTTGAAGCTTCGAAAGCATTATTCAGCTAGAATTCTTATATCCGAAGCATCAATATTTTAGAAAATGTGTTTCACGTTCAGAGGTCTATTGCAAGAGATACCATGAAGCAGAATTTCATCCAGTATCCCACATGTATTTTTATCATTAAATTATTGTTCAAATTATCAGAGCTTTGTGGCGTATGCGACAGCCAGCGATTTCTTCGTGTTTTGGAGTTCTTTGATATAGAGATCGAGATGTTCAGGTCTCGAATTTAAGTCATTCACTAATAGTATAGATCATCTGGTTTGCTGAGGAAGGTTTTCTATCTAGAGAATCCAGTCATGATAGTTGAGTTGGTTCTGTAGAGGCGGGATGTACTGAAGAACAAAGAGATTTCAGAAGAGTGCTGTTAGAATGAGATTAGAAAGGCTGGCAGCGATTATGAAAAAGAGAAGCTGGATTCCTTCAAACAGGTTGGCTATCTGTAGATGTACATGTTGGTGGAGCGTATGTGAATTGGGTGCTGATGTACATAAAATTATGTATGTGGTGATGGAGGGTATGTAGAGTTGGTGTCGATGCATATGTAATCATGGCGATGGAATGTGTGTATGTATATGTAATTATTCAGATGTAATGTGTGTAGAGTTGGTGTCGATGGAATGTGTGTATGTATATGTTATTATGCAGATGGAAGGTCTGTAGAGTTGGTGTCGATGTTTAGGTAATTATGAAGATGGAATGTGCGCAGAGTAGGTGTAGATGTAGAAATGTAGATAATGTCGAAAAATTCTGAATATAATTCTTGCGGTGATAAAAAGGCATAATCAATTTTGCTGAATTCTCATCAACATCATCATCTTCCTCCATATATGATCCATTACTACATTTGCATATCCCGGAGCAACAATCCAAATATGATGGTCCCCCGAGTGTATGGACATGGTGTAGGACGCGAGAGCCTGAAGATGCTGGACTTATTTGTAGAGCCGCGATGTGGTTGATGCAGAGATAGAGAATGTAGACGTCCCGGCCTTGTGGCAGCTGTGCTTAGCTTCGATGTAGCCACGGATCAGTGGCGCTGTCTCTGATGTAGCACCAGACTTGTTTGCATAGGAACTCCCCAGTTAGTTCCTCGCCCAGTGGAGGTCAGCGGTTACTCAGGTAGAAAGAGCCGGATTGGATAATGTAGACGTCAGGTGGCAGCTGTGCTTAGCTCAATGTAGCCACGGGGCAGTAGCGCTGTCCCTGATGTAGGGCCGGGCCTGTTTTGTATAGGAGCCCCCAACTTGTTCCTCGCTCGGCGGGATCTCAGCGGTTTCTGCGCTAGTTAATTGTTCGGTTACCAGGACATTAGAATTAACCGAATAGACGCCATATTTTAAGAGAAAAAATAATTAATTCAAATTTACACTGAGGGCTCTATATCACCACTACTGAGGTATCGAAGTTTAAGATGGCTTGTGAAAAAATGATGGAATAGAAGATAAATAAATTGACCATTCTAAACTAAGCTTAGAGAAACCACCACTCTCACAGCAACAAGATATCCCAATATTAATAAAATCTCAAATCAATGAACAATTTTGTTTAGATGGAATGTATAACCAATTTCTCACATTAGTGAGGGTAAATAACAACTTGGTACTAATTCAATGTAAGTTCAAGTGAAATATCTTCTACATCAGTATGTATATTCATTCTCTTCTCCATATGTATGTAATCCCATTTTACATCAGTATATAGAAGAAATGTATCGGAAAATACATTCTATATGTTATTGTTAATACATGGGAATGTGAATACATTTTACATATTTACGTAAATACATTCTAAAAATGGAATATATATGCAGTATGAACAATTTCAATCAACTATTTAGCATGTCCTGTACCATTAAGATTGTTACGCCGTACCCAGACGCTGTTCGTGTTCTTTTTCTAATCAGGATGGCACAAAGATACACACGTGAGTTCGAAGGGATACAGCAAAAGTTAACGTTTAAATATACGTCTCACTGAAAAGAAGGAGTACAATAAATGGGACTGCCTTCAAATTCTCCGTAAAAGGAATCTTGGCGCCGTGGATGTCACTCTTGTGAATCGTTTCATTCCCATTATACACGCCCAGCATGGGCTTCCCTGCCTTGTAGACGCTCCGATGTCAGGCTCTCCTGGCATCGTCTTGTGAGATCATCCACACGGCCACACACCCAGAGACACCTCCCGCATCTTCCACTCGCCGTAGATGTGACCAGACCGTCGGATGTTTCCCTCACTAGAATGCCCTTTTTAGCGCCTAACCTTAGTAAAAGAAAGACCATCTTACCAGTCAAAATGACGCAAAAAAAACTATTTGTCACCTATTGATCATCTCTGGAAAACTAGTCAAATGTAATTCGAAAAATTCTAAAATGAAGATCAGAGGTGATAAATTATTACCTATATGAGAAATATATACTATTTTTGACGTGTATGATTATTTTTTTAAATTTAATAATTTCTTCTGCTCTTACTGCAAAATGAAAAATAATAGGAGGCTTGGCTCATCAGTGATAAACCCTCCTAGCGGTTTTCAACTTCAAATATTGCCTTAGGCTGCTTTGCTTCTATACTGATAATGAAACTGACCTCCTGGAAAAGATGTTTTAAATGTCGTTCTCAAAGTAACGAGCATCCTTGTTTAACTTGTAAAACTAAAAGCTCTGAAAATTATTATTCTTACTTAATCAGTTTATATATGAAAAAATATTGAAAAAATTATTTGGATTTCAAATATTAATTTAATTAGGAATTGGAGTGGTTGGAATCATAAAACATACACTTTCTATTTTATAAAGAATGGAGACATTTAGACGCGAATGTTTTTTTTTTCACAAATATATCAAACTTCTATTGTCCTTACTCCGATTAAAAAATATAGGGAGAGCTTGGTTCATCCGGTGAGAACCCTCTAAGCAGTTTCGCCAATTTAATATACCAGACTGCTTCTTTAGAGCTCTAATATTGTATTGGATCATTCTGCTTTTATATGCTGCACCGAAGGTTGGAATAAATGGTATTTGAGCAAACTATAGACATAGGCTTTAGGACAGTATAATTACATTTAAATAAACTAAATAAATAAATTTAATAAACTTTATATTTTGATAACTACCAAATCTCATATTGGTAAAAATATCTCTGTAAAAAATTGCTTCAATGGCCAATGACTTTTGCATACAAGTCCAAACTCACTAGCGAATGCAAGTAGCAAAATGGGGCTCTGACATCTTGGGAAATGTTGAACTGCTTTATACATATTCATTGGTTTTCATTTATAATTCCAGAATAAAAACCTTTATTTAATCCAATATATGTCTTTTATTATTTACATATTCATATACATCGAGAAATATACAGATATCCTATATATACCTCAAGGTGCTAATGATTTGGCGTAATTTGGATTTGATTAAGTATCGGCAGGACGTGACTTGTGAAATGTTTGAAAAAGATAATCAATCAGACTCTCAAAATATCACGTTTATTTTTCTCTAAATAAACCTTTCAATGAAGACCAAGCTATATCATATTATTTTTTGGATTAAAAAGTAGGCATTAACTTCCCACAATGGTCATAATGTCCGATTGACACAAGTAAAAAAATAATAATTTAAAATATTGTATTGTGTTGTGTGTGTTGGCTTGCTATAAGCAAGCTTTGAAATTTATATGAAGTACTTGTGTATTTATTACTCTTAAATTTTCAGCAACTGGTTACTTTTCGAATAAAATGAATTTTTAATTTTATTGATGTTGAAAAAACCCATTTGAATAATGCGGGATGAATGTTAAGAAATATCATGAGAATAAGGAATGAGTATTAAAACGATGCACTCCATCATATTTCCTATGTGTTTTGAACGTCCTTGTTGATTTTCTAAAGATGGTTTTCTTATTGTCAATCCACTTTTTAATCATCTATAAAAAATCGCATCAAATTATAGATATAATAAGAACAATTCAAATGAATTTCTTGTCTATTCTATGAATATTTCTCAAGTTAGTTTCCTGAATGAAATTTATTTCACAAATAGAATTTATTATTATATTGATAATTTTTTATTTCTAAAATATAAATTAGGTTTCCTGGGTCACGCCGCTCCAACAATGGCCACTTTAGATAAAATAATTTTACACTAGGTAGGATGTCTAGGAGCCTAGCAGTGCTAATTTAATTGGACTCGACCAAGTAATGCCTAAAAATGGCGGAAGCTGATTCGAGTGAGCCCGATGTTGGAGCTCTGTTAGAAGAGTGGTTATAGGCCTCCTGGGGAACCCGCCAATATAAACAAAGGGTAACGCGCCAACGGCAGTACCTCCAGGGTGGTGTGGAAATTATGCCTAAATTAATAAAAGAAATAATACATGAATACCCACACAAATGAATAAACTGAATAAAAATATATCAAAGCATATTCAAGCTTTATGATCAAATATTTATTCCATATCTTTAAAATATGTTCCTAGACATTAAAGATGACCATTGTAGAATCAGTCCTTTCAGTAAATTGACCAGCATTTTGTTGTTTGATATGTTTGATGATAGTGAGATGATGAACTCTCTTCAGGTTTAACCAATTTTGAGGGAACGTGTCATAACATTGGATTGTGATTTTTCTAGAAACCTTTGCTAAAGCCAAAATTTATGTCCTCAGTCTGTAAGTGCATATTAATGGCTCTCAAATAAAACAACGTGTATTCAATAAGAGAGGCGCATTTTGGAACGTAATTAATGTTATTTCAATATTTCAAGGACCATTACGCTGGCTTTTCTCAACACAAAACTAATATATAGTGGCAAGATTGTTGAAGAAAATTTGTATACAATAAGTCTATTATTTAACTCTAACAATTATTTTTGCCACTACAGAATTGATTGCCTTGAAATAGTCCAAGTGGGTTCTCGATGATTTAGAATGACACCAGGAAATATTAATCAATATTAATTATCCATATTTAATTTTTTATAACTAATTCATGTGTATAAATATTAAATATTATAATTATTAAATTATATTACAAAGAGATGTGTGTGTAAAACATAAGACATTTTAAGAAGATAATTTTTCACCTACCATTACATGTTGAAGTTTGTTCTTCATCTTTTTTTTTTTGTTTGTTTCTGAGATTATTTGCCTTGTTCTTCTTAAATTATATTCTCCATTATTTCTTTTAAAACTATCGTCTGTTTTTCTTTTTTCGACCGGGGAAAAACGCTGCAATACTTGACCGAATTCATACGCGCCCATCTAGAGCAATTTCTAAATGGATCGATACCAAAGATACTACCTTTGGGTTGTAGATTTAGAAATTTTTTACCCAGACTAGCAGAGAAAGTATTGTTAGAATTGCAGTTGGAAGCTATAAATGAAATATTTCTAAATAAGACTGGATTGCTTGATCTAATTACACTAATTATTTATATTTATATAATTTATATTTTTAATAAGCAAATGTGATTAGTTTAAAAAATTGTTTGAAAATTTAAAAATTAATAAGTAATTTGATAAAATAAACATAGAGATCAAAGGCAATGTTTACATCTGTGTAGCCACATCATTTGGTCAAATATTTTATTTTAGAAAGATCATAATGAATATATAATATATGAAATTTTCAATAAAAATATGAATCATTTTGTAATTGATATATTTTATTTTCAAGACAGTTGAGAATAAAGAATGCTTCGAAAGTTGTCCTTAGCAGCTATTAAAAATGAGTGTATTTACATTAACCTGAAATAAAACATATCATAAAATAAGAACACGATTATTTCGATAAACAAATTTGACTATTTTTCTTATTATTCTGCATAATTCCCTTTAAATATTCACATATATTATGGGAGCACCATAAATAAATAAATAAAAATCCAGAGCGGCTAAAAGTATTGCCATTAAGCTCGTGGAAGAACCTGAGATTTCAGCACTGTTGGCCATGCACATACTTTTCCTATTATTTTAAAATAATTTGAACTATATAATAAATTGTTTATCATATTATTAAAGGTCACAACATGAATATTATTGTGAATAAAAGAATGAAAAACATTTCACAAACAATAATGCGGGGCTGGGTATAAAAACTCCTCAGTAATGGTACATTGTACTGTTACAAGTATTTTAGGCAGAACACTAAATTTCATAAAAGAGAAAATAAATCTCTTTCTAAATGATTTTATTTTAAAATATTAAGAAGACGAAAAGGAAAAACAACTGGTCAGCAGATCACGCCGCGCTAATGGTTCTGGGAGAGCGCGCGGCGGGAAGGGGGGTGCCAGGCAGCTTTTGATTGGTTGCTGCCCCCCGCGTGAAGTTCCCGTGTTGTCTCCACTGTGCCCCTCCTTTATTCCATATTTCTATCTAGGTACATAAGAGGAAAACAATAATAATCCTCCCATTGGTTGGGGTATTCTTAGGGTAACACATTCTTCCCAATCTAGTCTGAGTATTTGCAGTTTTCTTTTTAATCATTCAGCAATGTGAAGAATCTGCTGTTGATGATATTTCCATGGGATATATTTTCTGAATATCCAGAAAAATCAATTATAATCTAACTCAACTATCAACAGAATATTTGATCACTAATGAACCCCTTGCTCAAAGTATAGTCAAGTCGTTTTTAGAGTCAAAAATTAATGAAGTTTTTTGTAAATACAAATGAAATCTTTGGATGCTTTTTTGTGTTTGGAATTTCAGTCTTTTCCGTCCAGACTTTTATAATATCCAATTTATCACTGATATTGTAAATTTTGGCAACTATGGCGGAACCAGGATGCAGGCGAAATTCAAGACTCGAAACATTCACTTCTGGAATGCCCAATTTTTCTGGATTATAGGTAAATAAATTTGGTGGCATCGGACAGCTACATGAATTCGTAGATGAGAAAATAACATATAAAAATTCAATCAATTTTGTAGATATATCTGATAATTTAAAACCCCAGTCATTCTACCATGTCCTTGCATATGTCCCACCACCTTGTACTCTGAACCAAACTTATAACTACTGTATAACATGATGTACTGTTAAGGGCCAAATAAAATACGGACTGTATGTCAGACAGACAGAGAAAAACAAGGAGATAATACGATTATAGATATTAATAAACGATTGCAGTTAGGCCCAGAGTTAAGAGGAAAGATTCCCTTCTCACATCATTAGCGCTATGTCAATGACACTTTTATTACAGAAAACTCCAAGACAAAGGACCCCGGAGTTGAATTCGCTATAAACAACTTTATTTGGGTCAATGCTCCATCCTCACATTTTCTGCTATAACTATCAAAGATGGCTTTCCAGTCGTTTGGACCAATCAAGGCGATTCTTCATCTTCCATGATGTAATGAATGACCAATCAAAATCTCAAAAGAGGTCACGTGACACCACCAGACTGGGGAAGTCTCAGTATCAACTCCGAGTCTCATCCGTACTACACGTGTCTCCTGACCCAGCGTAAATCACGGGGCGTAAGCGCACTCTTTTCCTATCTTCTCTGTCTGTCAGCATCGGCTCTCTTGACCAACCTATCCTGTGTCTTCACTCCTGTCATCACGACTGCAAATTCACCCCAATCCAATCCCAACTTCCAGTTGACAGCACCTTCGCTGTCACAACTACCACAGAGTAAACAGAGGTTGCATAAAAAGAGTCGACAGGATAAAGTATGGAAGGACAAGCAACTGAAAAGGAAGGACTTACCGCCCCCACCGGAAGTATCAAAAATAGAACGGCCCTCCGAACGACACTCTACACCAGGGAATGTGAACGGAGACGGTCGCCTCGCCGAGGCGCTCGTTCAGCTGACCGCCGTCCTCGCCAGCCTGAGAAGTAGTCCACAGAGAGTGGAGAGGGCTGAGATCTACTGCGAACCCTACAAAGGTAATTACCCAGCCACCACCTTCTTTCAAGCCTATGATAGACAATGCGACCAGGCGTTCCTGACTCTGTCAGAAAGGCTCGCAAGTCTCCCGCGCTTCCTTGAGAAAGGCGTCCTAACTCTGTTCAGAAAGCTGAGGCTCGATGCCCAGTCTTATATGCAGGCCAGACAGACCCTCATAGACTTTTACCTCGAAACCAACGAAGCGTCATACGCGAAATTCTTCGCCATCCAATTGGCGGGGCATAATAGTCTCGAGGACTTTTACCGAAATAAGTGCGCCATAGGCCTTCAGCTGGGTCCCCCACAAGAAGTGCTATTTGAGACGCTGACAAAGGGCCTTTCAGCGTCCGACCAGCGTCTAACCCGCGTGGCAGCCCCAAAATCTCTAAGCGAGTGGTTCGACGTGGTGTCGCGTGTTCGCGGAAACAACGCTCCACCACAGAGGAAACAAGACGACGCCTTCCCGAACATGTCGAGACCATTCCACAGCACACCTCAACGCGGCAGAATTACTGCAGCCCCACCCTCACCTTGCCGCCACTGTGAGGTCCGTATTGGAATGCGGATTGCCCCCACAAGAAGGGGCACCTTAGTGCACGTGCGATGCACCTCGGCACAAGTACAAGGTCTGACCAAAGACAGACAAGGCTGGAACCATCCCGGGAATCCAGACCACCCCAAGCCGCGGAGAGCCAGGTAGGCACCCCTGCCTCCTTTCGTCCATCAGCTAATTGTTAGACTTTCCCTCCAACCCTGTCTATCCCTACCATTCCTTGTTGACACGGGTGCGAGCCTTAACATAGTGTCTCAAAATATGTACCAGTACTTAAATAGAATTAAAAAACTAAAAATAGAACCCCAAATCACCTCCATAAACTCCATAGCAGGTACCATTTCGACCTAAGGTCAATTTTCGACCCCCATAACCCTAGGACAAGTGACCACGACAGAGAGATTCCATATATTGGACGCCCCTCTGCCGTTTGGAATACTATCCATTAACACTATAAAGAATTTAAAATTAAAAATAGATTTTGAAAGAGGCACTATGATACAGCTCTGCACCCCTTTGCCACGTGCTACCTACCACTTTGTACGTGTCTCCGGCGAATGTACCTATTGGCAATGCCAAGCGGAAATGTTGATGGCCAACCCAACATATACGCCTCCCGCACCCGGCAGCCAATACGCGCATTCGTTGAACACGCATTTAATAACACACTCTTTGGCCATGCCTACTTTCGTCGCATGCTCTCCGCACAACTTTCACCAAACTCATACACGAGATGTATCAAACCCAGGTGTCCCAAAGACACAATTTTTTCAGCATTCCCAACGCGCTGCATCACCTTACACACCATGCCTTGCTATACACCATGGCCAATGACCCACATGTAATACTCAAATGGAATGCAATCGCTCTAGCCATGTACCACCAGTGGCCCCCACACTACGTCGCAATGATTCCACATACAATCGTGACAACACCTCACAACACGCTCCCACACGTGTACACGCCTCCGCACATCACATTCACCACAATACCCTTCAAAATCACATCGCCGATACGCACACACTTGCAAAACAAAATCCGCACTACCCACCACAGTTCCCCACCCTCCTACACTGGTACAAGCATGTGATCGCCCAGAACAAATTTGCCGTACCATGCCTCAATATCCCACCGGTAAAAATACCCACCAACTCCAACAAATATAATCGCCATACGCCCATATCGTGTTCCGATATGCGACCAGCAGGAAATCCGCAGTCAGATCCAACAAATGCTGGAATACGACATTATAGAGCTGTCGTTCTCACCTTTCTCTAGCCCAGTCACTCTCGTCACCAAGCGCGACAAGACCAAAAGGTTTTGTAATAACTCTAGGAAGGTGAACGAGCTTATCAGCTCCGATGTCCATCCGCTCCCAAGCGGACCGTCTCACACGAGCCAAGTATTTCTCGACTGCCGATGTATCCTCCGCATATTGGCAAGTGCCGATACACCCCGATTCTTGACCTCTGTTAGGCTTTGCCACGCTCGAGGGGCTATACCAGCCCACTCGATTGCCTTTTGGGCTGAAAACCAGCCCTCAGATATACGAAAGAGCCATGAGTCAAATCCTACAGAGGCACGGACTTGATTGTGTGGCCCACTATTTCGATGACTTTGTCATTTTCTCCGAAACACTGGAGTAACATCAAAACCATCTGCGCCAATTTTTCGTATTCTGCGAAGCAGAAAAATTACATCTTAACTTCGCTTAATGCAATTTTTACAGACAGACCATCGAATTCTTGGGATACACCATCAATGCCGGTACCACCACACCACTCACGCGAAACACAGACATCATTCCAGCCATCCAACCACCACACAACCACAAAACATTACCATCCTTCCTAGGTGCGGTGAACGTATATAATAAGTTCATTCCAGTATATGCCCGCTTGCGTACACCCCTAAATAACATTCTCAAAAAAGATACAATATGGACCTGGGATGAAGCGTGCCAAGCGGCATTCAACGCTCTAAAGGACTCCCTCACCACACATCCAGTCTTACACCTTTATCAGGAAGGTCTGCCATGCCAGGTGTACTGTAACGCCTCAACACTCGGCATAGCAGGTATCCTCAAACAGGTCCACCCTGATGGGAAGACTTATCCAGTCCAGTACTTCAGTCGTGCTCTGCGTACACACGAACGGAATTATTCCATCTCCGAACTAGAATGTCTCGCAATTGTCGAGAGCGTGGAGAAGTTCCGTGTGTACCTGATGGGTAGAAAATTTACAATATTTTCTGACCATCACGCATTGCAATGGCTGAAGACGATCAAAAAGTCGTCAGGCAGATTGTTTAGATGGAGTTTTAGATTATCGTGTTACGAGTATGAAGTCCGCTACATAAAAGGCGCGCAACAACATGAAGCGGATCTTCTATCCCATAACCCGTTTTGTGGTTTCTTAGACGCCAACCCTTTTAAGAGCCACCAACAACCCGCTCCTTCTGGAGAAATCAAACTGATCCTTGATCGCAACGGACTCCACACCATGACTCGCAGGGGAGTGATCAAAGTTGTCATCCCTGACACTCTAACAACTGATCTATTAAACACTGTACACGCCCGCTACAACCATCCAGGCATATCACAGATGACCAGGCTGATATCCGCACAGTACTACTGAAAGGGAATGTCGAAAAACATTGCCAACGCTGTTAAAACCTGCTCAATCTGCCAGTTGACAAAACTGTTATGTTGTTCGTTTACTTTAGTATTCTTTATAGTCTATGGTAATTCAATAAGAAGTCGTAAGCAAAACTAATTGTTTATTACTTAAGTTACATGCAAATTCTGAAAGCTATTCAGTGATGATGATAAATCGTTGGCGTTGCCAAACTAAAAGTTTAATATACATTACATGTCCCCTCTTTAACCATCAAAGGTTCAATCTGCGTGGGGGTCGAACCACCCTACCAGATCTGGTGGTGATCAGGTTCCCTGGGGAACCATTGGTACAGCTCCCGGGGGTCCTGTGGTGGTCACGTTCTCCGGGGATCCAGGAGAAGAGAGTTGTCCAGAAGATGTAGGCCGCGATGGGGATTCCTCCAGGTCCTGCAAATCGGTTTGTTCCTGGTTCAGTTCTAGTGGTTTCTCCCAATCTGTGTGGGTTGTGTCACTCCGTTTATCCTCGCGGATGTGAATACTATTTCTTCTATATTCATTTCCTTCTTGATCTTTCATGTAGAAGGATCGGGGTTCATTGGTTTGGTTTTTTAGCTGGCCTGGGATCCATCTTTTATCTTTTCGAAACCACACTCTATCCTTGATAGATAATAGGTCCGCCGGTCTAGTGTGTCTATCGTAATAGTTTTTCATTTTAACTTGATTATCAACTAGCTGTTTCTGGATCGCCTCGTTGTTAATCATGGAGGGCACGAACTGGGATGTCTTCGAGGGTATTATAGACCTTAATTTCCTTGACATCAGAATTTGTGCAGGTGATGGCAAATTATTGTGTGGTGTGTTTCGTAAGTTGAGTAGAGCTAAGTAGGGGTCTGTACTTTCTTCCCCACATCTCTTTATCAATTTCTTTAAATTTTGAACTGTTCGTTCTACCATCCCGTTACTCTGTGGATGGTAAGGACTAGATGTTACATGGACTATATTCCAAGTTCTAGTAAAGTTCTGGAACTCTTTTGAAAAGAATGGAGGCCCATTATCACTCACCAAAGTTTCAGGAATTCCAAAATTCGAGAAAGTTCTCTTTAATCTCCTTATTATGGTGTCTGTTGTCATATCTTGGAGTTGATATATTTCTGGGTATTTGCTGAAGTAGTCCACTATTAAGAGATATTTTGAGCTTTCTATTTGAAAAATGTCGATCCCTACCTTTTGCCATGGATATTCAGGTGCTTGGTGTGGGAGCATAGGTTCTTTAAAATTTGCTCTTGATGTTTGTTGACAAATTGAACAGTTTTTGATTAATTCTTCAATTTCTTTATTCATTCCAGGCCAGTAAATGGAACCTTTGGCTAATGCAATTGTATTATTTATACCTTGATGTGAAGCATGGAGTATCTTTAACATATCGTTTCTTTGGGTTTTTGGTATTAGAAGTTTATTACCTCTGCAAATCAAGTTTTGCCATTCATGAAGTTCTTCTTTTAATTCCCAATAAGGTTTGAGGTTGGAAGGCAAGTTCTTTTTGTATAAGGGCCAACCTGTTAACATATATTGATTTAGCAAACAGCATTCTTTATCCTTTAACGTATCCTCCTGTAGTCTCGTTAATCTCTGGTCTTTGATCTCAACATTTAAAACAAACGTTTGAGTACATAAGTCTAATTCTTTATCTTCCATTTGTTCCTGGGGCAAGAAATGTCTGGAAAGGGTATCAGCAGGTATCATACTCTTTCCTGGGATGAACTTCAATTCAAATTGATAATTTAATAAATACAATGACAACCTTTGGAGTCTAGGTGACATTTGATCAAAGTTTTTCTTCAATAAAGAAACCAAGGGTTTATGATCTGTATATGCAGTAAATTTTCTACCATAAAGGAAATAATGGAACCTTTTACATCAAAAATATAGAGCCAATAATTCTTTTTCAATTTGGGAGTAATGTTTTTGCGGAGAAGTGAGAGATGCAGATGCATAAGATAAAGGTTTTTCTTTTTGCATTAGTATAGCACCCAACCCATCTTTGCTTGCATCAGCAAAAGTTCTAGTGGTTCATTAGGATCAAAGTGTCTCAATACTGGTGGACTAGATAGGATAGTTTTGATAAAATTCAGCTCTTGATCTGCTGCAATATTCCAATTCTAGATTATATCCTTTTTAAGCAGGTTTCTCATATTAGAAGTATTTGATGATAAGTCCGGTATGAATTTGGCTAGATAAGTTACGGTCCCAAGTATCCTTTGCAATTCTTGCTTATTTTTAGGTATTTGCATATTTTGAATGGCTCTAACTTTGTCTTGATCAGGTAAAATTCCTTCCTGTGAGATGGTATGACCTAAAATTTAACTACCCCTGTGGTCATTTGGAGTTTATTTAATGTAAGCTTCAGTCTACTTTCTCTGGCCAAATCTAAAACCTTTTTTAGAGTAGAGTTATGATCTTCACAATCGAATTACCCCATATTAGAAGATCATCTATAGAGCAGACCACATTAGGGATATCACAAAAAATCTTGTGCATAATTTTTTGAAAAATTTCAGGTGCACTGGAAATTCCAAAAGGCAGCCTCAAGAATCGATAACGCCCAAATGGTGTACTCATCACCAAATATTTAGATGTATTTTCACTTAGCGGTACTTGCCAAAATGCAGATTTCGCATCTAATACAGAATAAAATTTAGCCTTAGGTATTTCTGCCAGAATGTTTTCAGGTGCAGGTAAGGTGTAATGCTCCCTCAAGACCCATTCATTCAGTTCCCTTGGGTCAATGCATATCCGATATTTGCCCGATGGTTTCTTTACCACTACCATTGGGTGCGCCCATAACGTCGGTTCTTCTATTTTTTCGATAATCCCGTCTTCTTCCATTTTAAACAGTTCTTCCTTTACTGGTTGAAGCAATGCTCTGGGTAGTCTTCCGGCTGGACATATTTTAGGCTCCGCCTTGTCCGATAATTTAATGCCATACATATAACTCAAATGGCCATTTCCTTTGAAAAATCTTTATATTTATCCAAGAGTCCTGTAAGAGTAACGTTGATATCACTTATTATTTCCACTCATTTTACTAAATTTAATTTCTCACACTCATCCAGACCTAGTATAGGAACTGCTGAGTTGTTAACAATTAAAAATGTAACTTTTCTGCAAGCGTATTTCGTCTTACAATCTAGCTGGCATTTTCCTACTACTGGGATTTGTTGCCCTGTATAAGTATATATTTTGCAATCTGCTGTTTCCAGCAATGGCATATTAGGCCATTCTTTAATTAGCCTTTCCGGCAGAATATTTACATCTGCTCCTGTATCAAGTTTAATATCAACAGGATGTCCTTGTATGTAAATTAGTTCCTTCCACGGTTTCCTTAACACTTGGCCGACCATGAATGAGTCTATAATCAGTAGGTTATCTTTTTCTTCCTCAATTTCTTGTATACACCTAACTGCTCTATTTTTGCAGCAATTTGAAAAGTGGTTTGGCTGTCTGCATTTGTAACATTATTTTCCATATGCAGGGCACTTTCCAAAGTCATGAGCCATGTTACATTTTGAGCACCTGATCGATTTATTAAAATTGGCTCTAACTGGGTTACTTGTGTAGCTATTCTTCATAGAGGTGGTTGTTTTATATTTTTGATTAAAGTTTTTCCTTATAGCATCAATTGAATCTTTTTCAATGTTTCTTAATTGTTTTTGCGATGCCTCAGCCGCCTGACCCTGATTAATAGCCAATGACAGTGTCAAATCGGGGTTCTGTAGATATTTTTCTCTAAGTGTTGTATCCCTACAACCCAGAACAATTCTGTCTCTAATAAGATAATCTTTAATATTTTCGAATTCACAGTCTTCAGCCTTACTTTTAATTTCAGTGACAAAATCGTCAAAAGTTTGATTTAGCTTTTGTTCACAAGTAAAGAAAATGTATCTTTTATATATGGTGTTTTTAAATGGTCTAAAATATTGATCATATTTATCTAGAATATCTTTGATAGTAGGGCTTTGCGCATTCTTTTCAAAACCAAATGTATTATATATTTCAAGCGCTGAATCGCCAATAATGTGTAATAGAATAGCCCTTTGTTGTTGTATAGTTTTTGAATCAAGATCACTTGCTATGATGTAGTTTTCGAATTTTTTACGCCATTTTGGCCATTTATTAGGATCATTTTGATCTATTGTAAACGCAGAAGGCGGTGGTAAATTAATCATAATTATCTTTTATTATTTATGAGAAAGCAAAATATAGAAAAATTAAAATAGTTATTATACCTATATTTTTATATTTTAAAACGATAGACTTACCGCTGCCACCATGTTATGTTGTTCGTTTACACTTTAGTATTCTTTATAGTCTATGGTAATTCAATAAGAAGTCGTAAGCAAAACTAATTGTTTATTACTTAAGTTACATGCAAATTCTGAAAGCTATTCAGTGATGATGATAAATCGTTGGCGTTGCCAAACTAAAAGTTTAATATACATTACAAAAACCTCCTCGAGGTTCACATTCGGTGAACTAGGACAACTTCCTTTGGCCACACAACCGTTTGACTTAGTTTCTCTCGACACCATCGCTGGGTTTGCTGAATATGGTAATACCAAGACCTACCTTCACGTAGCCGTAGATCACCTCACGAGATACGCGTGGCTGGTAGCGTCCAGGTCAACTTGCATCCACACCTACCAGCAGGTTATTAAAAAGGTATTGCAGGATGGAACGCCGAAACGCTTACTCACGGACAGAGCCTCTGCCTTTACCTCTCCCAAATTTAAGAGATTCCTACTTAACAGGAATATCCATCCTCTCCTCACCACCAGTAATAACCCCCAGTACAACGGCTTGTGCGAACGCCTGAACGCCACTTAACAGGCAAACTTTGGTTACTACATTTGAAGAATCCTAAGATCGCATGAACCAAGCTGGTCACGCGCGTTACAACGGTGTACAATAACACGCCACATTCAGTTACTAGATTCCCACCTATCTACCTGATGTTCGGCACCTTACCTCCTGAGTTCACAGAACACCTTACACTCTATCCTGAACTTGACGCAACTCGTCGAATCGCCCACGAGCGCACACAAACCAAACACTTACATGACAAACGCACATTTGACAAACAACATAAAGCACCACACTTCGAACCCGGAGATCTCGTCCAGGTCAAAATTTACCAACATCCCAACACAGGTAAATTGTCCCCATATTTCACAGGTCCGTACGATATCTTAGAGATTGTTTCTCTTAATGTAGTGAGAATAAATAGACCCAACCTACCCTTGAATCGAAAAACCGACACTGTCCACTTCAATAAATTACAATATTACAACGAAACCATACGTTACATCGCACCACCTACAATAGCCAACACCCGTTCTGCACATGGCTCAGCGACCCTGAATCCATTCATTCATTCAGACACCTGATATCTGATTTATTTCAACATAACGAGAGACATCTCAAGCCTAATACCAGCCAGCCTTCCGACATCTCACACCAGATCTCTTCACAGCCACGCGCTTTGCGCCTGGTCTAGAGACCATTACCACTTTGATTCCTTCCAACCACCAATGTAATATTGCATCACCACGCAAGGTTCCCCAACATGTATCACCCATCCAGGCCCCTGTAATTCAGAACCAAAAACCATCTTCTACACTATGAAAAGTTTTACACATCGTAAAAACCTTCAAACTTTTACGTCTGATATTTATAATGAGTCTCTTAACTCTACCTACCTCCACCCCATTCGTAGTAACCGTCCTGTACCTTAGTACCTACACGTTACCATCCTCCCGTCTATACTAGCTTCAAGAAGCTATCTTCTTGATAACCATCTCACTGTTAACGCTGACCCACCAACCAATAAAAGAAAATCTACAAAATATGTAGACCGTTATCACCCACAGTCATACCTTGGTCGCCCTCATCCTTGAGATTCTAGGAGAGAGTTTCCAAGACCTTTTCCTGTCACGAACCGATAACCCAATTCACGCACATACACCGTCCCATACACCCATCTACCACTCTACGACCCACCACCTTCTTGAAAAAACTAGAAAGAGGAAACTAATAATACCAAAAATGGATCTAACGCCATCTTGAATGACCAGCGTCCCCTAAAGACACCAGATCGCCAGCTAGAAACCAGGTCACGGTACCGCCACACCAAAAATACATCTCCTCCCCCTCGCGCGGCGTAATGTAAACCCCCACCCTGGGCGTGTCTCTTCCTCCCTCGTGTTGCATATGGAGAGACGCGCATTTTACTTTCCATTTGAGTAAAAAGGCATCATTTTAACTTTTACACTTTTTTATCTCATTTATCTTTATTAACCCAATTATTTTTATTGTATTATAATCCCATTATTTTTCCATTTTTAAATATTACTTATGTTATCCATTCACTATATTTTATATATACCAACTAATATGATATAACCTTTATGTAATCATTTCTATTTTTCCAATATCCAAATGTAACAACAATGCGTACACATACCAGTGTCCAGAAAAACCTGTTTTAGCAGCTCGTCCTCAATGTCCTTTATGTACGTCAAATGTTTCTCTTACTAGAATAACTCCTCGAATAACTCAGCGATATTTTGAGTTTACTCGTAAGGAAATATGTCGTTTTCAATTTTTTTACAACTCCCAAAGAGTATAAATATCAATGTTCAAACTCTCAAAGAGTATAAATTTCAATGTTCAAACTCCCAAAGAGTATAAATTTCAATGTTCAAACTCCCAAAGAGTATAAACCCTAGCCTGTGCATGGGTTTTCCACATGCTTCAGCCTTTAGGATATTATATAGCCGACTAAATTCAACTGTATGTCACCGTGCCAATCCCAAAGATTGGACTGTCACCATCGAGTCGCAACCCGCAAAAAGAGGTTCGCTCTCTCCTGTCCTCGACAGACGTCCTCGTACTTCATTAGCACTAATCCAGCTGCCTAAATAAAACGGTCACGGTCTGACACTGCGCCACCACCACACCTGTATATAACCTTACCAGTCTTTTATTATTATTATTATTATTTGCTACCAACCTTTTCTACCTCAATCGACTACCTATTGCTCCTTATCACAGTACACCTCATTCCCTATAACCACAGCATAACGACCCTATTAATCCGTCTGATTACTGAGATCGACTCCACAGAGCTTAGAAACCCTTCTAACCTCTCCATTCGTTGGGGGGGACATCTCTGATAATTTAAAACCCCAGTCATTCTACCATGTCACTGCATATGTCCCACCACCTTGTACCCTGTACCAAACTTATAATTACTGTATAACATGATGTACTGTTAAGAGCCAAATAAAATACGGACTGTATGTCAGACTGACAGAGAAAACAAGGAGATACTACGATTATAGGACCTTGGTCATAACCGACGAGGACTCCCGCTGATGGTGAATGACTATTTATTTCTGGCCCTCTTGGTGGCTTATATATCTATGCCGAATGTAAGATTTGGGTTTCAGCGGATGCAACAAGGTGGTGGATTGGAAGAGATCATTGTACACTGGCAACGCCCTGTCATCTTCTACATCTTTTAGACAGAGTTTTATTTATTTATCCTCAGTTTGTACAAAGTACATTACATAAGATTATGTAATGACACATGTAAATCATGCATGTAATTATTTATATATGTGTTTCAATTATACAACATGAAAATCTTGTTATATTATATACAATATGAATTTGTTGGTTCAAATTACCATATATATATACCTTTATAAAAATCGATTCAGTAGAATGGATGTTTGCTCAAAAATTTTTTTATCAGTTAAAAAACCGAGCGAAGCGGGGTATATCCACTAGTGTTCAATAAATGAAATTATTAAACGCAATAAATTTTTCACCAATCAATATTTTGGTGTTTTCATTTAGGTTATAAATGTGTTTTATTTGAAAAAAAAATCGTGCTTCAATGGTTCCATTTCTTGAACCAAAAGTTGGGCATTATTGCCTCAATACAAATTATAAATTGCCTTGTTTAATGTATGCATAACTGCCCTTTTTTTAATTGTTTGCGGAAGAGTAATGCTCGATGTGAATATATCTGCACATAATTGTAATGTTCTAAGATCTTATGTCTTTATATATTTTTATTGGAAACCATAACCAGGATTCAATCCTATAGTATCAGATATACATTAAATAGAATTGTCCAATACATTAATAGAGAGAGCTCTGAAAAAAGTGGTATGGTAGATTAAACTAGCGAAATCTCTGGAAGGATTCACATCTGTTGAGCCATCCTTATATTGTTTACCATAGTAAAGATAGTAGAAAGTGTTTTTCTTTATGAAACACGAGTGCCTTAATAATTACAATTCCTGAATATATTATTTATATTATAGAAATTGGTGGCTTAGTTTCCAGAATCTATATTCAGATAATCTTTTATGTACATAAAGCTATAAACTTACTACCGAGGGATTTTGGCGATTGTAACCATTTCTGGAACATTACATTCAAAATGAACTTTAATTTGATGAAACCCATATATAATATATTGAAATTATAAATTATCTTTTCATTTATTTCATTAATCAATCGTTTTTTATTACGAAAGTATTCAATTGACGTTTTGAAATCTCAAAATTTTGTGAATCAGATTTGAAGCTTCGAGAGCATCATTCAGCGAGAATCCTTATATCCGAAGCATCAATGTTTCAGAAAATGTGCTTCACGGTCAGAAATTTATTGTAAGAGATGCCATACAGTAGAATTTATCCAGTATTCCGCATGTATTTTATCATTAAATTCTTATTCAAATGATCAGAGCTTTGTGGCGTAGGCGACAGCCGGCGATTTCTTCGTGTTTTGGAATTCTTTGATATGATTGATGATTTAAGTCATTCATTAATAGTATAGATCATCGGGTTTGTTGAGGAAGGTCTTTTATCTAGAGAATCCAGTCACGATAGTTGAGTTGGTTCTGTAGAGGCGGGATGTACTGAAGAACAAAGAGATTTCAAAAGAGTGCTGTTAGAATGAGATTAGAAAGGCTGGTAGCGATTATGAAAAAGAGAAGCTGGATTCCTTCAAACAGGTTGGCTATCTGTAGATGTACATGTTGGTGGAGCGTATGTGAATTGGGTGCTGATGTATATATGTTTATGTATGTGGTGATGGAGGGTATGTGGAGTTGGTGTCGATGCATATGTTATCATGGCGATGGAATGTGTGTATGTATATGTAATTATTCAGATGTAATGTGTGTAGAATTGGTGTCGATGGAATGTGTGTATGTATATGTTATTGTGCATATGGAATGTCTGTAGAGTTGGTGTCGATGTTTATGTAATTATGAAGATGGAATGTGCGCAGAGTTGGTGTAGATGTATAAATGTAGATATTGCGGAAAAATTCTGAATATAATTCTTGCGGTGATAAAAAGGCATGATCAATTTTGCTGAATTCTCATCATCATCTTCCTCCATATATGATCCATTACTACATTTGCATATCCCGGAGCAGCAATCCAAATATGATGGTCCCCGAGTGTATGGACCTGGTGTAGGAAGCGAGAGCCTGAAGACGCTGGACTTATTTCTAGAGCCGCGATGTGGTTGATGCAGAGATAGAGAATGTAGACGTCCCGAACTTGTGGCAGCTGTGCTTAGCTTCGATCTAGCCACGGAGCATTGGCGCTGTCTCTGATGTAGCACCAGACTTGTTTGCATAGGAACTCCCCAGCTAGTTCCTCGCCCAGTGGAGGTCAGCGGTTACTCAGGTAGAAAGAGCCGCATTGGATAATGTAGACGTCAGGTGGCAGCTGTGCTTTGCTCAATGTAGCCACGGGGCAGTAGCGCTGTCCCTGATGTAGGGCCGGGCCTGTTTTGTATAGGAGCCCCCCAACTTGCTCCTCGCCTGGCGGGAAATCAGCGGTTTCTGCGCTAGTTCATTGTTCTGTTACCAGGACATCAGAATTTATTGAATAGACGCCATGTTTTAAGAGAAAAAAGAATAAATTTAAATTTACACTGAGGGCTCTATATCACCACTACTGGGGTATCGAAGTTTAAGATGGCTTGAGAAAAATGAGGGAATAGATGATAAATAAATTGACCATTCTAAACAATTCTTAGAGAAAACATCACTCTCACAGCAACAAGATATCCCAATATTAATAAAATCTCAAATCAATGAACAATTTTGTTTAGATGGAATATATAACCAATTTCTCATTAGTGAGTGCAAATAACAACTTGATACTAATCTTTTCTATATATATATAAAAATGGATGTTTGTTGGTCTGTTGGTCCGTACGTCCGTCCGTTCGTCAGTGATAATCTTCTACATCGCTCAACCAATCGGGATGAAACTTTGGGAAGATATTTAGTATACTACCGGGATGGTTTCTGGCTATTTACTCTTTAGAAATAACCTTTCGTTGCATTTTTATTTACGATAAAACGTAGATTCACTCGCAATCAGCGCCCCCTCGCGGCAGACGTATGGCCTGAAATAGCCTCGCATGAGCTTATTTGTAACGTCAAGCTTAGCCTATAGGTTAGGTACACAGCTTCGTACCCCCGCAACCTAGGTTCGAGGCTCAGCGTGGGTGTTTTTTTTTTTCATTTCTTTTATATTATTGTAGCAAATTATTAAAAATATTATTTTATTTAAAATGTAGGCTTTTTAAAATAAAAATTAACATAAACAATAAGGGCTAGATTATATTACTATTCAAAATTTAATTTCGCGTACATTTCTCATCTTTAAAAAAAAAGCTGTCGACAGGTAATATATATTCTAAATTATTTTAAAATAAAAATTAACATAAACAATAAGGGCTAGATTATATTAATATTCTAAATTTAATTTCGAGTACATTTCTCATCTTTAAATAAAAAAAGCTGTCGGCGGGTAATATATATTCTAAATTATTTTCGGGACAAAAATAATTAATGGAAGGGGGGCAGTGTGATATGGGTAATTCTTTCCTCACTGTATGACACGATAGCGGGGAAGAAGTTTTTTCCCGCCCTCTACAATCACTCTAGAGGGGAGTGAGTGGAGAGGCGTCTCTGCGTGTTGTCCTCCGTAGGGGTGCCACTGGCTGATGTCCAGTGAAGCTGTAAGCTGGCCGTCTGCCCTTGGTTGTCTGAGGCGAGGCGCACGTGTCTTGAAACTCTTGGGTCTTCGCTCTGTGTGTGCGTCATTGGGAGCGTCCTTGCCGTGCGCGAAAATTGCACCAAGGCTAGGCCTGGTGTTGAAAAACCAAGGGGTGCACACAGTAGTACCACCCCCCCGCCTCCGCGTTGGTTTCCCCGCGTCAACCTCAGTACCTCAGAGGTCCTTGATTCGACGGCAGATTCAGGGAGTACTGGATAAGGGTTCGAGGGCTAAAGGGGGGGAGTCCTATTGGAGCGTAGGACGGGTTTTACTAAGTCCGAACGGGAGGGCTCGGTCAGCAACCTTGCCAATGAACTCTCGGAGACGCCTGTGGGTGAGTGGTCAACCCCATTGTAGCCGGACCTTACTGGCGGGCGCGAGGGGCCTACCAAAGGCCGCTCGGTGCATGGAGAATGCATCATTCCTTCTGGCTGTGTGACGTGGTTTTTCAGCGAAAAACAGGGGATGCAAGGGCTTTTGGTGCCTATATCGTCCCTGGCTTTGCCGAATTTCTATTCTGTATGACAAGATATCAGAGAGGCAGAGGTCCCAGGGTGAAGTTGTGGAAAGGTGGATGGATTCCAGCTGCGGGCAGAGGTCCCAGGGTGAAGTTGTGGAAAGGTGGATGGATTCCAGCTGCGGGAGGATGGCCCCTAAATTATTTTAAAATAAAAATTAACATAAACAATAAGGGCTAGATTATATTAATATTCTAAATTTAATTTCGAGTACATTTCTCATCTTTAAAAAAAAGCTGTCGGCGGGTAATATATATTCTAAATTATTTTCGGGACGAAAAGAATTAATGGAAGGGGGGCAGTGTAATATGGGTAATTCTTTCCTCACTGTATGACAAGATATCAGAGGGGCAGAGGTCCCAGGGTGAAGTTGTGGAAAGGTGGATGGATTCCAGCTGCGGGAGGATGGCCCGCGTGTTTGGGGGTAGACAAAGTCCAGGCGACATTCCAATGTGGGAGGAAGCGGGGGGGGGGGGGAGTGAGAGAGAAGGGCAGTGACGACAAACGCGGCAAGTTGGCTAGAGGAGGTGGGCTCTGGGACTGTGTGGATTAACCGAGGGGGAACCTACCTGGAGCGGCATTGAAGGCAAGTCCATCTACTGTATAGTTACTTATCTACTCTCTAAAGCTCTTATACTAAATATACCGCACTAAGCTGTATAAGAACGTTCTATTAGAATATCTCAAAAACAAAAAACAATACATATAAACAAGTTCACTAACATTTATTAATGCAGTGATTATAATCTTTGGGAAGTTGTTTAGTATACTACCCGGGCAATTTCTGGCGTATTATTTTAAAATAATATTCATAACAATTATTATAGCAAATTTTAAGACATATTTTTAAATTATGTGTTTGTGCATATATAAATATTTTACACAAATTGTGAGAACGTTCTATTAGAATATCTCAAAAACAAAAAACAATACATATAAACAAGTTCGCTGACATTTATTAATGCAGTGACTGTAATCAATAGTCAATGTTTACAATGAAGGGCTAGATTATATAAAGAATAAGATAGTTGCCATGTTATGTTACAGTAGGTCCTAAATGTCATACATGTGATTAACCT
Source organism: Cordylochernes scorpioides (assembly GCA_030710605.1). NCBI lineage: Eukaryota > Metazoa > Arthropoda > Arachnida > Pseudoscorpiones > Chernetidae > Cordylochernes > Cordylochernes scorpioides. Next base: position 79,244,869 of record CP092871.1, read on the forward strand.
GCTACCAAGAATAAATGTAAACATTTGAAACCTTTACTGGCCTTTCAAAGAATCACTCTGAACTGTTATTTTCGGCTTTTATGCGTTTCTCTCCCTACGAAATTATTAAATTAACAAATAGCGATTACTAATTTCTGAGTGCGTTTGAAATTTAATATCAGTTACATTGGAATTGTGTTCACCTCTTGACCTCTTTACATTAAGATACCAAATTACCAAACCGAAAATATTGTTAATCTACTCGCCCTTACACTAGATGTGAATAGAATAGTAAAAATATGTATTTTTGTTTCGTTGTAGGCCATTGCCTTCTATCTTCGGACGACTCATTTGTCACCAAACTTTGAATTGTAAGACGTTTTTGAAATGCCACGAAGAAAGAACAACATTGGAAGATCAACCAGAAATGCGCGGCAAGTGTCAGCCAGTAGAGCTGCTGCAACACCCGAAGAGCGAGACACACGACGGGAAATTGATCGGAGTCAGAGCGTCTACCTCAAGAGCTGCTGCAACACACGAACAGCGAGACACACGACGGGAAATCGAACGAATCAGAGCGTCTACTTCAAGAGCTGCTGCAACACCCGAAGAGCGAGACACACGAATGGAAATTGATCGAGTCAGAGCGTCTACTTCAAGAGCTGCTGCAACACCCGAACAGCGAGACACACGACGGGAAATCGATCGAGTCAGAGCGTCTACTTCAAGAGCTGCTGCAAGACCCGAACAGCGGGACACACGACGGGAAATTGATCGAGTCAGAGCGTCTACCTCAAGAGCTGCTGCAACACACGAACAGCGAGACACACGACGGGAAATCGAACGAATCAGAGCGTCTACTTCAAGAGCTGCTGCAACACCCGAAGAGCGAGACACACGAATGGAAATTGATCGAGTCAGAGCGTCTACTTCAAGAGCTGCTGCAACACCCGAACAGCGAGACACACGACGGGAAATCGATCGAGTCAGAGCGTCAACTTCAAGGGGCTGCTGAAACACCCGAAGAGCGAGATGCACGACATGAGGCACAACGCTCACGCCAGGCTCGATCACGAACGAGGATCGCTCTAAAAAAAGCTGCGTTCAACTACGATAAACAATACGATTACAAAATGCATCAAGATTTGGTCATTGGTCCAATGGATAAACTGTGTCTACATTGTCATGCATTGAAGTTTCAGAAGGAAACGCCCGGGATGTGTTGCTCCAATGGGAAAGTCAATTTGCCTCCGATGGTTGAGCCGCCACAGCCACTTCTAACATACGTAGCTGGAGCAACTCGGGAGTCGAAACATTTCCTTCAGCATATTCGGAAGTACAACTCATGCTTCCAAATGACATCGTTTGGAGCGACGCATATTGAGCGTTTTGGAAATTTCGAGCCCACATTCAAAGTGCAAGGGCAAGTGTACCATCAGATTGGTTCCCTTCTTCCAGTATCCAATGAAGATCCGAGGTTTTTGCAGATTTATTTCATGGACAACGTGGAGGAGGAGATTGATCGACGATGCGCATTCAGTGAAGCAACAAGGCGGGCAATCATCGCTGAATTACAAACGCTATTCCACGAGCACAACTGTTTGGTCCGAGACTTCAAATCCGCAGTAGAGAATGTGCGAGCGGATGATATGAAAGTCATCATCAGGGCAGACAAGACGCCGACGAATGAGCATGAACGACGCTTCAATGCTCCGATGGCTCCTGAGGTAGCGGCTGTGATTGTCGGTACAGAGATCGCCCGACGAGATATTGTTATCTGCAGACGAGATGGAACCAAGCAACGTGTTGCTGAAACGCACCGATCGTACGACGCCCTTCAATATCCAATAATTTTTCCGCGCGGTGAAGACGGATATCATCTCGAACTGTATCAAGTTCATCCTATCTCAGGCGCCGTGACAATGAAAAAAGTCAGCTGTATGGACTTCTATGCATATCGCATCATGATTCGAGCCCAGGAATCCAACCACATCCTGAAGTGTCGCCAACTTTTCCAACAATTCATCGTTGACATGTATGCCAAAGTCGAAAGCGAACGTCTCAACTACATTCGCTTCAATCAGTCAAAGCTTCGAGCTGACCAATACATACATAAATACATACATACATAAATTTTCGGGATGCAATCGCGAATGATGGAGCCGCTGCTGCTGCAAACATTGGGCAAATGGTCATACTTCCAGCTTCGTACGCTGGAAGTCCGAGACATATGCATGAATATGCTCAGGATGCTATGACTTATGTTCGCACATATGGACGTCCAGATCTTTTCCTCACATTCACTTGCAATCCAGCATGGGCCGAAATCAAAATTCTACTTCTGCCTGGCCAACAGTCATCTCATCGGCATGACCTCACAGCGAGAGTTTTCAAACAGAAATTGAAATGTTTTATTGATCTCATCGTTAAGAACCATATATACGGTCCAACACGCTGCTGGATGTATTCCATCGAATGGCAAAAAAGAGGCACTCCACATGCTCACATCTTGATTTGGTTGGAGGAAAAGATTCTTCCAACTCAAATCGATAATAATCAAAAAAAAAAAAAAAAAAAGACACTCGTCCTATGATTCTCGTATTTGTTTTCTTACTGTATTGAATGGGATTCCAGTACTTATAATATCATTTCTGCTGAGCTGCCTGATCCACAAGAAGATCCTGAATTGTACCAGATTATCAAGAAATATATGATTCACTGACCGTGTGGAGCGCAAAACCCACATTCACAGTGCATAAAGGATGGCAAATGCACCAAAAAGTATCCAAGAGACCTGGTGCATGACACACAAACTGGTGGCGACGGTTATCCTCTGTACAGACGACGAAAACCAGAGGATGGTGGCCACACAGCAACAATCAAACTCAATCACGTTGATTTTGAGGTTGATAACCGGTGGATTGTGCCTTACTCTCCTTTGCTCTCGAAAGCATTTGATGCGCATATCAACGTGGAGTTTTGCAATTCTGTCAAATCGATCAAATACATTTGTAAATACGTGAATAAGGGCAGTGATATGGCAGTTTTTGGACTTCAAAATCCAAATGCACCCGTCAATGAAATCGACCAGTTTCAAATGGGACGTTATATCAGCAGCAATGAAGCTGTATGGCGAATCCTTGGCTTTGACATCCACGAACGCTCTCCTGCTGTCGTCCATCTCAGTGTGCATTTGGAAAATGGTCAACGAGTATACTTCACAGAAGAGAGCGCGGCCCAGCGAGCTGAAAATCCACCCAATACAACGTTGACTGCATTTTTTCAATTGTGTGCCAGTGACACATTCGCTGCAACATTGCTGTATCATCAGGTTCCGACGTATTACACATGGAATCAGTCAATGAAGAAGTGGCAACGGAGAAAAAAAGGCATGCTGCACTCTTCAATGGTTCAGGTGTTTTCCACTGGCGCATTGGGGCGAGTGTATACTGTCCATCCGAGCAATGCTGAATGCTACTATTTGCGAATGCTGCTTCATGTAGTCAAAGGACCGAAATCGTTCGAAGCTATCAAAACCGTCAACGGCCAAATCTGTCAGACATATAGAGAGGCATGCTTCAAGCTTGGTCTGCTTGAAAATGATCAGCATTGGGACAACACACTGGCAGAAGCATCTGAAACATGTCATCCTAAGCAAATACGAACTCTGTTTGCTATCATTTTGACAACCTGCTCGCCTTCAGACCCAAAAGGCCTATGGGAGAAGCATAAAGAGAGTATGAGCGAAGACATACTTCGCCGTGTACGTAGTGCTAACCCCAATGCGCAGAATTCGGATGAAATTTTCAATGAAGCGCTGATATCACTTGAAGATATATGTTTGTCGATCAACAACAAAATCCTCAATCAGCTTGGCTTGATCTCACCCGAGCGTGGCAGAAATGATGCTGTCGACAGAGATATGTTGCGAGAAATGTAATACGACGCTGATACGCTGCAAGTTTATGTTGAGACTCAGAAAAGACTCTTAACAAACGAACAAAACCTTGCGTACAACACAGTCACGGAGCATGTGCGAACCGGAAATGGTGGTCTTCTGTTCCTTGATGCCCCAGGAGGAACTGGGAAAACATTTTTGCTCAATTTGATTCTCGCCGAAATTCGTATGAAACATGAGATTGCTCTGGTTGTGGCATCGTCGGGAACTGCGGCAACACTGCTCGATGGAGGACGTATGGCGCATTCGGCATTCAAGCTGCCATTGAATTTGAATATAGCCGACGTTCCTCTCTGCAACATCGGAAAAACATCAGGAATGGCCACTGTGTTGAAAACGTGCCAAATCATCATTTGGGATGAATGTACGATGGCTCACAAGAAAGCGCTTGAGGCACTTGATCGTACTCTTCGCGATTTCCGAGGCAATCAACGCCTAATGGGTGGAGCTCTGATACTGCTCGCTGGTGATTTCCGTCAAATCTTGCCTGTCATTCCAAGAGCAACACCAGCAGATGAGCTGAACGCATGCTTGAAGAATTCGGCTCTCTGGAGACATGTGAAGAAAATTACACTGTCGACCAATATGCGTGTGCATTTACATGGAGATGTTTCTGCACAAACATTTGCCAAGCAGCTTTTGAATATGGGCGACGGCAAAATTCCGGTTGATCCTGCAACACACGAGATATCGTTCCCACCGAACTTCTGTCAACTTCAGGCGTCAATTGGAGATCTTGAAAAGGTAGTTTTCCCGGATATTGCCACTAATTTCAAGAATCACGACTGGCTTTGCGAGCGAGCTATCTTAGCTCCGAAGAATGATGACGTCAATCGCATCAATCATAAGATACAATTGAAAATTCCTGGAGCGGTCACGCAATACAAATCTATTGACACAGTCACAGAAGAGGACCAAGCTGTCAATTATCCAGTCGAATTTCTCAATTCATTGGAGCCTCCTGGAATGCCACCGCATGTATTGTCGTTGAAAGTTGGCTCGCCAATATTGCTTCTTCGGAATCTCAACACACCCAAGTTGTGCAACGGAACCAGACTTTCCGTAAAAAGGTTGATGCCGAATGTGATTGAAACGACGATAATCAGTGGCAAATGTAAAGGAGAGGATGTGCTCATTCCGCGCATTCCAATGATCCCCACTGATTTGCCCTTCACATTCAAGCGACTTCAGTTTCCCGTGCGTCTCGCTTTCGCAATGACAATCAACAAATCCCAAGGACAGTCGCTGCGAGTTGACGGTTTGCATTTAGGAAATCCATGTTTTTCACATGGTCAACTCTACGTCGCTTGCTCCCGAGTTGGAACGCCAAAAAATCTATATATCTACGCACCAAACGAGAGGACCAAAAATATTGTGTATCCACTCGCGTTACGATAGATTAGTTTTCATATGATACAATATTCATTCAAATATTGCTATTAATAAAATCTATATATTTTTCATCAATTCTTTATGACTCATCTTTAATTTTTCCCGAGCACATGCTAGATTCTTGATTACAAACACATACAGGCATCCATTTTTATATATATATAGAGGTGCGTAGAGGCAGGGCAACGTCTGCCCGGGTTCGGCTAGATCATTTAATTCAAAAATAAAAAAACAGGTTCACTGACATTTATTAATGCAGTGAATATAATCAATGATTACAATAAAGGGCTATATTATCTATATATATATAAAAATCACTTTCAAATTTTAACGTAACGTTCCATTCTCAATCCCGTAGGGCTTTAGCTCGGCTAAAACATTTTTATCTTTATAAGTGAATATTAACTTTACTGTACTGAATAGTTTAGTATAATGTTAATTTAACATATTTAAATATAGTCACAGCAACGCGTGGCCGGGTTCGCTAGTTCAATGTAGATGCAAGTGAAATATCTTCTACTTCAGTATGTATATTCATGCTCTTCTCCACATGTATGTAATCTCATTTTACATCAGTATATAGAAGAAATGTATAGGTAAATACATTTTATATGTTGTTGTAAATACTTGGGAGAATGTGATTACATTTTAGATATTTACGTAAGTACATTCTAAAAATGGAATATATACTCGCAGTATGAACAATTTCAATCAATTATTTAACATGTCCTGTGCCATTAATATTGTTACGTCTGTTCATGTTCTTTGTCTGATCAGGATGGCACAAAGATACACACGTGAGTTCGAAGGGATACAGCAAAGGTTAACGTTTTATTATATGTCTGACTGAACAGAAGGAGTACAATAAGTGGGACTGTCCTTCAAATTCTCCGTCAAAAGGATTCTTTGCGCCGTGGATGTCACTCTTGTGAATCGTTCCATTCCACACTATACACACCCAGCCTGGGCTACACCGCCTTGTAGACGCTCGATGTCAGGCTCTCCTGGCACCGTCTTGTAGGATCATCCACACGGCCACACACCCAGAGATTACCTCCCACATCTTCCACTCGCCGCAGATGTGACCAGACCATCTGTTGCCTCCCTCACTAGAAAGCCCTTTTTGGTGCCTAACCTAGTAAAAGAAAGACCATCTTACCAGTCAAAATGACGCAAAAAAAACTATTTGTCACCTCTTGATCATCTCTGGAAAACTAGTCAAATGTAATTCTAAAAATTCTAAAATGAAGATCAGAGGTGATAAATTATTATCTCTATGAGAATTTTATACTATTTTTGACGTGTATGATTATTTTTTTAAATTTAACAATTTCTTCTGCACTTACTGCAAAATGAAAAATAATAGGAGGCTTGGCTCATCAGTGATAAACCCTCCTAGCGGTTTTCAACTTCAAATATTGCCTTGTGCTGCTCTGCTTCTATACTGATAATGAAGCTGGCATCTTGAAAAAGGATTTCAAAGGTCGTTCTCAAAGTAACGAGCATCCTTGTTCAACTTGTATAACTGAAAGTTCTCAAAATTATTATTCTTCCTTGACCAGTTTATATATGAAAAAATATTGAAAAAATTATTTGGGTTTCAAATATTACTTAAATTAGGAATTGGAGTGGTTGTCATCATTAAAGAAACGCATTCTATTTTTATAAAGAATGAAGACATTAAGACGCGAATGTTTTTTTTTCACAAATATATCAAACTTCAATTGTCCTTACTCCGATGAAAAAGTATTGGGAGGGCTTGGTTCATTCGTTGCGAACCCTCTAAGCAGTTTCGCCAATTTTATCCACCAGACCGCTTCTTTAGAGCTCTAATACTGTTTTGGATCATTCTGCTTTTATATGCTGCACTGAAGGTTGTCATCTTTTAAATATTATTTAAGCAAACTATAGACATAAGCTTTTAGGGCAGTAGAATTACATTTATATAAACTAAGTAAATTTATTTTGATAACAACCAAATCTCATATTGGTAAAAATATCTCTGTGAAAAAATTGCTTCAATCGCCAATGACTTTTGCGCACAAGTTCAAACTTACTAGCGAATGCAAGTAGCAAAATGGAGCTCTGGCATCTTAGAAAATGTTGAACTGCCTTATACATATTCATTGGTATTAATTTTAAATGCCATAATAAAAACTTTTATTCAATCCAATATATGCCTTTTATTATTTACATAATCATATACATCGAGAAATATACAGAGATCCTATACCTCAAGGTGCTAAGATTTGACGTAATTTGGACTTGGTTAAGTATTGGCAGGACCTGACTTGTGAATTGTGTTTGAAAAATATAATCAATCAGACTCTCAAAATATCACGTTTATTTTTCTCTAAATAAACAAGCCTGTCAATCAAATCTAAGCTATATATGAGTATGTCAAATTATTAGCTTAATTAAAAATTAGTCATTAACTTCCCACAATGGTCATAATGTCTGATTGACACAAATAGAAAAATAATTTGAAATATGTGTTGTGTGTGTTGGAATGCTATAAGTAAGCTTTGAAATTTAAATGAAGTACTTTTGTATTTATTACTCTTTAATATAAATTCTCAAAATGAATATTCAGCAGCTGCTTACTTTTTGAATAAATATGAAATTTGAATTTTATTAATGTTAGAGAAACACAAGTTAATAAGACCAATTCCAAATATATTTTTTTAAGTTTGGATTTGGTATTATTACTTTGTGTTTATAACCCATAATACAAATTGTGCAATATCAATGTTAGAGAAACCTTTTGAATAATGCAGGATGAATGTTAAGAAATATCATGAGAATAAGGAATGAGTGTTAAAACTATGCACTACATCATATTTCCTATGTGTTGTGAACGTCCTTGTTGATTTTCTAAAGATAGTTTTCTTATTTTCAATCCACTATTCAATCATCTATAAAAAATCGCATCAAATTATAGATATAATAAGAACAATTCAAATGAATTTCTTGTCTATTCTATTGACATTTCTCAAGTTAGTTTCCTGAATGAAATTATTTCACAAATTGAATTAATTATCATATTGAGAATTTTTTATTTCTAAAATATAAATTAGGTTTCCTGGGTCACGCCGCTCCAACAATGGACACTTTAAATAAAATAATTTTACACTAGGTAGGATGTCTAGGAGCCTAGCAGTGCTAATTTAATTGGACTCGACCAAGTAATGCCTAAAAATGGCGGAAGCTGATTCGAGCGAGCCCGATGTTGGAGCTCTGTTAGAAGAGTGGTTATAGGCCTCCTGGGGAACCCGCCACTATAAACAAAGGGTAACGCGCCAACGGCAGTACCTCCAGGGTGGTGTGGAAATTATGCCTAAAATAATAAAAGAAATAATAAATGAATACTCACACAAATGAATAAACTTGAATAAAAAATATATTAAAGCATATGCAAGGTTTATGATTAAATATTTATTCCATATCTATAAAATATGTTCCTACACATTAAACATGACCATTGTGGAATCAAACCTTTCAATCAATTGACCACCACTACTGGTATTTCTCTTGATTTAAAAAAAAACTGCTATACAATATGATTTTCCAAGTTTGATATGTTTTATGTTAGTGAGATTATGAACTTTCTTCAGGTTTCCCCAGTTTTGAGGAAACATGTCATAACACTGGTTTGTGATTTTTTAGAAAACTTTTGCTAAAGCCAAAATTTAGGTTCTCAATGTGGAAGTGCATATTAATGGCTCACAAATAAAATAATGTGTATACAATAATATAGGCGCATTTTGTAACGTAATTAATGATATTTCAAAATTTCAGGTACCATTACGCTTGCCTTTCTCAACATAAAACTAATATATAGTGGCAAGGTTGTTGAAGAAAATATGTATACAATAATTCTATGTAATTAACTCTAACAACATTTTTTGCCACTACAGAATTGATTGCCTTGAGATAGTCCGAGTGGGTTCTTGGTGGATTCTTTTGCTGAATGTTTAATATTTATGGTTTTAAATATTTAAGAAAATAAGCAAAGCCTATCCAGCTGTGGGCCCTCGGGCTCACGTGTTCATTGAATATTATCAGAAGCGGAAAAGCGAGGAACTCTCTCTTTTATAATTTGAAGTACTTATTTAGTGCAAACTGTATGTGTGGATAGAATAATAAGTTATCTGAGCAAACTTGTGGAAAATGAACCAAAGTGAATATCGGATAAAGAAATTGATCAGGTTTATTTTATGAAGAACATAATATGATGCATTAGCGCGCCATCTGTTATGAAAATTAGATCGAAAAAAGCATAATACTGTCAAAGGGTCATGACAAGTGCCACATATCAAGAAAGAAAAATATCAATGCCAACATGTTAGGAAGAATAAGTACATGACTTGGATACCGCGGGAATGGAAGTAAAAACGACCCTTGAGAAAAATTAAGGACTGTCTTCACCCCAATTGAAATAAGATGCATTATAGATAAAATAAGGTTTATAGGAAGAGACCTTACAACCCAACTCTGGCTGGGATTCAACATTGAACCTTCTCTACGTTTTCGCGTCTAAGACGTCGCACACAAGCCAGAGCAGAAGTTCAGTACAGAGAGAGGACCAAATGAGCAAAGAAATCAACATAAAATATCCCTTGAAGAGGAAGACCTCGGCTGTTGAAATGTGACTAGCGAGTTTAAATCTGCTCGAGAGTAACTATCTCTGAGACATGGAACAATTTAACTGCATTCTCATCATTAATACAGAAACGGCCATTGCAAACTCAAAATACCCGCAAAGTGAGAACCTAGCCTAAAGGGTGGTATATAAGTGGTAGCGAGACTTGGTTACATCTTTGGAAATCCCCCACACCATCAGAGAACAGCTAGTGATCCTGGGACAATCAATGACACTGATGGAGGATGGGAACATTGCCGAGTGGGTCATCCCAGGAAGGTTTGTCAATATTAAAGATGATACAAAGCAATAACACGCCATCGATATCCATGTATATATAACGAATGAAGACATTTAGACGCGAATGATTCTTTTCACAAATAAATCAAACTTCTATTGTCCTTACTGCAATAAAAAAAATATTGGGAGGGCTTGGCTCAACAATGGTGAACCCTCCCAGCGGTTTCGCCCATTTAATCTACCAGACCGCTTCATTAGAGCTCTAATACTGCATTAGTTTCATTCTGCTTTTATATACTACACTGAAGGGTAGAATCTTAGAAATGGTATTTAAGCAACCTATGGACATAAGCTTTTAGGACAGTAGAATTACATTTAAATATTTACATTGAGCAATGCTCTTTCGCAAACAATAAGGACAAGTTAGACATAAATTAATACAAAGCAATAACGCGCCATCTATATATAACACATGAAGACATTAAGACGCAAAAAAAATTTTCATGGCAGTAAGGACAGTAGAAGTTTGATTTATTTGTGAATAGAAACATTCACGCCTTAATGTCTTCATTCGTTATTGAAGATGATGTACGCATGGATATTATTTCCCCCACTAGGAACTCTCCCTTTCTGTTTTCCTGGCTCTGTACCAACTTCCTCTTGGACACTAAAAGTAGCTACGTGTTCTCGGAGTTAAGGGGGCTGAAGAGGTGACTCTATAGTCTCGTGGTAAAGAAGGAATATTAGGGAGCGCGGATGACCAATGCTCTCAACTACAAGGTGATGTGTGATGTATCAAATTGATGGGAGAAGAGGGTGCTCTTCTGTAGGACAAAGACTTCTAGTACAAACTGAAACATTCAGAGGCTGGAGACTGGTCAGTGATGGATAGATCTAGAGGACGAGACGAGACAAAATTATTTTATTAACACCCACCTCATGGCTCGCCTGAAGCATTGAAGGAAGAAATATGCTACGTTTTGATTATAGTCAATATTTAAAATTGATTATATCTATGAATAAATTGTAGTAAATAATATTTAAAAATTAATAGAGTGATTAAAATTATAAAGTAAAAAATACTTTAAAAGATAAATGGTTAATGGCGGTTGATGTTCAATACAGGCTACCACAGGATAACATCCACCTTGAACCTTAATTAGAGGCAGGTGTGTCGAGAGTCTCCGCATCCTTGCAATCACTTGATGCTTCAGCAAGAGTGGATGACGCTCATTATATTCAGTAAATTTCCTTATCAATATTGACGTCTGAAGTAAGGAATATTACCAATATATATTTATGTTAATAGAAGTGAGCGAGTGGAGAGCAAAAAAAAACAACTTTGTTATTTTGTTAATACATCTCAAATGAGAGAGACTGGAAAGAGTGCAGCATGTATATATATGTAGTGCAAAAGTTTGTTGCCTCAAAGTTGCAGAGGAAAATATTTTCAAAAACAAATAGCTCAATTCCCGGTATAGGAAATTTACTTTTTTCTTACATACACAATAACTTGAAGAGAGATTTGATTGAGAGATTGTAAAATAAAAACCGAATTTCAATAGTAAGATATAAACATAAAAATGAAATATTCTATAAAAAATGATTTTCCAAACACAAAGATTCTTGCCACTGTTTCCTAAAAATATATTTGTGGTACATTGAAGCAGCCGAGGTTGGTGAAGTGTGGCAGGCGATGTGAAGGCCAAATTCTGGTTTAAATTGAGTTACGATCAGACATACTTTAGCCACGTTTTAAAAGTTAAAAGAGAAAACGAAAATATAACGTGGTGAGTTTCTTTTTATTGAAAATACAAGCTTTCAAGCTAAACGCTTTTCTTCAGGTAATCCAAGAAAATGTGCGGAGATATATATATACCCAATTAAGGAAGATTTGAATATTTTTACAATAGAATAAAGAAGCAGAATTGTTATGAACAAGTATGTATTAACATATCTAGAGAGTGAGTGAGAAATTTGTATAAAACGGGATAAAACAAAGTTCAGCTAAGAGATAAAATATACAAAAAATTTTAAAATAAATAAAATATGTAAATCGGGAAAACACTTGAGGTTAAAATTCCTTATGCGGGATCCATGCTATTACAAAAAGCTATGTACTGCGGGGGTAGTTCAATTTTTCTATTGAGGCTCGGAATTTTATTGGAAACCAAAGCCTCCAGGACCAGTCGTTGATATTTTCCGCGTATGTTACCTTAAATACATTGGGTGTCTGTGAAATCAAATGAATGCTGTGTTTCTGCCATGTGCTGATAAATTTGGGAACGGCTGTCTTTGTTCATGATGTTTCTATTGTGTTCTTTAGTCCTGATTTCAATGGTTCTGCCGGTTTCACCAACATAATGTAGTTCGCAATTTGAGCATTTAATTTTGTACACTGCGTTAGGGGCGGATAGTGGGTCCTGCTTTTTAGAACTTTTTGTGATGGGATGCCGGAGTTTTAGTTCGACGGAAGGTGAATTACTAAAATACGTACGAACACCGTATTTTCTCAAGAAACAGGCAATATCGACGTTGGTTTCGGAATACGGGAGAACGCAAGTCGATTTGTAAACGGTTGGGGTTGCATATGTACGTTGTTGGTACGTATGGCGCCGGATAAAATCTATAGGATAACCGAAAGACGAAAGGTTGCGATAAACGTTATTTCTCTCGACCGTCCTAAAGATTTCTAGAGAACAATGAGTGGAGATCCTTTTTGTTAGTGTTTTGATAGTTGTGATCTTTTGAGATGCAGGTGCATGAGAACCGTAGTGAATATACGTGGGGTGTCATCCCGTTTCTGGAAGTGCTGGTCATCGATACCGGCAGCAGCATTGAAACCACGGTATACTACAAACCAGAATTTAACCCCACGTATATTCACTACGGTTCTCATGCACCTGCATCTCATAAGATCACAACTATCAAAACACTAACAAAAAGGATCTCCACTCATTGTTCTCTAGAAATCTTTAGGACAGTCGAGAGAAATAACGTTTATCGCAACCTTTCGTCTTTCGGTTATCCTATAGATTTTATCCGGCGCCATACGTACCAACAACGTACATATGCAACCCCAACCGTTTACAAATCGACTTGCGTTCTCCCGTATTCCGAAACCAACGTCGATATGGCCTGTTTCTTGAGAAAATACGGTGTTCGTACGTATTTTAGTAATTCACCTTCCGTCGAACTAAAACTCCGGCATCCCATCACAAAAAGTTCTAAAAAGCAGGACCCACTATCCGCTCCTAACGCAGTGTACAAAATTAAATGCTCAAATTGCGAACTACATTATGTTGGTGAAACCGGCAGAACCATTGAAATCAGGACTAAAGAACACAATAGAAACATCATGAACAAAGACAGCCGTTCCCAGATTTATCAGCACATGGCAGAAACACAGCATTCATTTGATTCCACAGACATCCAATGTATTTACAGTAACATACGCGGAAAATATCAACGACTGGTCCTGGAGGCTTTGGTTTCCAATAAAATTCCGAGCCTCAATAGAAAAATTGAACTACCCCCGCAGTACATAGCTTTTTGTAATAGCATGAATCCCGCATAAGGAATTTTAACCTCAAGTGTTTTCCCGATTTACATATTTTATTTATTTTAAAATTTTTTGTATATTTTATCTCTTAGCTTAACTTTGTTTTATCCCGTTTTATCCAAATTTTTCACTCACTCTCTAGATATGTTAATACATACTTGTTCATAACAATTCCGCTTCTTTATTCTATTGTAAAAATATTCAAATCTTCCTTAATTGGGTATATATACCTCTCTGCACATTTTCTTGGATTACCTGAAGAAAAGCGTTTTGCTTGAAAGCTTATATTTTCAATAAAAAGAAACTCACCACGTTATATTTTCGTTTTCTCTTTTAAATTGAGTTACCTTGAGCAGAAAGAATAAAAGAAGAAGATTGGATCTGATTTGTCTCATTGCTTATATATGCTTATTAGGACCATCAAAAAGTATAAGTACAAATTTAATGTTGAATTTATCTTTCTCTAATGTCGCATCTATTTTTGAGTAAACTATACATAAACCAAAAACAAAATTAGAATAAATTTAAAATTAAATTGGCTAGTTTATTTTTTGGTTATTCAAAGAGGTTACTCAAATCACTAGAAAATTCCAGCGGTACACAATCAGGAGATACCTTATTTCTTATTTAACCATTTGTTGTCAACATAATTTTACTCTTCCTGTAGTTTTAACAGTGTTATAAAACAGAAGGAAGTACGCAAGAATTTTGGCTTCATTGAAGGTCTTGTCCACTGTGAATAGTTTTTTTTTTAACATTGTTAAAAAAATTCAAAGTGCTAATATTTCAAAGAGATTATAGTTATACATGTGTTAAAAGGACGCTATTTACTTAGATAACATGATAGAGCTAATCATTTAATTATCCCTGGTATCCTTTTAGATTTTTTTCAAAATAACATTTGACAATTATTGAGGGATTATGTGAACAGAAATTCCACCTCAGAATCCTCTTCAAATCTCGCGCAAACATTGAAACTTCTTACTTAAATTTTAAGGTATACAGCCCAATAGAACATGGAGTTTTAAAATTGTTCAATTTTTCCCTACCAGTATTTAAGAAAATAATGAAGCAAAGCATCATCCAAAATTTGCGAAATAATGTAGTTCCAATAGATCCTACTGCCTACTAACAACAGCCAAAGCTACCTGGGACACTCTTAAAATATCTACGAAAGAAAAACACTCTCAGGAAAAATCTACCTGCTAACGAAACTATACAGCTTAAAACTCGAAGAAGACAACGACATACAACGGCACATAACTACCATGATGGACCTAGCTGATAAACTTTGAACTATTGACGAAACACTAAAGGACTCTCACATCACGGCTATACTGCTTTGTTCGCTTCCAATGAGCTATTCCACTCTCATCACGATGTTGAAATCAAGACCTAACACAACGAGCTAATAACCAGAACAAATTCCTTGACCAACACGCGCGCAGATTAGAAATTTTAAAAGATGAAAGCACTCAATCAAAAGCTTTCAAAAGTCTCCACAGAACTTCAAGCCAAAAAAGAGAAGAAATTTTGCTTTTTCTTCCACAAGTAAAAACCACTCAAAGGAAGAATGTTGGCACTATCAAAAGCGAAAAACGGCAACAAACATTCCAAATGTGAAAACTTCAAGAGGAAATGTACCAAAGGAATTTGGAAAAACATCCAAATTATAAGGACAGACAATGGTTCAAAAATCAGCTAACAGTTCCTTACTTTCCAGCCCAAAACGGAATATCTAAAAGGAAAAAACGATCACTCATGGAGATGACAAGATGTATGCTGTTCAACTCAGGACTCCTACAGTCTCTATGGGTGGAAGTGGTTTCCGCAACTGATTACCTACATAACTGAATACCCTCAAAAGCTACAGACAAGACTCCATTTGAACTCTGAAACAACAGGAATCCCAGTCTGAAGAAGCATTTAAAAAGATTCAGATGTAGATGTGAAGCCTTCGCCTATATATCCCCCCCCCAAAAAATAAACAAGCTGGATAGCAAAGTCATTGAAGAGATCTTTCTTTGATAGATCAAAGTAAAGGATACAGAATCCTGCACGACAAGGACAATCACGATCTGTAAAATTTATAGAAAAAGAAAACGTGCTTCATAACACCTCCACACAAACAACTTCACCACAAGTACTATGCATAGATCTAATTTATATAACATGGAAAATGCATAGGACAATCTGCAACCAGAAACACAATTTGAAGACCTTGTAGACTCAGAAAGAGGAATCACATTCAATCCAGTACAAGCACAGAAACACACGTTATCACACAAAGAAGATCAACGAGATCAACAAAGGTAATACCTCCTTTAAGCAAAGGCTACATGTTGTACAAAACTGAAGCCCAGGGCATTAGACATCTCTCAAGATATGCTCATCAGAAAAAGTGTTTTCTATGACCAAGCATTAACCTAAAGGATCTTCATAAGTGGACAGTGATAAAAAAAAATAACCTACTACTCGACAAGCAACAAGGTAGACATTCTGACCAAGCTACTAACAAAGCCAGCATTTGAGAAGTTGCCTCACGACATCCACATTCAGGTGGGGAAAATTTTTCGGAAACTGAATGCTATGACCACCACTAGCGCCACCCTGGACTTATCATCATCACACACTATTTTTTTTTACCGTATCGCCTAAGTTTATTCTCTGAATGTTGTTCGCTTAATATAACTTTCCTTTTTCAATAGATAATGAAGGTCATTAACAAAAATAACCATCAACGGCCTCATGCCTTCCTACAAACTGTAAATAAATACCTAAAGCTTACACAATAAGCTGTATATAATAACTGTATGTAATTAAATTTATCAACCTTGCCACTAAAGAATTGATTGCCTTGTGAAAGGCGAGTTGGTTTTCTTTGAAATATTGAGATAAAGAAATTTCATACAGCTTTCCAAGATAACACCTCTTTTATTGAAAGTTTTCTCTCAATGAACTGAGATATTTTTAGAAAAAAAGTGAAGTGTAAATGTTGTCTTAAAATTGCAAAACCTATATAATACTTGATTAAAATGTGAATATAAAAATGTATAAAATAAACCAATATCAATCAAAATAAAATATTTCGATGAGACCAAAATATCGATTTTTTTTTTTATATTCGAAAAATCGAATATGTTTATGAATGAAAATGTTGTTATTAATATATAAAATGTTTTCTTAAAAGTGCAAAACCATATATAAAGTAATTTATGATTTACTAGAGCGCCATTAAAAGAATATTACGCCTCTAAAAAAGTAATTTATAATAGAGTTGTTTAAAAATATTACCTAGATAATTGTATATAAATATAAAATATAGAATCCATTTTTTAAATTAATTTTCTTAATTTTGTAAATATTTTATCAGTGAATAAATAAATTATATTTTATTTCTTAAAAACTAAAATATTTTATGTTCTTAACCAACTCTATTTCCTGTTCTCATAATTCAGTTCTTTGCACTTCTCTCTCTTGTAATTACAACTAGTGAAGAATGGAAGTTGAATCATCTGACGCAACGGGAGACGGAAGCGTAAAACGCCCGCGAATCAGTGAACCTCCTTGCAACCTTGAGTTTAATCAACTAAAGGTCATTCACCAGAAAGTCACCAAGAAAATGGCTAACGTAGCTAGTCCAACGGCATGACGCCGGAGCAGCTCTAGCCAATGCTTTCCCCTGGTGGAATGGGCTCTGAAAGGCACAGAAGATATCATCTTTGATGTCTATAAAGGCATAAACCACTGAAAAGAATATCAACTACACAAGTAAAAACTCTACACCAACGCCGTTGCCAAACCAAATACCAAAAAACCTACCCCTCCTCCAATAAAGCAATTGATTAAACCAGCCTCCAAAGATTTCGCAGCCGCCTATGAGTCCCATGTGGTCATTAAATCAAGCAACCCATCTACAGACTTTCGAGAAATATTACGCGAGATCCAGAAAGCAGATTCATCAATTCTGAACTTCCCCGAAGTGGCAGCCTCCGTTAATGGAAAGGACGGCTGGTAATTCACACTAAAACCACCCAAGGTGCATCAACTCTAGCGGCCAGACTCCAGGCCAACAATAACATCCCAAAATCCCTAAACTGCACGGAAAGACCACAATATATCCCAGATATTGCTTATTTGGCGTGGGGTGCTCCACGACCAACGGACATGATATGGGGAAGCCTCCAAAACAACGATTTTATAAAAATTCTCCCAGGAAAAAGCCACATCAAGGTTGCTCACCGCCCAAAGGACAATCCCCATGGGTACACTACAGTCTTCCTGGAAGTAGACGATCAGACGGCTAATTCCTAGAGCATCGAGGTAAGAATGCCTATAGCAGGTTTAATTTTTACGCTACGAAAGAAGCTACTCCCTGAAGCAATGCTACCGCTGCTGCAGCTTCGGCAACCGCGCTACTTCATGCCCTGCTGCCCAACCTATCTGCTACAAATGTGGTACGACAGGTCACGAGGGGCCACGCCTGTCCCAACACTTCAGCAAATGTCACAATTGCTGCAAGAAGGCCGGCGCTGTTTTTGAGCAGCTCAATCACATACGCGACATCCCGGGCTTGTCCTCTGGTGAAGGCCAAGCTGGCTCAACTCAACAAGAATGCATAGATCCTTCAGAGTCCTCCAATCCAACCTTAGGAAATCGCCTTCTGCAGTCCTCGAACTCTTCACCATTGCAATAGAACAAGAGGTAGACGCTATTTTACTTCAAGAATTACCAAAGAACTTCAAATGGCCTGATTCAAGCTTTGACACATTCATCCCAAATGAAAACAATGCACCTTCTGGGCTTGTAATACGATCAAATCTAAACGCCATTCCACTTAGCTCACCTGATTCAAACATCTCCACGGCTCTCATCCGGTTTGGCAACCAGGCTGTTGTCCTCGCTTCGGCCTACTGGCACAACAGTGTCCCGGATTTATCTTTCCTACCAACCTTGGAATCTGCAATAAACCATAGAATCCTTCTCATGCATTCTTGGCATGGACGCCAACGCCCACTCTCCAACCTGGGGTATTGGAGCTACCGCGATGCCCGTGGGGCCAGCTTGGAGGACTCTGCTTCACTGATGGGCCTACAGTTCTTGGGATCTCCCAACCATTACACCTGGTCCAACGGATCCCTGCGCTCTTCCATCGACGTTACACTAGCATCCAGCTCGCTAGCCATTCACGCCACTAGATCACGTCTCCAGGAGATGGCTTTCTCTGATCATCTGCCAATCATTACAAATTTCGATGACATCATTTCCACAGAGCCTATTTGCTCTTGGGTTGAGACTTCATGTCAGGAAGAGACCTTCACTGCCTTCATTGGTCCAGCCTCCACCATGTCACATCGCGTCTCCAGACCGCATTCACTCCAGGCGACATTGATGAGGTGGTTACTCTCCTCACTACCTGTCTTCAGGAGGCCTGCAATGTCTCCATGAGAAAAAATCAAAATCTCCAAGGCCTTCAAGACCATGGTGGAACAAGGAGCTTTCAAAACTCCACAATTTAGTTGTTGCTTTACGACGTTGCTATCAAAGCACCTCCTTTTATATCAGGAGCTTCTTTAAAGGTCTTTATAGAGCCTGCCACAACAAACTCAAGGCGGCTATAAGGCGAGAAAAGCATCTCTCCTGGATTAACACTGTGCCAAGAGTCTCTCGGCCGCATGGGAGCTCCATCCACCGATATATCTCCAAAGGCCGAAGAGGTTCTCTTGGGCCACCTCTGCTCAAACACAACGACGGCACTCCACTCACCCCAGAGGAAACCTGCCATGAAGTACTTCAGCACTATTTTCCAACAGACTGGACAGCGCCAACCCCATCAATGATTGGCTCCAATCCTACAACCAAGAACCACGTTTACAGTGTCTGAAGTCCTTCGCGCGAGTCCGTCGATGCGGTCGGAGGAAATCCCCTGGTCCCGACAGGCTAGGTATCAGATGCCTTCTTCTTGGTGGGTCAACGCTGCATAAAACACTGTCACAAATTTTCACCAAATGCTTACGTCTCGGACACTTCCCAAAACCCTGGAAATCCGGTCGGTTAGTTCTCATACCCAAACAAAACTCTTCTTCTTCCAACCAACTGGAGAAATACCGTCCCTCACGCTGCTCAATACCTTGGCCAAAGTCCTTGAACGGTGTATACTGGCGCGCCTGCAATGGATAGCGGATTACCAAGGCTGGTTCTCACCCCAGCAGTTTGGCTTCCTTCCAGGGCGCTCAGCTGAAATGGCGCTTGACTCATTAACAACAACATCAGTGAAGGCCTGCAGCACTGGAGGAAGACCTTGGCTATTGGTCTGGACATCAGCCATGCCTTCGACACCGTTCAAAGACACACCATCATTCAAGGCCTCCGCGACCTTAACTGCCCAGAAGAGTTGATTCAACTGTCCGCGAGCTTCCTCCGAGGAAGGCAGGTAATTTACAACGCTTGGAACGCCACCCTTACCTCTACTACTCTACTTGGGGTCCCCCAAGGTGCAGCACTGAGCCCCTTCTACTTCAATATAGTGGCTAGGAAATTCCATCTCCTTCCAAGACCAAACAACAGTGAAATCATCAGTTTCGCAGACGATTTCACGGTACTGATTCACTTCCTCCGCAGATTCCCAACACGAGAGATCAATCAATTCCTAAAACAGCTCTTTCATTGGGGCAAGACTCAGGGGCTAACATTCAACCCAAGGAAAACCCAAGCCTGCCTCTTCCATTGGAAAGCCAAGCGTCCAGGCTATCACGGCATACATTTCAAAAACCAACCTATTCTAATTGATAACACTATAAAAATCCTCGGTTACCTTTGATTCCAAAAGAAACTTCGTAGGTCACCTGGACAACATCCTCAAGAGGTGCAGGTGGATTCTCCCGACTAACCAGCACGATCCAGGGGCAGTTCGGATTAACCTTCAGCGCGGGCCGAAAAATACATAACATGGTGATCCTCCCAGCCATCCTCTATGGCTCTGGGGTTTGGGGCAAGCGGGTGTTCGACACCAATGGCATCCGGAAGCTACGTGGCCTCCATTACAAATATGCTAAAGCTTTAATCAGAGGAGGCCCGTGTACTCCAACTATCCCAGCAATCTCCCTCACAGGTTGTCCACTGGATATATCTATCAAATCCATCTAGCTTACTTGGAAGCGCTAAGAGAAGGCCCTTTTGAGTCACTTCCCAGTCCCTCCTCGGTACCCTACCCACCTCTTAGAAGACCTCTCCAATTCTCCAAGTCACTGCCAGAACGGGCCACTATTGTTTATACAGATGGATCTCGGTCAACCAATGGGGTTGGCGCAGCAGTGGTGCTCCCACCTCCCTATTCACCACTGAAACTTAAACTCCACAACAGCTGTACCTCCTTCCAGGCGGAACTTTTGGCCATTCTTTATGCCACCAGATCTATTAGGATCATGCCGCGACAAGACTTTGTCATTGCTTCCGACTGCCAGGCAGCTCTACATGCCATCTGTCACCCCGATATCGCTAGAACCCCACTTACTGCAGAGATAATCAGAAACCTCAATACTCTGGACAATGTTCAACTCTGCTGGGTCGGAGTCATTGCGGCTTCGTTGGAAATGAACAGGCTGATGAAGTCGCCAAAGCCGCAGCTCAACCCAAATTGCCTTTACACTTCGCAACCCTTCCTAGGAAATATGTCCGCTCTCAAACAAACAGTTCGCCCTCCAACTATGGACCGACCTCTACACCACAGACCATGCTACAAGAAACCTCAGAAGAGTAGCTGCATCTCCTAGTCTTCTAATCTCAATTCTCCCAAAACTAAAATATTGCAACATCACCTCTACAATTCTGACAGGACATGGCTTCGTTCAAGCCGACATCGCCAGAACCTCCAAAAACAACGACCCCGTATGCCAACACTGTCACCAAGAAAATCAAACAGTCGACCACCTCCTATTCAGTTGCCCATCCTACCATCTTCAGAGATTCCAGACTGCAACTCTACTTAACACCAGCACATTCAACCAAGAAGCATTGAAGAACCTCCCCAAAAACAAAACAGCCTGGCGACATCTAATCAGTTGGATGTCAACTGCAACAAATAGACAATAAGTCAGAAGACAAACCCGGACAGTTGGCGACTTTCGTACGCTCCAGGAGTCCGGGTTATGTACAGAATAATAATAAATGTTCTCATTCTTTCCTGATGCGTACCTCGTAAGTTCTACAAATTTTCAATCTATTTGCATCGTGCTAAGCACATAAGCTTTTAAATTTTTAAAGTATGAGAGCGAAGTGGAGGAAGAAGCGTATGAGGAGGCTGAAGAGGAAAAGGGGGAGGATGAGGGAGAGGTCCAAGTAAATTTTTAATTTTTATTGGCCTCGCTGTGAAGCATTAAATTCATCTACCCTCAACCTGCAGAATCTTCAAGACCCTAAAAGATCCTAGTTTCCCTACCTCTTCTGGCTTATCAACCTCAAACAGGGCTATTCATGTTCCCTTAGCCAATTTCAAGAAATTTCTCCAAGTGCGTTCGTGAACAAAATTCATCTGTAAAGCTGACCATGTTGATTCACATTCCTAATTCTTTTCACGAGGTCAATAAATTTTGGCAACAGCCGCGTATTGGCTTATCTATTTATTTCAAACTGCAACTTGACCAAAGGTACTTTTAATTTTTTTTTAACAACTAACAAATGTTTTAATCCTTAAAACGCGTTTTTTTTTAAACTCCTTACTTTGAAATGGTAAGTTTAAGGAGTACTCAATTAGTATAAAATCTAGCATTTAATGTAATTTTTTAGTGCTGCGTTACCACGTTTTAGGCCTAATATGGCGTGTAAGCAGTTTTACGTGGAATGCCTTTTGTAAAAGTGCCCATAAGTTTTTAAATATTAAGAAAGCCACGTTCTCTTTTAAACCCAAAACGTGGTATTCAAACGTGATCTAATTTAAATGTTATATATTCATATGGTTTATAAATCAACATTTAAAAATAACTAACATTTAGGTGTAACTAGTTGAAAATGTGAAAGCTTAATATGGTTTTTTAAGAAAATTAACATGGCCAAATTCATATTTTAATGGGTTAAATTGTAAAGCTTAGTAATAGATTTGATATTTCTGTGCCATAGTGTTTTGCTGATAGTGGGCTTAATGCAGAATTGCCTTAGGTCTGCATAAATATCTCGGCAAGCCTTTTACATGTTCAGAAGAATACAATTTGTATATTAACACAAAGGAAAGGAAAAACATGCAAATAATGGTAAATTTATAGAAATGTGATTTTCAACTGTGTGCTGTACATTGTAAATATTTAAAATAATTATAGAAATACTAGTATAAATGCTTTGAGTTATATCCAATTAGGATTTTAAGATTGGAAACATGAAATAATAAGACCAAATACATTGATGGTAGCCGTTTTTAAATTTTCAGGGTTTTTTTTTTTTTTTGTCTGCTGGTAATAATACTGAAACATTACACTTTGAATTTGGTCTTATCACCTTGTGTTTCAAACTTTTCAAAATAGGTTATCAAAATGCCAATGCAGAATTAATGTTTAGGTAAACACTTGGTGGGTTCCAAATGTAGCATTGGAAATATATTTATTAGAAAAACCAAAATGCTATGAAGTGGTAATTACTCAGGAAATTTCTTCTTTGATGGCATTATAACTAAAAAGTGTGAGACCTCTATTAGTTCCTTAGTTCACCAACCTTAAGCCTATAATTGCTTACAAACCATGACAAGGTTAGGTTTAGTAAAACACAGCAGTTGTTCCATACATGTTTACATTAGCCAAATTGAACATGCTTTTTCATTTAATGTTAAGTGATTCCAACTTTTCAAAAACAATCAGAGCAACCAAGAGCCCACGTATTCAAAGTCTGAGGGGACAAAAGACGAATCCAGGAGATGAAGATCCTGGAAAGGCCATCACGTCAGGAGACGTCGTAAGTGGACAGTCAGTTTCTACGCTAAAAGATTCTCCTGTAATGCAGAAGTCCGAAGAGTGTCAACAGCGGGAAATGATCCAGACTGGTTGTGTAGCGGAGGAGGGCGAGCTGATCGCCTCCGACAACGGCTGTTCCACGAGTGTTTTGAACCAAATAAAGCCGACGGAAGGAGAGTAACCTCCAGGTGAGACACAGTGCGGAAATTCAACCCTTGGGATCCATTCGGAAATACTTCATGAAAACAACAACGATCTTTGTGAGCTACAATGCGACAGCGTGGCTGACTTCTGCAACGGTGTCAGACTGTCAGGTACTACATCGGCGATTCAACTGGACGGGACGGGCTGGGTGCTTCGTGTAATTGCGTCAAGGTTAGATGGTCGAAGCACCTCGAAGTTGGAGCCGGCGACTCGACCAACGGGATAGAGAATTGGACGCTCAGTAGGATTCAAAAACAATTTACTGTGACGCGGAAGTAGCGCGGGATGTGTCAGCGCCGTCGTCTGCAATACAAGCTGAAAATATGTGTTACGAGTATATGCCCATCACCTTCGTTATTTCGACCGTCAAAGTTCAGACTCAACCATCATCGCCTAGAACAGGTTGTGCCGATATTGAAACTATTGTGCGGTCTGACACCTTCAGCAATTTCGAGGATTGCATGATCCAGGGCAAGTACACCATCGAGATGTCCAGGTCTAGAATTTATAGAAGAAGAAATCTTCAGTTGCAAATAAATTTAAAACCGAGAGAAGAAAGGAACTTTTCCGGCCACCTCTGGAAATCTAACAAGGTTGATTACGTGGCGGGTGGCCCCGATATGGTCAGTGTGGAACAGTTGGACGCATCTACTGTAAAGAACGACCATCTAAAGCCCCGTCGCGCAAATGAAAAGAAAGCCCGAGTTGGGATGTGGTTCTTCAAACAAGGGTTGATGCTAATCCTGCCGCTACGCTTCCGGGAGACTGACGAGTCCCATGTGGCCAGAGACGTCAGGGAGATCAGCGCCGCTGGTGAATTAGTCCTTTTCGGGACGAAAAGGATTGGGAAGGGGCAGTGTAACGTGGATGACAAGGCCAAGATACCAGAGTAAAGTAAGTTTGATAACTACCAAATTTCATATCGGTAAAAATATCTCTAAAAAAATTGCTTTCATGGCCAATGACTTTTGCGCACAAGTCCAAACTCACTAGCGAATGCAAGTAGTAAAATGGGGCTCTGACATCTTGGAAAATGTTGAACTGCTTTATACTGTAACGTGGATGACAAAGCCAAGATACCAGAGTAAATTTGGGAAAGAGGGGTGGACTCTAGCGGCCCCCGCTGCCATGTGGCAGGCGCTAAAAATTCCTGGTGGAGGGGGGGGCAGATTCTGTGCAGAGTCTTACATCTGCGGTGAGAAGAGGACGTCACGACTTGCCTCCATGCGCCTGGATGATCCTATACAGCGGGGCCAGGAGACCTGACATCGGAGCGGCCTACAAGGCGGCGTAAGTCCAGGCTAGACTTGAATAGTGTGGAGCGGGAAGCTTCACAAGAGTGACATCCGCGGGCCAAAGATACTTCTGACGGGGAGGTTGAAAACAAGTCCAACTGAGTGAGACATAATAAAGCGCTAACTTTAGCTGCATCCCTATCCACGTGTATATCTTTTTAACATTTTGAGTAGACAAAGTACGCAAATAGCGGGTACGACGTAACAATGCATATTCATTGGTATTAATTTTAAATGCCAGAATAAAAACTTTTATTCAATCCAATATATACCTTTTATTATTTACAAATTCATATACATCGAGAAATATACAGAGATCCTATACCTCAAGGTGCTAATGATATGGCGTAATTTGGATTTGATTAAGTATCGGCAGGACCTGACTTGTGAAATGTGTGTTGAAAAAGATATTCAATCAGACTCTCAAAATATCACGTTTATTTTCTCTAAATAAACCTTTCAATCAAGTCCAAGCTATGTCATATTATTTTTTGGATTAAAAAGTAGTCATTAACTTCCCACAATGGTCATAATGTCTGATTGACACAAGTAAAAAAATAATAATTTAAAATATTGTATTGTGTTGTGTGTTGTGTTGGCCTGCTATAAGCAAGCTTTGAAATTTATATGAAGTATTTGTGTATTTATTATTCTTGAATTTAAATTCTCAAAATGAATTTTCAGCAACTGGTTACTTTTCGAATAAAATGAATTTTTAATTTTATTGATGTTGAAAAAACATTTGAATAATGCGGGATGAATGTTAAAAATATCATGAGAATAAGGAATGAGTATTAAAATGATGCACTCCATCATATTTCCTATGTGTTTTGAACGTCCTTGTTGATTTTCTAAAGATGGTTTTCTTATTTTCAATCCACTTTTTAATCATCTATAAAAAAATCGCATCAAATCATAGATATAATAAGAACAATTCAAATGAATTTCTTGATTCTATTAATATTTCTCAAGTTAGTTTCCTGAATGAAATTTATTTCACAAATAGAATTTATTTTATTAATATTGATAATTTTTTTTTCTAAAATATAAATTAGGTTTCCTGGGTACGCCCCTCCAACAATGGACACTTTAGATAAAATAATTTTACACTAGGTAGGATGTCTAGGAGCCTAGCAGTGCTAATTTAATTGGACTCGACCAAGTAATGCCTAAAAATGGCGGAAGCTGATTCGAGCGACCCGATGTTGGAGCTCTGTTAGAAGAGTGGTTATAGGCCTCCTGGGGAACCCGCCACTATAAACAAAGGGTAACGCGCCAACGGCAGTACCTCCAGGTGGTGTGGAAATTATGCCTAAATTAATAAAAGAAATAATACATGAATACCCACACAAATGAATACACTTGAATGAAAATATATATATTTAAGCATATACAAGTTTTATGATCAAATATTTATTCCATATCTATAAAATATGTTCCTAGACATTGAACATGAACATTTTAGAATCAAACCTTTCAGTCAATTGACCATCACTTCTGGTATTTCTCTTGCTAAAAAAACTGCTATGCAATACGATTTTCCAAGTTTGATATGTTTGATATAGTGAGATGATGAACTCTCTTCAGGTTTCCCCAGTTTTGCCGAAACGTGTCATAACACTGGATTGTGATATTTTTAGAAAACTTTTGGATTCTCAGTGTGGAAGTGCATATTAATGGCTCACAAATAAAACAATGTGTAATCAATAAGAGAGGCGCATTTTGGAACGTAAAGTTATTTCAATATTTCAGTGACCATTAAGCTTGCTTTTCTAGACATAAAACTAATATATAGTGGCAAGGTTGTTGAAGAAAATGTGTATACAATAACACTATGTTACGATGTACTAGAGCGCCATCTGTTATCAAATTATAAAACTATTTTAGAGGCGTAGTATTCTTTACAGAGGTCCTTAGACAGAACCCACAAATCATAGTTACCCGATCCGACAAAGGATCCCAAACTGTCATCTTGGACACAGATGATTATATCTCCAAGATGATAGACATCTTGGCGACCAAACAACATTCATACCGATTTCCCAACTAGACATAACCTCCTCCACCAGAACATTCCGTTTAAAACTGTTACTCTAAAAAAGTCCGGCTCCATCACATCTGAGCAGTACCACACATTCACTTCTGATATGTCCAGTACACCCTACATCTACGGCTTGCCCAAAACCCATAAACCTACTGTTCCCCTCCGCCCCATCATAGCCTATCACCTCTCCCCGGCATACAGACTTTCTAAATACCTGTCAACCTTCCTAACACCTCTGGTAAAGAACCGACCACATTCTTCTCCATAACAGACATCCCAGCTTTTATACAACTCATCCAATCTCTCACCCCGCTGCAGAACTCGCGACCATGGTATCCTATGATGTCAATTCAATGTATTTATCCCTTCCCCACCAATTGATCATTTCGCAGCTTACAAAATTCCTCCAAGACACCCAATTAGACCCTGGCATTGTTTCTTCTATAGTTGCGCTGACTTCCATATGCTTGGACATCACAGAATTTACCTTTAATAACTTATTTTACAAACAGATTAGGGGTTCGCCCATGGGCAGCCCGTTATCTTCACCCTTGGCCGAAATAGTTATGTCCACACTCGACAACTGGATCCAACAGCAATTCACACCGGGTATTCACATATGGAGGAGATATATTGATGATATCCTCTGTATATGTGAAACCGGACAGGAGAACAGTATCTTATCTGTTCTTAACTCTTTTCACCCCGATATCTCCTTTAGTCATGAACCAGAAATCAATAGTGTAATACCTTTTCTAGACATACTTATTATTCGTACCCCTTCACACTACCACACAACAGTATATCATAAGATCAATAACCCAACTTTCTACACCAATTTCAATTCTTCCTGTCCCTTGTCGCATAAAATCAATACAGTGAGAACACTTACCAAGAGATTGGTCACACATTGCTCCCTGCCCTTATTTAGATCAATAGAGTTCTCTGACATCAAAAAACAGCTTCCCCTCTCTCAATATCCTCAACATTTTATACACAAGTACCGATATAACCCTGCCAATCTGAAACCCATTTTAACCCATAGAAATACCTGTATCTTGCCGTATTCACCTCAATCCGCTACCATATCCCGACAGCTTAAATCTCACGGCATCAATACCTTTTTTAAAAATAGTAAAAGCCTGTCCGCCATCCTTAGACATCCCATTACCCGATCACAGAGACCTACCAATGTTCAATCGTCGGGTGGCTCGGTCTACTCAGTCTCATGCAACGATTGTAGTGCAACTTACATAGGTGAGACTGGTAGGTCCGTGGCCATCAGGATGATTGAACATGGTAGGTGTATCAATAACAAAGACAACAAATCTCTCATATACAACCACACTCTTAATACTGGCCATTCATTCAATCTAGCTTCTCCCACCACCTTATACAATAACATCCCCAATAAACACCAGAGACTGATAATAGAGGCCATGTTATCCATTTCTAAGAACAGCATTAACCGCCATATTGATTTACCTAAACAATATCAGGATTTATGTAACAACTTAAATAAATCATAGAACCCCCATCTCCCCCCTCCCCCCCCCCCCCCTACCCCCCCTACCCCCTCCATAGGTCCTGTGTGGCCGCTGATGGCGGGTTGAACAGATGTTAACCATTATCGCGGTATAGTTTAGTAACATAGCCAATCTGCAATTTTTCGTTCATTCATCATTTAGCATTACAAGATTAGCATACTTACGTAATAGTAACATATCACTAATTTAGATTTACATAAGTTTTTAATCTGAATTGTATTTTTAGCCGTCCTATATTCATCACATATGTAAATATAACTCAAAAACGGATTCCTATATAAAGCCTTTTGCTACCACAGTTTGTTACCAGTCGAAGGGCGTAACTGCCCGAAAGCTTGTCGCACGATTTTGTGAATAAAAAATCTTTTCTCCTTACGCTTTATTTCTAGTTAATATAATCAGTGGAGAAAGTTTTCTTGCCTTTAAGACTTAATGTCTTCATGCGCTATATATAGATGGCGCGTTATTGTTTTGTATTAATTTATGCCTAACTTGTCCTTATTGTGTGCGAAATAGCATTGCTCGATGCAAATATTTAAATGTAATTCTACTGTCCTAAAAGCTTATGTCCATAGTTTGCTTAAATACCATTTCTAAGATTCCACCCTTCAGTGTAGCATATAAAAGCAGAATGATCCAATACAGTTTTAGTGCTCTGAAGAAGCGGTCTGGTAGATTAAATTGGCCAAACTGCTAGGAGGGTTCACCACTGATGAGCCAAGCCCTCCCAATATATTTCTTCAGTAAGGACAGTAGAAGTTTGATTTATTTGTGAAAAGAAACATTCGCGTCTTAATGTTTTCTTTCGTTTTATATAGATGGCGCGTTTTGCTTTGTATCTTCTTTAATATTGACAAACCTCCCTAGGATGACCCACTCGGCAATGTCCCCATCCTCCATCAGTGTCATTTATTGTCCCAGGATCACTAGCTGTTCCCTGATGGTGCGGTGGATTTCCAAAGATGTGACCAAGTCTCGCTATCACCTATATACCACCCTTTAGACTAGGTTCTCACTTTGCGGGTATTTTAAGTTCGCAATGGCCGTTTCTGTATTAATGATGAGAATGCCGTCAATTGTTCCATGGCTCAGAGATGGTTACTCTCCAGCAGATTTAAACTCGCCAGTCACGTTGAAACAGCCATGGTCGTCTTCTGCCAAGAATGTTTAATGTTGATTTCTTCGCTCATTGGGTCCTCTCTCGGTACTGAACTTCTACTCTGACTGGTTGTGTGAGACATCCTTGACGCGAAAACGTAGGGAGGGTTCAATGATGAATCCCAGCCTGAGGTGGGTGTAAGGTCTTCTCCTAAATACTTTATTTCTCTAATATGCATCTCATTTCAATTGGGGTGAAAACAGTCCATACTGGTTTTCAAGGGTCGTTTTTACTTCCATTCCCGCGCTAACCCAAGTCATGCACTTGTCCTTTCTAACAAGTTGGCGCTTGATATTTTTCTTTCTTGATATGAGGCACTTGTCAAGATCCTTTGACAATATTATGTTCTTTCGTTCTAATTTTCATAACATATGGCGCGCTAATGCATCATATTATGTTCTTTATAAAATATACTTGATCAATATCTTTATCCTATATTCACGTTGGTTCATTTTACCCGTTTACTCATATAACTCATTATTCTATCCACACACACAGTTTGCACTAAATAGGTACTTAAAATTATAAAAGAGAGAGTTCCTCGCTTTCCCGCTTCTGATAAGATTCAATGAACACGTGAGCCCGAGGGCCCACAGCTGAATTGCCTTTTTTCTAAAATATTTAAAACCAAAAATATTGAACTTTTAATAAAAGAAGTGTATATTGTATCTTCATTAATCCATCGAGAACCCACTCGGGCTATTTCAAGGCAATCAATTCTGCAGTGGCAAAAATATGTTTGAGTTAATTACATAGTGTTATTAAATTATAAAACTATTTTAGAGGCGTAGTATTCTTTTTTTAAAATAATCGAAGTGCGCGGTACTTACCAAGAGATAGGTTCAACTGGGGGTTGGTTTTCGGAGGACTTGGGATATAGATTGCCGTATGGTGTATTGGGTGGTGTGGAAGCGAGCTGATGGCGGGCTCAACTCCCGCGATGATCCTAGGCATGTCTGCTCTGGATGGGGGTCTGTACTTAAGACCGTAGGATAGGATTTCCTTTTGGATCGGAGATGGCACAAATGTGGTCAGGTTAATGAACGCGGGAGCGTGAGGTCTGCAGGGGAGGTATTCCACGGGGAAGCCATACTTGGTGGTCCAGTGGGCTAATTTCGAAAGGTGGCAGGCTCTGCAATGGCCATCTTGGCGTTTGACGTCTGTCGTGGTGAGCTTCAGGAAAGAGGCCATGACGGGCTGGGGGAGAAGGGCGGCAACTATGGCTATGATGCCCTTAATAGTCTTGGAAAGGCTGCGGATCTGTGAGAAACAACCCTGGGTTCTGGCTTTCAGCAATTGCTTCTGGGTTCTGTCAATAGTCCTCTTTGAGTACATGTTGCGGACGGGATCCCTAAGTCTTAGAGCTGGGGGATGAATTCGGCTTTTTTGCAAGTTTTGTTGAACCAAAGGTGTGATCTCCATTTGGCCAATTGGAGAGACTTTCTTCTGAGGAGGACCAAATATTTGAGGGCATCAGGGCTGAGAACGTTGGAGTGTCGGAAATTGAGAGGCCATGATAATAGAGGCCATGTTATCCATTTCTAAGAACAGCATTAACCGCCATATTGATTTACCTAAACAATATCAGGATTTATGTAACAACTTAAATAAATCATAGAACCCCCATCTCCCCCCCCCCCCCCTACCCCCTCCATAGGTCCTGTGTGGCCGCTGATGGCGGGTTGAACAGATGTTAACCATTATCGCGGTATAGTTTAGTAACATAGCCAATCTGCAATTTTTCGTTCATTCATCATTTAGCATTACAAGATTAGCATACTTACGTAATAGTAACATATCACTAATTTAGATTTACATAAATTTTTAATCTGAATTGTAATTTTAGCCGTCCTATATTCATCACATATGTTAATATAACTCAAAAAAACGGATTCCTATATAAAGCCTTTTGCTACCACAGTTTGAAGGGCGTGACTGCCCGAAAGCTTGTCGCACGATTTTGTGAATAAAAAATCTTTTCTCCTTACGCTTTATTTCTAGTTAATAGAAGACATTAAGACGCGAAAATATTTTTAATCGCATTAAGGACAGTAGAAGTTTGATTTATTTGTGAAAAGAAACATTCGCGTCTCAATGTCTTCATTCGTTATTAAAGATGATAAACTCCTGGATATTATTGCATAAGAGAAAGTCTCCCTCTGTTTTCCTGGCTCTGTACCAACTTCCTCTTGGACACTAAAAGTAGCTACGTCTTCTCGGAATTACGGAGGCTGAAGAGGTCACTCTATAGTCTTGTGGTAAAGAAGGAATTTTACTAGGGAGCGCGTGTGATCAATGCCTTAAATACTAGGCGGCCTGTACCGTATCAATTTGATGGTAGATGATGCTCTTCTGTAGGACAAAGGGTTCTAGTACAAACTGAAACATTCACCATATCCATTGTATCCATATACATTGTACTGTATCAAATTGATGGTAGATGATGCTCTTCTGTAGGACAAAGGGTTCTAGTACAAACTGAAACATTCACCATATCCATTGTATCCATATACATTGTACTGTATCAAATTGATGGTAGATGATGCTCTTCTGTAGGACAAAGGGTTCTAGTACAAACTGAAACATTCAGAGGTTGGAACTGTTTAGTAATGGATAGATCTAGGGAAAGCAAAAAATAATTTTGTGGTAATGCTAATCCATTCTAAATGAGAGAACCTTCAAAAAGTGCAGCATGCATTATATGAAGTGCAAGAGTTTGTTGCCTCAAAGTGGTTTGTATTTTTAAAAATGAATAGCTTAGTTCCCTGCATAGAAAATTTACTTTTCTCTTACATACACAATAATTTGAAGAGAAATATGCGCGATAATTTTTAAATAAAACTGAATTTCAACAGTAAGATAGGAAACATAAAAATGAAATATTCTATCAAAACTGATAATCAAAGCACACAGATACTTGCCACTGTTTTCAACAAATATATATTTTGAAACTAAAGCATAAGAGGTTGGTGTAAGTGTGGCAGGAGATGAGAAGGCCAAGTTATGGTTTAAATTGAATTACCATAGGCAGAAATAAATACAGAAAAAGGAAGATTGAATTTTTTTATTAGAATTTTATTAATTAATTAATTTTATTAATTAGAATTTTATTAGAATTTTTTTTTGAATTACAGAAAAATATATTGTACTTTTGAAGATGTTTTATGGAAATTGCATGTAAAATCCTGTAGGTTGAACTTGTGACCTGTAGAATTTTCTCTTTAATAATAAAGATTTATTATCTTGGCTTCTGATATATATATATATATAATATGGCGAATTTCTTTAAATCTTGTGTTTATTGATATTTTGCTCTCTTATATTTAAGAAGTGTGGTGCATTGTTGGCATGATATGCAGAATATGGCGTTCTGCTTGCTTCATAACTCTGTATTATTATTGGATTTAGTTATGGGCTTTCTGATGATTTGGCCTATTGTTTGGGAATTTTGAAATAAGCAACTTAAGATATTTTTATTATTTTCAAGGTTTGGCAATTTATTATTTCTGGTGAATATTGTTGGTAACTTAAATGAGATAGGCTGTTTTTAGGGATTTCAGAGGGGGAGGGATTGCAGAAATACTTAGAGATAATATTTTAAAGAGATTTTAGTTATACATGTGTTACAAGAACGCTTGTAACTTAGAGAACATGATAGAGATAATCATTTAATTATCCCTGATCTCCATGTTAGCATTTTTCAAAATAACATTTGAGAATTATTCAGGGATTATGTGAACAGAAATCCCCCCTTAGAATCCTCTTTGAACCTCGCGCGCACATTGAAACTTTTACTTAAATTTTAAGGTATACAGCCCAATAGAACATGGAGTTTTAAAATTGTTCAATTGTTCCCTACCAGGATTTAAGGAAATAATGAAGCGAAGCATCATCCAAAATCTGCGAAATAATGTAGTTCCAATAGATTCCAATAGATCAACTGTCTACTAACAAAAGCCAAAGCTACCTGGGACACTCTTAAAATATCTACGAAAGAAAAACACTCTCAGGAAAAATCTGCCTGCTAAAGAAACTTTACAGCTTAAAACTCGGAAACATGCAACCGCACATAACTTCCATGATGTAACTAGTTGACAAACTGCGAAATATTGGCGAAACACTAAAAGACTCTCAAAAAACGGCTATACTACTTTGATCGCTTCCAACGAGCTATTCCACTCTCATTACAGTGTTGGAATCAAGGCCTAACAACGAGCTCTAATCACCAATAACAAATTCCTTGATAAACCCGCACGCAGAGTAGAAATTTTAAAAGTCGTAAGCACTCAATCAAGAGCTTTCAAAAGTCTCTACAGAACTTCAAGCCAAAAAAAATAGAAGAAATTTAGCTTTTTCTTCCACAAGAAAAACCACTCCAAGGAAAAATGTTGGCACTATCAAAAGCGAAATAACGCAACAAATATTTCAAAGGTGAAAACTTCAAAAGAGGAAATGTACCAAAGGAATTTGGAAAACATCCAAATCATAAGGACAGACCAAACATCAGATAACAGTTCCTTACTCTCAACCCCAAAACGGAGTAGCTAAAAGGAAAAACGATCACTCATGGAGATGACAAGATGTATGCTGTTCACCTCAGGACTCCCACAGTCTCTATGGGCGGAAGCGGTTTGCAACTGATTACCTACAAAACCGAATACCCTCAAAAGCTACAGACAAGACTCCATTTGAACTCGGGAACAGAAAGCCCAGTCTTAAGCATTCAAAAAGATTCGGATGTAGATGTAAAGCCTTCGCCTATATTTCCCCCAAAAAATGAACATGATGGATAACAAAGTCATTGAAGGGTATTTGATAGATCGAAGCAAAGGATACAGAATCCTGTACGACATGGGGACGGGGACGATCACGATCTGTAAAATTTATAGAAAAAGAAAACGTGCTTCACTACAAGTACTACGCACAGATTTATTTTAGATCACATGGAAAATGCATAAAACAATCGGAACCAGAAACACAATTTGATGACCTTGTGGACTGAGAAACTAAGGATCATATTCAACCCAGTACAAGCACAGGAACACATGTCACACCAAGATAGATCAAAGAGATCAACAAAGGAAATACCTCACATTAGCAAAGGCTACATATTGTAAAAAGCTCTAGCTCAGGACATTCAGGCGTCTCTCAAGATATGCTCATCAGAAAAAGTGTCTTCTAGGACCAAGCACATCGCAACCAAGATCCATCACCTAAATGATCCCAGAAGTGAACAGTGATAAAAAAATTACCTACTACTTGGCAAGTAACATGAAGGGGGATATTCTGACCAAGCCACTACTGAAGCCGACATTTGAGAAGTTGCCTCATTACCTCTCCACATTCAGGTAGGGGATAGTTGGGAACTGAAAGCTGTGACCACCACTAGCGCTATCCTGGACTTATCATCTTTTGTTTACCCTATCGCCTATGTTTACTCTCTGAATGTTGCTCTCGCTATTATAACTTTCCCTTTTCAATAGATAATGAAGGTTATTAACAAAAATAACCATCAACGGCCTCATGCATTCCTACAAACTGTAAATAAATACCTAAAGCTTACACAATAAGCTGTATTTAATAACTGTAAGTAATTAAATTTATCAACCTTGCCACTAAAGAATCAATTGCCTTGTGAAAGGCGAGTGGGTTTTCTTTGAATATTGAAATAAAGAAATTTCATACAGCTTTCCAAGATAACACCTCTTTTATTGAAAGTTTGCTCTCAATGAACTGAGATATTTTTAGAAAAAAGTAAAGTGTAAAATGTTGTCTTAAAATGGCAAAACCTATATAATACTTGATTAAAATGTGGATATAAAAATGTATAAAATAAACCAATATCAATCAAAATAAAATATTTCGATGAGACCAAAATTATCGATATCAAATATTTTTAAATATTTTAAAAATCGAATATGTTTATGAATTAAAATGCTGTTATTAATATATAAATGTTTTCTTAAAAGTGCAAAACCATATATAAAGTAATTCATAATAGAGCTGTTTAAAAATATTACCTAGATATTTGTATATAAATAAAATATAGAAATCCATTTTGAAAATTAATTTTATTAATTTTGGGAAATATATATATTTTATCAGTGAATAAATAAATTGTATTTTATTTCTAAAAAAAACAAAAATATTTTATGTTCTTGACCAACTCTATTTCCTGTTCTCATTCTTTCCTGATGCGTACCTCGTAAGTTCTACAAATTTTCAATCTATTTGCATCGTGCTAGCACATAAGCTTTTAAATTTTTAAAGTATGAGAGCGAAGTGGAGGAAGAAGCGTATGAGGAGGCTGAAGAGGAAAAGGAGGAAATGAGGGAGAGGTCCAAGTAAATTTTTAATTTTTATTGGCCTCGCTGTGAAGCATTAAATTCATCTACCCTCAACCTGCAGAATCTTCAAGACCCTAAAAGATCCTAGTTTCCCTACCTCTTCTGGCTTATCAAACGCAAACAGGGCTATTCATGTTCCCTTAGCCAATTTCAAGAAATTCTCCAAGTGCGTCGGTGGACAAAATTCATCTGTAAAGCTGACCATGTTGATTCACATTCCTAATATTTTTCACGAGGTCAATAAATTTGGCAACAGCCGCATATTGGCTTATCTATTTATTTCAAACTACAACTTGACCAAAGGTACTTTTTTTAAAAAAACAACTAACAAGGTTTTTAATCCTTAGAGCGCGTTTTTTTAACTCCTTACTTTAAAATGGTAAGTTTAAGGAGTACTTTATTAGTATAAAATCTAGCATTGGATGTTTTTATTTTTCTTTTTGGATGCTGCGTTACCACGTTTTAGGCCTAATATGACGTGTAAGCAGGTTTTACGTAGAATGCCTTGTAAAAGTGCCCACGTAAGTTTAAAATATTTTAAAAAGCCACGTTTTTTTGCTTAGACCCAAAGCGTGGTATTCATTTAAGTTATATGTTATTCAATTAGGTTTGTGCACCCATCTTTAACCAACTTTTCTCTAGAATCTTGCCTTTCAGATAGCTTGTCGTCCATTTTATAACGACAATATAATTAGGCAAATGAAACATCTGAGTTGCACTTTCAAAGAACTTAATTTACAATTGAAATTATATCTCAATATATACTGTTATGCAATATTATGTGGACCAACACTTTTTGTTGATAGAATTCAATATTTATTGACGCTAAAAAGACAAAAATGAAGATATGCAAAATTATCTGATAAATTTATTTATTTAAATTATTTTAGTAAACTCAAAAATATGACATATTAAGCGTTAATGATAAGC
This sequence comes from Cordylochernes scorpioides, assembly GCA_030710605.1. NCBI lineage: Eukaryota > Metazoa > Arthropoda > Arachnida > Pseudoscorpiones > Chernetidae > Cordylochernes > Cordylochernes scorpioides. The sequence continues at coordinate 79,282,103 of CP092871.1, forward strand.
GCTTCCAAAGAGTCCTCATGTGTTTCTGGAATAGTAGTTTCAGGACCAACAGCTTTTCAAGGTTTTTAGAAAGTAATTTTTATGAAAGAGGACAAAAATGATATTTTTACCTATCACCCCTTCTCACAGAAGAGAAATCTGCTTGAATTGGTACCGTGATCATCAATCTTGGACTTAATATCAGTGGGACCTTCTTCTCTTCTGTGACAAGTCAAGTGTCAGTCGAGACACTGGTAATATTTAGATAAAGCCTAGACCTGGGATATAACAAGTAGACAAGGGTGTCAGAATGAATTGTATCTATTGTTTGAATCATTTTTTGTACTGTGAGAGACCTCTTGTTCAAAGTTTGAATTTTGGATATGTATATATAGGAGTAATGCTAATACAGGAAAACTTACCTAAATCTATTAGCCTCATACATGGATTTACCCTTCTAATTATAAAAGCCGTAACTTCAAATATTGCATCAGGCTGCTTTGCTTTTATTGTAAAACGACATCTGAAAATTATCCCGCATGTGTTTCTTTTGAACGAAAAATAAAACTTTATTTTAAGGAGAAATAATGATTATTTCTAACCTTAGGGATGAGGTATGAATTGTGAAGAGTAATGATAAATGGAAAAATAAAAGTGTCCAGGGATGGGAAACGAACCCACAGTGTTTCGCTTACCTGGTAGATGTCATGCCAGTTTATATTGATAATGAAGCTGACCTCCTGGAAAAGGTGTTTTGAATGTTGTTCTCAAAGTAACGAGCATCCTTGTTTAACTTGTATAACTAAAAGCTCTGAAAATTATCATTCTTCCTTAACCAGTTTATAAATTAAAAAAATATTGAAAATTATTTGGATTTCAAACATTACTTGAATTAGGGATTGGAGTGGTTGGCATTATAAAACAGACACTTTCTATTTTTATAAAGAATGGAGACATTAAGACGCGAATGTTTCTTTTCACAAATATATCAAACTTCTATTGTCCTTACTCCATGAAAAAATATTGGGAGTGCTTGGTTCATCAGTGGTGAACCCTCCAAGCGGTTTCGCCAATTTGAATCTACCAGACCGCTTCTTTAGAGCTCAAATACTGTATTGGATCATTCTGCTTTTATATGCTGCACTGAAGGTTGTCATCTTATAAATATTATTTAAGCAAACCATAGACATAAGCTTTTAAGACAGTAGAATTACATTTAAATAAACTAAATAAATAAATTTAATGAACTTTATATTTTGATAATTACTAAATCTCATATTGGTAAAAATATCTCTTTAAAAAATTGCTTCAATCGCCAATGACTTTTGCGCACAAGTTCAAACTCACTAGCGAATGCAAGTAGCAAAATGGAGTTCTGGCATCTTGGAAAATGTTGAGCTGCTTTATACATATTCATTGGTATTAATTTTAAATGCCAGAATAAAAACTTTTATTCAAACCAATATATGCCTTTTAATATTATATATACATACAATTTAGAAATATAGAGATCCTATACCTCAAGGTGCTAAGATTTGACGTAATTGGCAGGACCTGACTTGTAAATTGTTTGAAAAAGATATTCAATCAGACTCTTAAAATATCACGTTTATTTTTCTCTAAATAAACAAGCCTGTCAATCAAATCTAAGCTATATACAAGTATGTCAAATTATTAGCTTTATTAAAAATTAGTCATTAACTTCTCACAATGGTCATAATGTCTGATTGACACAAGTAAAAAAAAAATATTGTATTGTGTTGTGTGTGTGTTGGAATGCTATAAGTAAGCTTTGAAATTTAAATGAAATACTTTTGTATTTATTACTCTTGAATCTAAATTCTCAAAATGAATATTCAGCAGCTGCTTACTTTTTGAATAAATATGAAATTTGAATTTTATCAATGTTAGAGAAACACAAGGTAATAAGACCAAATCCGAATAATTTTTATTATTTTTTTTATTTGGATTTGGTCTTATTACTTTGCATAATACAAATTGTGCAATATCAATGTTAGAGAAACCTTTTGAATAATGCAGAATGAATGTTAAGAAATATCATTAGAATAAGGAATGAGCATTAAAACGATCCACTCCATCATATTTCCTATGTGTGGTGAACGTCCTTGATGATTTTCTTAATACTCACACAAATGAATAAACTTGAATAAAAAATATATTAAAGCATATGCAAGGTTTAAGATCAAATATTTATTCCATATCTATAAAATATGTTCCTAGACATTAAACATGACCATTGTGGAATCAAACCTTTCAGTCAATTGACCACTACTTCTGGTATTTCTCTTTATATAAAAAAAACTGCTATGCAATACGATTTTCCAAGTTTGATATATTTGAAGATAATTAGATGAACTCTCTTCAGGTAACCAATTTTGAGGGATGGTGTCATAACACTGGATTGTGATTTTTTTAGAAAACTTTAGCTAAAGCCAAAATTTAGGTTCTCAGTGTGGAAGTGCATATTAATGGCTCACAAATGAATAATGCGTATACAATAAGATAGGCGCATTCTGGAACGTAATTAATGTTATTTCAATATGTCAGGAACCATTACGCTTGCTTTTCTCTACATAGAACTAATATATAGTGGCAAGGTTGTTGAAGATAAGTTGTATACAATAACTCCATGTAATTAACTCTAACGACATTTTTGCCATTACAGAATTGATTGCCTTGAGATAGCTCAAGTGTGATCTCGATGAATTAATGAAGATTCAAGATACATTTCTTTTATTGAAAGTTAATATTTATGGTTTTAAATATTTTAGAAAAATAAGCAATCTAGCTGTGGGCCCTCGGGCTCACGTGTTCATTGAATCTCATCAGAAGCGAGAAAGCGATAAACTCTCTCTTACATAATTTGAAGTATTTATTTATTACAAACCCTCTCTTTCTCTGGATAGAATAATAAGTTATCTGAGCAAACTGTTGAAAAATGAACCAAGGTGAATATCTGATAAAGAAATTGATCAAGTATATTTTATAAAGAACACAATTTTGTCGAAGGATCGTGACAAGTGCTGCATATCAAGAAAGAAGAAATATGAAGCGTTAACCTGTTAGGAACGACAGGTACATTACTTGGATACCGCGGGAATGGAAGTAAAAACGACCTTTGAGAACCAATAAGGATGTCTACGCCTCAATTGAAATAAGATGCATATTAGTGAAATAAGGGTTTTAGGAAGAGACCTTACACCCAACTGGCTGGGATTTAGCATTGAACACTCCCTACATTTTCGCGTCAAAGAGGTCGCACACAACAAGTCAGATCAGAAGTTTAATACAGAGAGAGTACCCAATAAACAAAGATATCAACATAAAATATTCCTGGAAGAGGACTACCCCGGCTGTTGGAACGTGACTGGCGAGTGAAAATCTGCTGGTGATTAACCATTTCTGAGGCATGGAACAATTAAATTGCATTCCTATAATTGATACAAAAACGGCCATTGCGAACTTAAAATACCCGCAAAGTGAGAACCTAGCCTAAAGGGTGGTATATCGGTGATAGAGAGACTTGGTCACATTTTTGAAATCCCCTGCACCATCAGGGAACAGCTAGTGATCCTGGGACGACTCAATGACACTGATGGAGAATGGGGACATTGCCGAATTGGTCATCCTAGGGAGGTTTGTTAATATTAAAGATGATACAAAGCAATAACGCGCCATCTATATATAACGAAAAAAGACATTGAGACGCGAATGTTTCTTTCCACAAATAAATCAAACTTCTACTGTCCTTACTGCAATGAAAAAATATTGGGAGGGCTTGGCTCATCAGTGGTGAACACTCCCAGCAGTTTCGCCAATTTAATCTACCAGACCGCTTCTTCCGAGCTCTAATACTGCATTAGATCAATCTGCTTTTATATACTACACTGAAGGGTGGAATTTTAGAAATGGTATTCAAGCAAACTATGGACTTAAGCTTTTAGGACAGTAGAATTACATTTAAATATTTGCATCGAGCAATGCTCTTTCGCAAGCAATAAGGACAAGTTAGGCATAAATAAATACAAAGCAATAACGCGCCATCTATATATAACGCATGAAGACTTTAAGAGGCAAAAAATTTTTTATCGCTGTAAGGACAGTGGAAGTTTGATTTATTTGTGAAAATAAACATTCGCGCCTTAAAGCCTTCATTCTTTATTAAAGATGATGTACACCTGGATATTATTGCACACGAGGAACTCTCCCTCTCTCTTTTCCTGGCTATGTGCCAACTTCCTCTTGGACACTAAAAGTAGCTACGTCTTCATGGAGTTAAGGAGGCTGAAAAGGTCATTCTATAGTCTCGTGGTAAAGAAGGAATTTTACTAGAGAGCGCGTGTGACCAATGCTCTCAACTACGAGCGATGTTTGACGCATCAAATTGATGGGAGAAGATGATGCTCTTCAGTGGATCAAAGAGCTCTAGTATAAACTGAAACATTCAGAGGCTGAAGACTGGTCAGTGATGGATAGATCTAGGGAAAGCAAAAAAATAATTTTGTGGTGTTGTTATAACATTTTATATGAGAGAGCCTTTAAAAAGCGTAGTCATATATATATATGAAGTGAAAGAGTTTGTTGCCTCAAAGTGGTTTGTATTTTCAGAGGAAAGTATTTTAAAAAATGAATAGTTTAGTAACCGTCATATAGAAAATTTATTTTCCCTTATATACACAATAACTTGGTGAGAGATATGCGCGAGAATTTTAAAATAAAACCGAATTTCAACAGTAAGATAGGAAACATAAAAATGAAATCTATATATAAAAATCAATGTCTGTCTGTGTGTGTGTACTCTATAGATTCAAAAACCATACATCCAATCGCCGTGAAGTTTTGGGATATTATTAGGTTTATCCCCGGAAAGGTTTTCGAAAAATAATTTCTTAAATATCTTGAATATCCTTAGAGTTATTTGCAGATTTGTATATTTAACTCGCAAGCAGCGCCACCATTGAGACGGAGATAGGCTTAGGTTTGCTGCTCCACCCCTGATGGCCTTGGGTCATCGTGTGAGTCACAGCATGATGCTACAAAAACACTCTCTCTGGGGATTTTAAGGCGTCAACAACCTGTAAGAATGCCTCTCTTATATATTATACTTTAACATCTGCTTAATTAAAGCATTTTTCATTTGAAAGAGACTGCTCTCTTAACCCCCTTTAGACAACATTAAATGATATCCCGTGTCGTTTTTTTTTTATGATTTGAGAGCCACCCCTCGCTTTAAGCAAATCCTTTAATCCCAAGAGACTGCGCGAAAGACTTGAACATGAAACCGCCGACGGAACGTTTTGTCCTCTACACTGACGAATCCGCTTAACCAAACTCTGATACCGCCCGTAGAGCGTGGGAATTTTGCGCACAAGTCAAAGTTAGTTTTATCATTTATCGACACGGCAATTTATTCACAGCAATTTATTTGAGACAAGAATAATGATACAATTCCAAGGCTAAGATACTATTCCTTTAACTTCCAATTACCGAGGGAAACAATTAATATTGCTTTTGTTCAACTTATCGAGTATTTTTCGAGGGACCGGGAAAAAATGCTCACTAGATAAAACGATGATTTTGTAATGTAGAAAATTAGGAACGACAAAATTCAGGATGACACGGCAATTTATTTGAGACAAGAATAATGATACAATTCCAAGGCAAAGATACTATTCCTTTAACTTCCAATTACCGAGGGAACCAATTAATATTGATTTTATTCAACTCATCGAGTATTTTTCAAGGGACCGGGAAAAAATGTTCACTAGATAAAACGATGATTTTGTAATGTATAAAATTAGGGAAGACAAAATTCAGGATGACACGGCACACAGGGACCGGGAAAAAATGTTCACTTTATCGAGCTATTCAAATTTACGAGTTTTAAATTATCAAAATATATCTTTTTTTATATAGGTTTATGGAGAATTGTTTTAACAAATGTTCGTTAGACAAACCTTTACTCGGGTAAAACCCGGGCGAAGCCAGGTACATCCGCTAGTATTCTATAAAACTGATAATCAAAGCACACAGATTCCTGCCACTGTTTTCAACAGATATATATGTTGTAAACTAAAGCAGCAGAGGTTGGTATAAGTGTGGCAGGAGATGAGAAGGCCAAGTTCTGGTTTAAATTGAATTACCATGGCAGAAAGAAATACAGAAAGAGGAAGATAGATTGAAGCTAATTTATCTCAATGTTCAGATATGCTAATCAGGGTCATCAAAAAGTTGCAAAACAAATAGTTTAAAGCTACCCTTCCTTTAAATATATTGTAACAAAATATACACACACACTTATTATTTTATTAACAGATTATTGATTTTGATATTTATATTTTACTACTTTTAAACTTACCTCATTGCCTTTCTGGTATTATATAAATGTTGATTTGTACTTGCCTTAAATAAATTGCTGCGTAATCCTGAAACTTGTCTTTCCTAATTTCTACTTGACATTTTTGGAGATTCTGGGTAAATTAGGGAAGACAAATGGAAGTTTACCGAAGAAATCTTGAGGTCTCCCATGGGGGCTGTCACTTACATTTTCCCGCGACTGACTCCAGGATTCCATTGCTGTGTCAAAGACAAGCCTTCCTTCATATACAATAAGATAACAAAACCCTCTTCACGCTGCAAGAAAAGGAGACAAAGGTACTAGGGACAAACTTCAAAGACTCTGAGGGAATCCTTGACCAAAACATGCCATATTCATGTCAGTAGCAACAGGATTTGCAAGCTGTGAGTCACAGCTTCCATAGGGAAGGAGCTCTGTACCAAAATACTCATTATTTAATTAATAGATTATTAATTTTGGTATATATTTTTTCTACTTTTAAACTTCCTTCATTGCCTCTCTGGTATCATATAAATGTTGATTTGTACTTGCATTAAATAAATTGGAGTGTCATCCTGAAGCTTGTCTTTCCTAATTTTCTATTTGACAATATATAAATAAAAAAATATATAAATTATGGTTCATTCCCAACCACCTAGAGGTGTAAAATTGTACACTTGCATTGTTAGCTAGACTTATCGAGTGTTCAAAATTTAATGTCTATGGGCGCTCAGAAAGTATATTAGAGATTTATTTTAATATTTGTTGAAATACAGACAACATATAAATCAATTTAAATAAGAGATTTAAAGATAAATAGAAATTTTATAACTATAGAAGGGGTTTTTGAAATAAATTTAATGGATTATCTGCCTCTGATCACCTCTGATGAGCCAGGCTATCCTTATATTTTTCACCATAGTAAAGATAGTAGAAAGTGTGTTTTTTTTATATAAGAAACACGAGTGCCTTAATAATTCCAATTCTCTCTTCTGAATATATTATTTATATTATAGAAATTGGTAGCTTAGTTTCCAGAATCTAAATTCAGATTTTCTTCTTTCATGTACATAAAGCTATAAAAACCATTACTACCGAGGGATTTTCGGCAATTGTAACCATTTCTGTAACTTGACATTCAAAATGAACTTTCATTTAATGAAATCAATATATGATATATATTATTTTGAAATTATAAATTATCATATTTCATTTATTTCATTTATCAATCGTTTTTTATTACGAAAGTAGTATTCGATTGGCGATTTGAAATCACAAAATTTTGTGAATCAGATTTGAAGCTTCGAAAGCATCATTCAGCTAGAATGCTTATATCCGAAGCATCAATATTTTAGAAAATGTGTTTCACGTTCAGAGGTCTATTGCAAGAGATACCATGAAGCAGAATTTCATCCAGTATCCCACATGTATTTTTATCATTAAATTCTTGTTCAAATGATCAGAGCTTTGTGGCGTAGGCGACAGCCAGCGATTTCTTCGTGTTTTGGAATTCTTTGATATAGAGATCAAGATGTTCGCGTCTCGAATTCAAGTCATTCACTAATAGTATAGATCATCGGGTTTGTTGAGGAAGGTCTTTTATCTAGAGAATCCAGTCACGATAGTTAAGTTGGTTCTGTAGAGGCGGGACGTACTGAAGTACAAAGATATCTAAGAAGAATGCTGTTGGATTGAGGTTAGAAAGGCTGGTAGCGATTATGAAAAAGAGAAGCTGGATTCCTTCAAACAGGTTGGCTATCTGTAGATGTACGTGGTGGTGGAGCGTATGTGAATTGGGTGCTGATGTATATATAATTATGTATGTGGTGATGGAGGGTATGTAGAGTTGGTGTCGATGCATATGTAATCATGGCGATGGAATGTGTGTATGTATATGTAATTATTCAGATGTAATGTGTGTAGAGTTGGTGTCGATGGAATGTGTGTATGTATATGTTATTATGCAGATGGAATGTCTGTAGAGTTGGTGTCGATGTTTATGTAATTATGAAGATGGAATGTGCGCAGAGTTGTGTAGATGTAGAAATGTAGATAATGTCGAAAAATTCTGAATATAATTCTTGCGGTGATAAAAAGGCATGATCAATTTTGCTGAATTCTCATCATCATCCTCCATATATGATCCATTACTACATTTGCATATCCCGGAGCAGTACTCCAAATATGATGGTCCCCGAGTGTATGGACCTGGTGTAGGACGCGAGAGCCTGATGACGCTGGACTTATTCGTAGAGCCGTGATGTGGTAGATGCCGAAATAGAGAATATAGACGTCCCGGCCTTGTGGCAGCCGTGCTTAGCTTCGATTTAGCCACGGAGCAGTGGCGCTGTCTCTGATGTAGCACCAGGCTTGTTTGCATAGGAACTCCCCAGCTAGTTCCTCGCCCAGTAGAGGTCAGCGGTTACTCAGGTAGAAGGAGCCGGATTGGATAATGTAGACGTCAGGTGGCAGCTGTGCTTAGCTCAATGTAGCAACGGGGCAGTAGCGCTGTCCCTGATGTAGGGCCGGGCCTGTTTTGTATAGGAACCCCCCAACTTGTTCCTCGCTCGGCGAGATTTCAGCGGTTTCTGCGCTAGTTGATTGTTCGGTTACCAGGACATCAGAATTAACTGAATAGACGCCATGTTTAAAGAGAAAAAAAAGAAGAAACAAATTGAATTCACACTAAGGGCTATATAACACCGCTACCGGGGTATCTCAGTTTAAGATGGCTTGTGAAAATTGGGGGGATAGAAGATAAATTGACCATTCTAAACTAAGCTTAGAGAAACGATCACTCTTACAGCCACAAGATATCCCAATATTAATAAAATCTCAAATCATTGAACAATTTTGTTTAGATGGAATGTATACTCAATTTCTCATTTAGTGAGTGCAAATAACAACTTGGTACTAATTCAATGTAAGTGCAAGTGAAATATCTTCTACATCAGTATGTATATTAATGCTCTTCTCCACATGTATGTAATCTCATTTTACATCATCAGTATTAAGAAGAAATCTATAGGTAAATACATTCTATATGTTATTGTAAATACATGGGAATGTGAATACATTTTACATAATCACGTAAATACATTCTAAAAATGGAATATATTTGCAGTATGAACAATTTCAATCGCCTATTTAACATGGCCTGTGCCATTAATATTGTTACGCCGTACCCAGACGCTTTTCGTGTTCTTTGTCTAATCAGGATGGCACAAAGATTCCCACGTTAGTTCGAAGGGATACAGCAAAATTTAACATTTTATTATATGTCTCACTTAACAGAAGGAATACAATAAGTGGGACTGGCTTTCAAATTCCTTTTCAGAAGGATCCTTGGCGCCGTGGATGTCACTCTCCTGTGAATCGTCCCGCTCCACACTATACATGCACAGCATGCGTTACACTGTTTGTAGGCCGCTCCGATGTCAGGCTCATCTGGCACCGTCTTGTAGGATCAACCACATGGCCACACACCCAGAGACCAATTCCCGCTTCTTCCACTCGCCGCAGATGTGACCAGACCGTCCGTTGACCACCACACTAGAATGCCATTTTTGGTGCCTGCCCCCTCACACATGGCAGCTGGTCAGCTGGATTCCACTTACATTTCCCCAAATTTACTCTAGAATATTGGCCTTTCAGATAGCTTGTCATCCATTTTACAATATACTTGACGACAATATAATTAGCTAAATGAAACATCTGAGTTGCACTTTCAAAGAACTCAATTTATAATTGAAATTATATCTCAATATATACTGTTATTCAATATTATGTGAACCAACAATTTTTGTTGATAGAATTCAATAATGACGCTAAAAAGACTAAAATGAAGAAATGCGAAATTATCTGATTAATTTATCTGTTGAAATTATTTTATTAAACTCAAAAATATGACATTTTTAGCTTTAATGATAAGCGCTCTCCTAAGAGCCCTCATGTGTGTCTGGAATGAGGGTTTAAGGACCAAATAGTTTGTCACACAAGGTTTTCAGGAAGGTGGTTTTATGAAAATCATATGTATACATCTCACTCCTCACAGGAGAGAAACCCACTTGAATTGGTGCCTTGATAATCAGTGTTGGATCAGTGGAACCTTGTTCTCTTCAGTGACGAGTCAAGTATCAATCGAGACACTGGTAATCTTTGGAGATAACATAGACCTGGATATCTAGGATATGTTATCTTCCTCTAATCATCGGCTCTTGGTAAAATAAAAGGTCTCACTTATATCGTGTAGGCGATAAAAAAATTCAATTAAGCAAAAGATCAAAAAATCGCGAAATCATAAAACGAAAAGTTTATTTTAAAGTTTTTATTATTTTGCTGAGATTTTGAGCATTACTGCCCTTCCACAGGAGAAGCATGTGAATATGCAGATATGTATATTCATCTTTCAATACGTTTTCTAAGTTTATCCTGTGGAAGAGCAGTAATCTCGAAAGCTCGGCATAATTTTTTAAAAAATGAAAAACTTTGAAAGAAACATTTCGCCTTATGATTTCGCGCTGTTTTGAATTTGCTCCAGGCGATTATATTATTCTAAACAAAAGATACTAAAGAAGAATAGAACATGCAGAGTCGCCAGCTCGAACATTCTCGTCTTGTAGGCTCGCCACCTGATTAGTTGGCAACTGCCGACGTTGAGGGAGGTGGGGCTTCCTCCACCCGAGTTGCCGTCTGCTAGGAATGTCTCTTACAGATATAACTAGGAAACAAGGATTATCTTTGTATTGTGAAGAGACCTCTTGTTCAAAGTTTGATTTTGGGATATGTATATATAAGAGTTTTGCAGAAATAGAGGAAAACATGATTAAAACAATTGGGAACATATACATGGATTTTCCCATCTCATTATATAAGCTGCAGGCATTTCACTACATACAGCTATGAAATTTATTTCAACATTCAAAATAATTTTGGACACAAAAATATATAAAATTTGGAAAGTCTCTTAATAAAAATCTATTTAGTAAAAGAAAGTAAAGTCAAAAATAACGCAAAAAAAACTATTTCCATTTATTGACCATCTCTGCAAAATTAAAAGACTCAAGTCAGTGTTTGCTTAGTTAAACTAAAATCAGATATAATTCTTAAAATTCTAAAATGAAAATCAGAGTTGATAAATTATTACCTCTATGAGAAATTTATACTATTTTTGCCGCGTATGATTATTTTTTAAATTTAACAATTTTCTACAGCCCTTACTGCAATAAGAAAATAATGGGAGGGCCTGGCTTATCAGTAATAAACCCTCCTAGCGGTTTACAATTTTAAATATTGCCTTGTGCTGCTTTGCCTCTATACTGAAATTGAAGCTGACCTCTTGAAAAAGGTATTTTAAAGGTTTTCTCAAAGTAACGAGCATCCTTGTTTAACTTGTATAACTAAAAGCTCTGAAATTTATTATTCTTCCTTTGAACCCAGTTTATATTAGAGAAAAATTATTTAAAATATTTTATTTGAATTACAAATATTACTTAAATTAGGAATTGAAGTGGTTAGCATCATAAAACAAACAGTTTCTATTTTAATAAAGAATGAAGACATTAAGACACGAATGTTTCTTTTCACAAATAAATCAAACTTTTATTGCCCTTGCTCCAATGAAAAAATATTGGGAGGGCTTGGTTCATCCGTGGTGAACCCTCCCAGCGGTTTCGCCAATTTTATCTACCGCTTCTTTAGAGCTCTAATACTGTATTGCATCATTCTGCTTTATATGCTGCACTGAAGGTTGGAATCTAAGAAATGGTATTTAAAAAACTATAGACATAAGCTTTTACGACAGTAGAATTACATTTAAATAAACCAAATAAATAAATTCAATAAACTTTCTATTTTGATAAATAACACATCTCATATTGGTAAATATATCTCTAAAAAAATGCTTCAATGGCCAAATACTTTTGCGCACAAGGCCAAACTCACTAGCGAATGCAAGTAGCAAAATGGGGCTCTGACATCTTGGAAAATGTTGAACTGCTTTATGCATATTCATTGGTATTAATTTTAAATTCCAGAATAAAAATTTAATCAATCCAATATATGCCTTTTATTATTTACATATTCATATACATTGAGAAATATACAGAGATCCTATACCTCTAGGTGCTAATAATTTGGCGTAATTTGGTTTTGATTAAGTATCGGCAGGACCTGACTTGTGAAATGTTTGAAAAATATATTCAATCAGACTCTCGAAATATCACGTTTATTTTTCTCTAAATAAACCTTTCAATCAAGTCCAAGCTATATCATATATTATTTTGAATTAAAAAGTAGTGTCATTAACTACCCAAAATGGTCATAATGGCTGATTGACACAAATATAAAAAAATATTTAAAATAATATATTGTGTTGTGTGTGTTGGACTGATATAAGTAAGCTTTGAAATTTTTATGAAGTACTTGTGTGTTTATTACTCTTGAATCTAAATTCTCTAAATGAATATTCAGCAGCTGCTTACTTTTCGAATAAATATGAAATTTGAATTTTATCGATTTAGAGAAACACAAGGTAATAAGACCAAATCCAAATATAATTTTTTTAAGTTTGGATTTGGTATTATTACTTTGTGTTTATAATCCATAATACAAATTGTGCAATATCAATGTTGGAGAAACCTTTTGAATAATGCAGGATGAATGTTAAGAAATATCATGAGAATAAGGAATGAGTATTAAAACGATGCACTCCATCATATTTTCTATGTGTTATGAATTTCCTTGTTGATTTTCTAAAGATGGTTTTTTTATTTTCAATCCACTATTCAATCATCTATTTAAAAAAATCGCATCAAATTATATATAAATGAGAACAATTCAAATGAATTTCTTGTCTATTCTATTGATATTTCTCAAGTTAGTTTCCTGAATGAATTTATTTCACAAATTGAATTTATTATTTGAAATTTTTTAAATTATAAAATATAAATTAGGTTTCCTGGGTCACGCCACTCCAACAATGGTCACTTTATATAGATAAATATTTTTACTCTAGGTAGGATGTCTAGGAGCCTGGCAGGGCTGATTTAATCGGACTCGGCCGAGTAATGCCTAAAAAATGGTGGAGGCTGATTCGAGTGAGCCTGATGTTGGAGCTCTGTTAGAAGAGTGGTTATAGGCCTCCTG
>CP092871.1:79295685-79388689 GCA_030710605.1 Cordylochernes scorpioides
CAGGAGGCCTATAACCACTCTTCTAACAGAGCTCCAACATCAGGCTCACTCGAATCAGCCTCCACCATTTTTTAGGCATTACTCGGCCGAGTCCGATTAAATCAGCCCTGCCAGGCTCCTAGACATCCTACCTAGAGTAAAAATATTTATCTATATAAAGTGACCATTGTTGGAGTGGCGTGACCCAGGAAACCTAATTTATATTTTATAATTTAAAAAATTTCAAATAATAAATTCAATTTGTGAAATAAATTCATTCAGGAAACTAACTTGAGAAATATCAATAGAATAGACAAGAAATTCATTTGAATTGTTCTCATTTATATATAATTTGATGCGATTTTTTTAAATAGATGATTGAATAGTGGATTGAAAATAAAAAAACCATCTTTAGAAAATCAACAAGGAAATTCATAACACATAGAAAATATGATGGAGTGCATCGTTTTAATACTCATTCCTTATTCTCATGATATTTCTTAACATTCATCCTGCATTATTCAAAAGGTTTCTCCAACATTGATATTGCACAATTTGTATTATGGATTATAAACACAAAGTAATAATACCAAATCCAAACTTAAAAAAATTATATTTGGATTTGGTCTTATTACCTTGTGTTTCTCTAAATCGATAAAATTCAAATTTCATATTTATTCGAAAAGTAAGCAGCTGCTGAATATTCATTTAGAGAATTTAGATTCAAGAGTAATAAACACACAAGTACTTCATAAAAATTTCAAAGCTTACTTATATCAGTCCAACACACACAACACAATATATTATTTTAAATATTTTTTTATATTTGTGTCAATCAGCCATTATGACCATTTTGGGTAGTTAATGACACTACTTTTTAATTCAAAATAATATATGATATAGCTTGGACTTGATTGAAAGGTTTATTTAGAGAAAAATAAACGTGATATTTCGAGAGTCTGATTGAATATATTTTTCAAACATTTCACAAGTCAGGTCCTGCCGATACTTAATCAAAACCAAATTACGCCAAATTATTAGCACCTAGAGGTATAGGATCTCTGTATATTTCTCAATGTATATGAATATGTAAATAATAAAAGGCATATATTGGATTGATTAAATTTTTATTCTGGAATTTAAAATTAATACCAATGAATATGCATAAAGCAGTTCAACATTTTCCAAGATGTCAGAGCCCCATTTTGCTACTTGCATTCGCTAGTGAGTTTGGCCTTGTGCGCAAAAGTATTTGGCCATTGAAGCATTTTTTTAGAGATATATTTACCAATATGAGATGTGTTATTTATCAAAATAGAAAGTTTATTGAATTTATTTATTTGGTTTATTTAAATGTAATTCTACTGTCGTAAAAGCTTATGTCTATAGTTTTTTAAATACCATTTCTTAGATTCCAACCTTCAGTGCAGCATATAAAGCAGAATGATGCAATACAGTATTAGAGCTCTAAAGAAGCGGTAGATAAAATTGGCGAAACCGCTGGGAGGGTTCACCACGGATGAACCAAGCCCTCCCAATATTTTTTCATTGGAGCAAGGGCAATAAAAGTTTGATTTATTTGTGAAAAGAAACATTCGTGTCTTAATGTCTTCATTCTTTATTAAAATAGAAACTGTTTGTTTTATGATGCTAACCACTTCAATTCCTAATTTAAGTAATATTTGTAATTCAAATAAAATATTTTAAATAATTTTTCTCTAATATAAACTGGGTTCAAAGGAAGAATAATAAATTTCAGAGCTTTTAGTTATACAAGTTAAACAAGGATGCTCGTTACTTTGAGAAAACCTTTAAAATACCTTTTTCAAGAGGTCAGCTTCAATTTCAGTATAGAGGCAAAGCAGCACAAGGCAATATTTAAAATTGTAAACCGCTAGGAGGGTTTATTACTGATAAGCCAGGCCCTCCCATTATTTTCTTATTGCAGTAAGGGCTGTAGAAAATTGTTAAATTTAAAAAATAATCATACGCGGCAAAAATAGTATAAATTTCTCATAGAGGTAATAATTTATCAACTCTGATTTTCATTTTAGAATTTTAAGAATTATATCTGATTTTAGTTTAACTAAGCAAACACTGACTTGAGTCTTTTAATTTTGCAGAGATGGTCAATAAATGGAAATAGTTTTTTTTGCGTTATTTTTGACTTTACTTTCTTTTACTAAATAGATTTTTATTAAGAGACTTTCCAAATTTTATATATTTTTGTGTCCAAAATTATTTTGAATGTTGAAATAAATTTCATAGCTGTATGTAGTGAAATGCCTGCAGCTTATATAATGAGATGGGAAAATCCATGTATATGTTCCCAATTGTTTTAATCATGTTTTCCTCTATTTCTGCAAAACTCTTATATATACATATCCCAAAATCAAACTTTGAACAAGAGGTCTCTTCACAATACAAAGATAATCCTTGTTTCCTAGTTATATCTGTAAGAGACATTCCTAGCAGACGGCAACTCGGGTGGAGGAAGCCCCACCTCCCTCAACGTCGGCAGTTGCCAACTAATCAGGTGGCGAGCCTACAAGACGAGAATGTTCGAGCTGGCGACTCTGCATGTTCTATTCTTCTTTAGTATCTTTTGTTTAGAATAATATAATCGCCTGGAGCAAATTCAAAACAGCGCGAAATCATAAGGCGAAATGTTTCTTTCAAAGTTTTTCATTTTTTAAAAAATTATGCCGAGCTTTCGAGATTACTGCTCTTCCACAGGATAAACTTAGAAAACGTATTGAAAGATGAATATACATATCTGCATATTCACATGCTTCTCCTGTGGAAGGGCAGTAATGCTCAAAATCTCAGCAAAATAATAAAAACTTTAAAATAAACTTTTCGTTTTATGATTTCGCGATTTTTTGATCTTTTGCTTAATTGAATTTTTTTATCGCCTACACGATATAAGTGAGACCTTTTATTTTACCAAGAGCCGATGATTAGAGGAAGATAACATATCCTAGATATCCAGGTCTATGTTATCTCCAAAGATTACCAGTGTCTCGATTGATACTTGACTCGTCACTGAAGAGAACAAGGTTCCACTGATCCAACACTGATTATCAAGGCACCAATTCAAGTGGGTTTCTCTCCTGTGAGGAGTGAGATGTATACATATGATTTTCATAAAACCACCTTCCTGAAAACCTTGTGTGACAAACTATTTGGTCCTTAAACCCTCATTCCAGACACACATGAGGGCTCTTAGGAGAGCGCTTATCATTAAAGCTAAAAATGTCATATTTTTGAGTTTAATAAAATAATTTCAACAGATAAATTAATCAGATAATTTCGCATTTCTTCATTTTAGTCTTTTTAGCGTCATTATTGAATTCTATCAACAAAAATTGTTGGTTCACATAATATTGAATAACAGTATATATTGAGATATAATTTCAATTATAAATTGAGTTCTTTGAAAGTGCAACTCAGATGTTTCATTTAGCTAATTATATTGTCGTCAAGTATATTGTAAAATGGATGACAAGCTATCTGAAAGGCCAATATTCTAGAGTAAATTTGGGGAAATGTAAGTGGAATCCAGCTGACCAGCTGCCATGTGTGAGGGGGCAGGCACCAAAAATGGCATTCTAGTGTGGTGGTCAACGGACGGTCTGGTCACATCTGCGGCGAGTGGAAGAAGCGGGAATTGGTCTCTGGGTGTGTGGCCATGTGGTTGATCCTACAAGACGGTGCCAGATGAGCCTGACATCGGAGCGGCCTACAAACAGTGTAACGCATGCTGTGCATGTATAGTGTGGAGCGGGACGATTCACAGGAGAGTGACATCCACGGCGCCAAGGATCCTTCTGAAAAGGAATTTGAAAGCCAGTCCCACTTATTGTATTCCTTCTGTTAAGTGAGACATATAATAAAATGTTAAATTTTGCTGTATCCCTTCGAACTAACGTGGGAATCTTTGTGCCATCCTGATTAGACAAAGAACACGAAAAGCGTCTGGGTACGGCGTAACAATATTAATGGCACAGGCCATGTTAAATAGGCGATTGAAATTGTTCATACTGCAAATATATTCCATTTTTAGAATGTATTTACGTGATTATGTAAAATGTATTCACATTCCCATGTATTTACAATAACATATAGAATGTATTTACCTATAGATTTCTTCTTAATACTGATGATGTAAAATGAGATTACATACATGTGGAGAAGAGCATTAATATACATACTGATGTAGAAGATATTTCACTTGCACTTACATTGAATTAGTACCAAGTTGTTATTTGCACTCACTAAATGAGAAATTGAGTATACATTCCATCTAAACAAAATTGTTCAATGATTTGAGATTTTATTAATATTGGGATATCTTGTGGCTGTAAGAGTGATCGTTTCTCTAAGCTTAGTTTAGAATGGTCAATTTATCTTCTATCCCCCCAATTTTCACAAGCCATCTTAAACTGAGATACCCCGGTAGCGGTGTTATATAGCCCTTAGTGTGAATTCAATTTGTTTCTTCTTTTTTTTCTCTTTAAACATGGCGTCTATTCAGTTAATTCTGATGTCCTGGTAACCGAACAATCAACTAGCGCAGAAACCGCTGAAATCTCGCCGAGCGAGGAACAAGTTGGGGGGTTCCTATACAAAACAGGCCCGGCCCTACATCAGGGACAGCGCTACTGCCCCGTTGCTACATTGAGCTAAGCACAGCTGCCACCTGACGTCTACATTATCCAATCCGGCTCCTTCTACCTGAGTAACCGCTGACCTCTACTGGGCGAGGAACTAGCTGGGGAGTTCCTATGCAAACAAGCCTGGTGCTACATCAGAGACAGCGCCACTGCTCCGTGGCTAAATCGAAGCTAAGCACGGCTGCCACAAGGCCGGGACGTCTATATTCTCTATTTCGGCATCTACCACATCACGGCTCTACGAATAAGTCCAGCGTCATCAGGCTCTCGCGTCCTACACCAGGTCCATACACTCGGGGACCATCATATTTGGAGTACTGCTCCGGGATATGCAAATGTAGTAATGGATCATATATGGAGGATGATGATGAGAATTCAGCAAAATTGATCATGCCTTTTTATCACCGCAAGAATTATATTCAGAATTTTTCGACATTATCTACATTTCTACATCTACACAACTCTGCGCACATTCCATCTTCATAATTACATAAACATCGACACCAACTCTACAGACATTCCATCTGCATAATAACATATACATACACACATTCCATCGACACCAACTCTACACACATTACATCTGAATAATTACATATACATACACACATTCCATCGCCATGATTACATATGCATCGACACCAACTCTACATACCCTCCATCACCACATACATAATTATATATACATCAGCACCCAATTCACATACGCTCCACCACCACGTACATCTACAGATAGCCAACCTGTTTGAAGGAATCCAGCTTCTCTTTTTCATAATCGCTACCAGCCTTTCTAACCTCAATCCAACAGCATTCTTCTTAGATATCTTTGTACTTCAGTACGTCCCGCCTCTACAGAACCAACTTAACTATCGTGACTGGATTCTCTAGATAAAAGACCTTCCTCAACAAACCCGATGATCTATACTATTAGTGAATGACTTGAATTCGAGACGCGAACATCTTGATCTCTATATCAAAGAATTCCAAAACACGAAGAAATCGCTGGCTGTCGCCTACGCCACAAAGCTCTGATCATTTGAACAAGAATTTAATGATAAAAATACATGTGGGATACTGGATGAAATTCTGCTTCATGGTATCTCTTGCAATAGACCTCTGAACGTGAAACACATTTTCTAAAATATTGATGCTTCGGATATAAGCATTCTAGCTGAATGATGCTTTCGAAGCTTCAAATCTGATTCACAAAATTTTGTGATTTCAAATCGCCAATCGAATACTACTTTCGTAATAAAAAACGATTGATAAATGAAATAAATGAAATATGATAATTTATAATTTCAAAATAATATATATCATATATTGATTTCATTAAATGAAAGTTCATTTTGAATGTCAAGTTACAGAAATGGTTACAATTGCCGAAAATCCCTCGGTAGTAATGGTTTTTATAGCTTTATGTACATGAAAGAAGAAAATCTGAATTTAGATTCTGGAAACTAAGCTACCAATTTCTATAATATAAATAATATATTCAGAAGAGAGAATTGGAATTATTAAGGCACTCGTGTTTCTTATATAAAAAAAACACACTTTCTACTATCTTTACTATGGTGAAAAATATAAGGATAGCCTGGCTCATCAGAGGTGATCAGAGGCAGATAATCCATTAAATTTATTTCAAAAACCCCTTCTATAGTTATAAAATTTCTATTTATCTTTAAATCTCTTATTTAAATTGATTTATATGTTGTCTGTATTTCAACAAATATTAAAATAAATCTCTAATATACTTTCTGAGCGCCCATAGACATTAAATTTTGAACACTCGATAAGTCTAGCTAACAATGCAAGTGTACAATTTTACACCTCTAGGTGGTTGGGAATGAACCATAATTTATATATTTTTTTATTTATATATTGTCAAATAGAAAATTAGGAAAGACAAGCTTCAGGATGACACTCCAATTTATTTAATGCAAGTACAAATCAACATTTATATGATACCAGAGAGGCAATGAAGGAAGTTTAAAAGTAGAAAAAATATATACCAAAATTAATAATCTATTAATTAAATAATGAGTATTTTGGTACAGAGCTCCTTCCCTATGGAAGCTGTGACTCACAGCTTGCAAATCCTGTTGCTACTGACATGAATATGGCATGTTTTGGTCAAGGATTCCCTCAGAGTCTTTGAAGTTTGTCCCTAGTACCTTTGTCTCCTTTTCTTGCAGCGTGAAGAGGGTTTTGTTATCTTATTGTATATGAAGGAAGGCTTGTCTTTGACACAGCAATGGAATCCTGGAGTCAGTCGCGGGAAAATGTAAGTGACAGCCCCCATGGGAGACCTCAAGATTTCTTCGGTAAACTTCCATTTGTCTTCCCTAATTTACCCAGAATCTCCAAAAATGTCAAGTAGAAATTAGGAAAGACAAGTTTCAGGATTACGCAGCAATTTATTTAAGGCAAGTACAAATCAACATTTATATAATACCAGAAAGGCAATGAGGTAAGTTTAAAAGTAGTAAAATATAAATATCAAAATCAATAATCTGTTAATAAAATAATAAGTGTGTGTGTATATTTTGTTACAATATATTTAAAGGAAGGGTAGCTTTAAACTATTTGTTTTGCAACTTTTTGATGACCCTGATTAGCATATCTGAACATTGAGATAAATTAGCTTCAATCTATCTTCCTCTTTCTGTATTTCTTTCTGCCATGGTAATTCAATTTAAACCAGAACTTGGCCTTCTCATCTCCTGCCACACTTATACCAACCTCTGCTGCTTTAGTTTACAACATATATATCTGTTGAAAACAGTGGCAGGAATCTGTGTGCTTTGATTATCAGTTTTATAGAATACTAGCGGATGTACCTGGCTTCGCCCGGGTTTTACCCGAGTAAAGGTTTGTCTAACGAACATTTGTTAAAACAATTCTCCATAAACCTATATAAAAAAAGATATATTTTGATAATTTAAAACTCGTAAATTTGAATAGCTCGATAAAGTGAACATTTTTTCCCGGTCCCTGTGTGCCGTGTCATCCTGAATTTTGTCTTCCCTAATTTTATACATTACAAAATCATCGTTTTATCTAGTGAACATTTTTTCCCGGTCCCTTGAAAAATACTCGATGAGTTGAATAAAATCAATATTAATTGGTTCCCTCGGTAATTGGAAGTTAAAGGAATAGTATCTTTGCCTTGGAATTGTATCATTATTCTTGTCTCAAATAAATTGCCGTGTCATCCTGAATTTTGTCGTTCCTAATTTTCTACATTACAAAATCATCGTTTTATCTAGTGAGCATTTTTTCCCGGTCCCTCGAAAAATACTCGATAAGTTGAACAAAAGCAATATTAATTGTTTCCCTCGGTAATTGGAAGTTAAAGGAATAGTATCTTAGCCTTGGAATTGTATCATTATTCTTGTCTCAAATAAATTGCTGTGAATAAATTGCCGTGTCGATAAATGATAAAACTAACTTTGACTTGTGCGCAAAATTCCCACGCTCTACGGGCGGTATCAGAGTTTGGTTAAGCGGATTCGTCAGTGTAGAGGACAAAACGTTCCGTCGGCGGTTTCATGTTCAAGTCTTTCGCGCAGTCTCTTGGGATTAAAGGATTTGCTTAAAGCGAGGGGTGGCTCTCAAATCATAAAAAAAAAACGACACGGGATATCATTTAATGTTGTCTAAAGGGGGTTAAGAGAGCAGTCTCTTTCAAATGAAAAATGCTTTAATTAAGCAGATGTTAAAGTATAATATATAAGAGAGGCATTCTTACAGGTTGTTGACGCCTTAAAATCCCCAGAGAGAGTGTTTTTGTAGCATCATGCTGTGACTCACACGATGACCCAAGGCCATCAGGGGTGGAGCAGCAAACCTAAGCCTATCTCCGTCTCAATGGTGGCGCTGCTTGCGAGTTAAATATACAAATCTGCAAATAACTCTAAGGATATTCAAGATATTTAAGAAATTATTTTTCGAAAACCTTTCCGGGGATAAACCTAATAATATCCCAAAACTTCACGGCGATTGGATGTATGGTTTTTGAATCTATAGAGTACACACACACAGACAGACATTGATTTTTATATATAGATTTCATTTTTATGTTTCCTATCTTACTGTTGAAATTCGGTTTTATTTTAAAATTCTCGCGCATATCTCTCACCAAGTTATTGTGTATATAAGGGAAAATAAATTTTCTATATGACGGTTACTAAACTATTCATTTTTTAAAATACTTTCCTCTGAAAATACAAACCACTTTGAGGCAACAAACTCTTTCACTTCATATATATATATGACTACGCTTTTTAAAGGCTCTCTCATATAAAATGTTATAACAACACCACAAAATTATTTTTTTGCTTTCCCTAGATCTATCCATCACTGACCAGTCTTCAGCCTCTGAATGTTTCAGTTTATACTAGAGCTCTTTGATCCACTGAAGAGCATCATCTTCTCCCATCAATTTGATGCGTCAAACATCGCTCGTAGTTGAGAGCATTGGTCACACGCGCTCTCTAGTAAAATTCCTTCTTTACCACGAGACTATAGAATGACCTTTTCAGCCTCCTTAACTCCATGAAGACGTAGCTACTTTTAGTGTCCAAGAGGAAGTTGGCACATAGCCAGGAAAAGAGAGAGGGAGAGTTCCTCGTGTGCAATAATATCCAGGTGTACATCATCTTTAATAAAGAATGAAGGCTTTAAGGCGCGAATGTTTATTTTCACAAATAAATCAAACTTCCACTGTCCTTACAGCGATAAAAAATTTTTTGCCTCTTAAAGTCTTCATGCGTTATATATAGATGGCGCGTTATTGCTTTGTATTTATTTATGCCTAACTTGTCCTTATTGCTTGCGAAAGAGCATTGCTCGATGCAAATATTTAAATGTAATTCTACTGTCCTAAAAGCTTAAGTCCATAGTTTGCTTGAATACCATTTCTAAAATTCCACCCTTCAGTGTAGTATATAAAAGCAGATTGATCTAATGCAGTATTAGAGCTCGGAAGAAGCGGTCTGGTAGATTAACATTGGCGAAACTGCTGGGAGTGTTCACCACTGAAGAGCCAAGCCCTCCCAATATTTTTTCATTGCAGTAAGGACAGTAGAAGTTTGATTTATTTGTGGAAAGAAACATTCGCGTCTCAATGTCTTTTTTCGTTATATATAGATGGCGCGTTATTGCTTTGTATCATCTTTAATATTAACAAACCTCCCTAGGATGACCAATTCGGCAATGTCCCCATTCCTCCATCAGTGTCATTGAGTCGTCCCAGGATCACTAGCTGTTCCCTGATGGTGCAGGGGATTTCAAAAATGTGACCAAGTCTCTCTATCACCGATATACCACCCTTTTAGGCTAGGTTCTCACTTTGCGGGGTATTTAAGTTCGCAATGGACCGTTTTTGTATCAATTATAGGAATGCAATTTAATTGTTCCATGCCTCAGAAATGGTTAATCACCAGCAGATTTTCACTCGCCAGTCACGTTCCAACAGCCGGGGTAGTCCTCTTCCAGGAATATTTTATGTTGATATCTTTGTTTATTGGGTACTCTCTCTGTATTAAACTTCTGATCTGACTTGTTGTGTGCGACCTCTTTGACGCGAAAATGTAGGGAGTGTTCAATGCTAAATCCCAGCCAGTTGGGTGTAAGGTCTCTTCCTAAAACCCTTATTTCACTAATATGCATCTTATTTCGATTGAGGCGTAGACATCCTTATTGGTTCTCAAAGGTCGTTTTACTCCATTCCCGCGGTATCCAAGTAATGTACCTGTCGTTCCTAAGCAGGTTAACGCTTCATATTTCTTCTTTCTTGATATGCAGCACTTGTCACGATCCTTCGACAAAATTGTGTTCTTTATAAAATATACTTGATCAATTTCTTTATCAGATATTCACCTTGGTTCATTTTTCAACAGTTTGCTCAGATAACTTATTATTCTATCCAGAGAAAGAGAGGGTTTGTAATAAATAAATACTTCAAATTATGTAAGAGAGAGTTTATCGCTTTCTCGCTTCTGATGAGATTCAATGAACACGTGAGCCCGAGGGCCACAGCTAGATTGCTTATTTTTCTAAAATATTTAAAACCATAAATATTAAACTTTCAATAAAAGAAATGTATCTTGAATCTTCATTAATTCATCGAGATCACACTTGAGCTATCTCAAGGCAATCAATTCTGTAATGGCAAAAATGTCGTTAGAGTTAATTACATGGAGTTATTGTATACAACTTATCTTCAACAACCTTGCCACTATATATTAGTTCTATGTAGAGAAAAGCAAGCGTAATGGTTCCTGACATATTGAAATAACATTAATTACGTTCCAGAATGCGCCTATCTTATTGTATACGCATTATTCATTTGTGAGCCATTAATATGCACTTCCACACTGAGAACCTAAATTTTGGCTTTAGCTAAAGTTTCTAAAAAAATCACAATCCAGTGTTATGACACCATCCCTCAAAATTGGTTACCTGAAGAGAGTTCATCTAATTATCTTCAAATATATCAAACTTGGAAAATCGTATTGCATAGCAGTTTTTTTATATAAAGAGAAATACCAGAAGTAGTGGTCAATTGACTGAAAGGTTTGATTCCACAATGGTCATGTTTAATGTCTAGGAACATATTTTATAGATATGGAATAAATATTTGATCTTAAACCTTGCATATGCTTTAATATATTTTTTATTCAAGTTTATTCATTTGTGTGAGTATTAAGAAAATCATCAAGGACGTTCACCACACATAGGAAATATGATGGAGTGGATCGTTTTAATGCTCATGTCCTTATTCTAATGATATTTCTTAACATTCATTCTGCATTATTCAAAAGGTTTCTCTAACATTGATATTGCACAATTTGTATTATGCAAAGTAATAAGACCAAATCCAAATAAAAAAAATAATAAAAATTATTCGGATTTGGTCTTATTACCTTGTGTTTCTCTAACATTGATAAAATTCAAATTTCATATTTATTCAAAAAGTAAGCAGCTGCTGAATATTCATTTTGAGAATTTAGATTCAAGAGTAATAAATACAAAAGTATTTCATTTAAATTTCAAAGCTTACTTATAGCATCCAACACACACACAACACAATACAATATTTTTTTTTTTACTTGTGTCAATCAGACATTATGACCATTGTGAGAAGTTAATGACTAATTTTTAATAAAGCTAATAATTTGACATACTTGTATATAGCTTAGATTTGATTGACAGCTTGTTTATTTAGAGAAAAATAAACGTGATATTTTAAGAGTCTGATTTGAATATCTTTTTCAAACAATTTACAAGTCAGGTCCTGCCAATTACGTCAAATCTTAGCACCTTGAGGTATAGGATCTCTATATTTCTAAATTGTATGTATATATAAATATTAAAAGGCATATATTGGTTTGAATAAAAGTTTTTATTCTGGCATTTAAAATTAATACCAATGAATATGTATAAAGCAGCTCAACATTTTCCAAGATGCCAGAACTCCATTTTGCTACTTGCATTCGCTAGTGAGTTTGAACTTGTGCGCAAAAGTCATTGGCGATTGAAGCAATTTTTTTAAGAGATATTTTTACCAATATGAGATTTAGTAATTATCAAAATATAAAGTTCATTAAATTTATTTATTTAGTTTATTTAAATGTAATTCTACTGTCTTAAAAGCTTATGTCTATGGTTTGCTTAAATAATATTTATAAGATGACAACCTTCAGTGCAGCATATAAAAGCAGAATGATCCAATACAGTATTTGAGCTCTAAAGAAGCGGTCTGGTAGATTCAAATTGGCGAAACCGCTTGGAGGGTTCACCACTGATGAACCAAGCACTCCCATATTTTTTCATCGGAGTAAGGACAATAGAAGTTTGATATATTTGTGAAAAGAAACATTCGCGTCTTAATGTCTCCATTCTTTATAAAAATAGAAAGTGTCTGTTTTATAATGCCAACCACTCCAATCCCTAATTCAAGTAATGTTTGAAATCCAAATAATTTTCAATATTTTTTTAATTTATAAACTGGTTAAGGAAGAATGATAATTTTCAGAGCTTTTAGTTATACAAGTTAAACAAGGATGCTCGTTACTTTGAGAACAACATTCAAAACACCTTTTCCAGGAGGTCAGCTTCATTATCAGTATAAACTGGCATGACATCTACCAGGTAAGCGAAACACTGTGGGTTCGTTTCCCATCCCTGGACACTTTTATTTTTCCATTTATCATTACTCTTCACAATTCATACCTCATCCCTAAGGTTAGAAATAATCATTATTTCTCCTTAAAATAAAGTTTTATTTTTCGTTCAAAAGAAACACATGCGGGATAATTTTCAGATGTCGTTTTACAATAAAAGCAAAGCAGCCTGATGCAATATTTGAAGTTACGGCTTTTATAATTAGAAGGGTAAATCCATGTATGAGGCTAATAGATTTAGGTAAGTTTTCCTGTATTAGCATTACTCCTATATATACATATCCAAAATTCAAACTTTGAACAAGAGGTCTCTCACAGTACAAAAAATGATTCAAACAATAGATACAATTCATTCTGACACCCTTGTCTACTTGTTATATCCCAGGTCTAGGCTTTATCTAAATATTACCAGTGTCTCGACTGACACTTGACTTGTCACAGAAGAGAAGAAGGTCCCACTGATATTAAGTCCAAGATTGATGATCACGGTACCAATTCAAGCAGATTTCTCTTCTGTGAGAAGGGGTGATAGGTAAAAATATCATTTTGTCCTCTTTCATAAAAATTACTTCTAAAAACCTTGAAAAGCTGTTGGTCCTGAAACTACTATTCCAGAAACACATGAGGACTCTTTGGAAGCGCTTATCATTAACGCTTAATATGTCATATTTTTGAGTTTACTAAAATAATTTAAATAAATAAATTTATCAGATAATTTTGCATATCTTCATTTTTGTCTTTTTAGCGTCAATAAATATTGAATTCTATCAACAAAAAGTGTTGGTCCACATAATATTGCATAACAGTATATATTGAGATATAATTTCAATTGTAAATTAAGTTCTTTGAAAGTGCAACTCAGATGTTTCATTTGCCTAATTATATTGTCGTTATAAAATGGACGACAAGCTATCTGAAAGGCAAAGATTCTAGAGAAAAGTTGGTTAAAGATGGGTGCACAAACCTAATTGAATAACATATAACTTAAATGAATACCACGCTTTGGGTCTAAGCAAAAAAACGTGGCTTTTTAAAATATTTTAAACTTACGTGGGCACTTTTACAAGGCATTCTACGTAAAACCTGCTTACTACACGTCATATTAGGCCTAAAACGTGGTAACGCAGCATCCAAAAAGAAAAATAAAAACATCCAATGCTAGATTTTATACTAATAAAGTACTCCTTAAACTTACCATTTTAAAGTAAGGAGTTAAAAAAACGCGCTCTAAGGATTAAAAACCTTGTTAGTTGTTTTTTTAAAAAAAGTACCTTTGGTCAAGTTGTAGTTTGAAATAAATAGATAAGCCAATATGCGGCTGTTGCCAGAATTTATTGACCTCGTGAAAAATATTAGGAATGTGAATCAACATGGTCAGCTTTACAGATGAATTTTGTCCACCGACGCACTTGGAGAATTTCTTGAAATTGGCTAAGGGAACATGAATAGCCCTGTTTGCGTTTGATAAGCCAGAAGAGGTAGGGAAACTAGGATCTTTTAGGGTCTTGAAGATTCTGCAGGTTGAGGGTAGATGAATTTAATGCTTCACAGCGAGGCCAATAAAAATTAAAAATTTACTTGGACCTCTCCCTCATCTTCCTCCTTTTCCTCTTCAGCCTCCTCATACGCTTCTTCCTCCACTTCGCTCTCATACTTTAAAAATTTAAAAGCTTATGTGCCTAGCACGATGCAAATAGATTGAAAATTTGTAGAACTTACGAGGTACGCATCAGGAAAGAATGAGAACAGGAAATAGAGTTGGTCAAGAACATAAAATATTTTTGTTTTTTTAGAAATAAAATACAATTTATTTATTCACTGATAAAATATATATATTTCCCAAAATTAATAAAATTAATTTTCAAAATGGATTTCTATATTTTATATTTATATACAAATATCTAGGTAATATTTTTAAACAGCTCTATTATGAATTACTTTATATATGGTTTTGCACTTTTAAGAAAACATTTATATATTAATAACAGCATTTTAATTCATAAACATATTCGATTTTTAAAATATTTAAAAATATTTGATATCGATAATTTTGGTCTCATCGAAATATTTTATTTTGATTGATATTGGTTTATTTTATACATTTTTATATCCACATTTTAATCAAGTATTATATAGGTTTTGCCATTTTAAGACAACATTTTACACTTTACTTTTTCTAAAAATATCTCAGTTCATTGAGAGCAAACTTTCAATAAAAGAGGTGTTATCTTGGAAAGCTGTATGAAATTTCTTTATTTCAATATTCAAAGAAAACCCACTCGCCTTTCACAAGGCAATTGATTCTTTAGTGGCAAGGTTGATAAATTTAATTACTTACAGTTTATTAAATACAGCTTATTGTGTAAGCTTTAGGTATTTATTTACAGTTTGTAGGAATGCATGAGGCCGTTGATGGTTATTTTTGTTAATAACCTTCATTATCTATTGAAAAGGGAAAGTTATAATAGCGAGCAACATTCAGAGAGTAAACATAGGCGATAGGGTAAACAAAAGATGATAAGTCCAGGATAGCGCTAGTGGTGGTCACAGCTTTCAGTTCCCAACTATCCCCTACCTGAATGTGGAGAGGTAATGAGGCAACTTCTCAAATGTCGGCTTCAGTAGTGGCTTGGTCAGAATATCCCCCTTCATGTTACTTGCCAAGTAGTAGGTAATTTTTTTATCACTGTTCACTTCTGGGATCATTTAGGTGATGGATCTTGGTTGCGATGTGCTTGGTCCTAGAAGACACTTTTTCTGATGAGCATATCTTGAGAGACGCCTGAATGTCCTGAGCTAGAGCTTTTTACAATATGTAGCCTTTGCTAATGTGAGGTATTTCCTTTGTTGATCTCTTTGATCTATCTTGGTGTGACATGTGTTCCTGTGCTTGTACTGGGTTGAATATGATCCTTAGTTTCTCAGTCCACAAGGTCATCAAATTGTGTTTCTGGTTCCGATTGTTTTATGCATTTTCCATGTGATCTAAAAAATCTGTGCGTAGTACTTGTAGTGAAGCACGTTTTCTTTTTCTATAAATTTTACAGATCGTGATCGTCCCCGTCCCCCATGTCGTACAGGATTCTGTATCCTTTGCTTCGATCTGTCAAATACCCTTCAATGACTTTGTTATCCATCATGTTCATTTTTTGGGGGAAATATAGGCGAAGGCTTTACATCTACATCCGAATCTTTTTGAATGCTTAAGACTGGGCTTTCTGTTCCCGAGTTCAAATGGAGTCTTGTCTGTAGCTTTTGAGGGTATTCGGTTTTGTAGGTAATCAGTTGCAAACCGCTTCCGCCCATAGAGACTGTGGGAGTCCTGAGGTGAACAGCATACATCTTGTCATCTCCATGAGTGATCGTTTTTCCTTTTAGCTACTCCGTTTTGGGGTTGAGAGTAAGGAACTGTTATCTGATGTTTGGTCTGTCCTTATGATTTGGATGTTTTCCAAATTCCTTTGGTACATTTCCTCTTTTGAAGTTTTCACCTTTGAAATATTTGTTGCGTTATTTCGCTTTTGATAGTGCCAACATTTTTCCTTGGAGTGGTTTTTCTTGTGGAAGAAAAAGCTAAATTTCTTCTATTTTTTTTGGCTTGAAGTTCTGTAGAGACTTTTGAAAGCTCTTGATTGAGTGCTTACGACTTTTAAAATTTCTACTCTGCGTGCGGGTTTATCAAGGAATTTGTTATTGGTGATTAGAGCTCGTTGTTAGGCCTTGATTCCAACACTGTAATGAGAGTGGAATAGCTCGTTGGAAGCGATCAAAGTAGTATAGCCGTTTTTTGAGAGTCTTTTAGTGTTTCGCCAATATTTCGCAGTTTGTCAACTAGTTACATCATGGAAGTTATGTGCGGTTGCATGTTTCCGAGTTTTAAGCTGTAAAGTTTCTTTAGCAGGCAGATTTTTCCTGAGAGTGTTTTTCTTTCGTAGATATTTTAAGAGTGTCCCAGGTAGCTTTGGCTTTTGTTAGTAGACAGTTGATCTATTGGAATCTATTGGAACTACATTATTTCGCAGATTTTGGATGATGCTTCGCTTCATTATTTCCTTAAATCCTGGTAGGGAACAATTGAACAATTTTAAAACTCCATGTTCTATTGGGCTGTATACCTTAAAATTTAAGTAAAAAGTTTCAATGTGCGCGCGAGGTTCAAAGAGGATTCTAAGGGGGGATTTCTGTTCACATAATCCCTGAATAATTCTCAAATGTTATTTTGAAAAATGCTAACATGGAGATCAGGGATAATTAAATGATTATCTCTATCATGTTCTCTAAGTTACAAGCGTTCTTGTAACACATGTATAACTAAAATCTCTTTAAAATATTATCTCTAAGTATTTCTGCAATCCCTCCCCCTCTGAAATCCCTAAAAACAGCCTATCTCATTTAAGTTACCAACAATATTCACCAGAAATAATAAATTGCCAAACCTTGAAAATAATAAAATATCTTAAGTTGCTTATTTCAAAATTCCCAAACAATAGGCCAAATCATCAGAAAGCCCATAACTAAATCCAATAATAATACAGAGTTATGAAGCAAGCAGAACGCCATATTCTGCATATCATGCCAACAATGCACCACACTTCTTAAATATAAGAGAGCAAAATATCAATAAACACAAGATTTAAAGAAAATCGCCATATTATATATATATATATATCAGAAGCCAAGATAATAAATCTTTATTATTAAAGAGAAAATTCTACAGGTCACAAGTTCAACCTACAGGATTTTACATGCAATTTCCATAAAACATCTTCAAAAGTACAATATATTTTTCTGTAATTCAAAAAAAAAAATTCTAATAAAATTCTAATTAATAAAATTAATTAATTAATAAAATTCTAATAAAAAAATTCAATCTTCCTTTTTCTGTATTTATTTCTGCCTATGGTAATTCAATTTAAACCATAACTTGGCCTTCTCATCTCCTGCCACACTTACACCAACCTCTTATGCTTTAGTTTCAAAATATATATTTGTTGAAAACAGTGGCAAGTATCTGTGTGCTTTGATTATCAGTTTTGATAGAATATTTCATTTTTATGTTTCCTATCTTACTGTTGAAATTCAGTTTTATTTAAAAATTATCGCGCATATTTCTCTTCAAATTATTGTGTATGTAAGAGAAAAGTAAATTTTCTATGCAGGGAACTAAGCTATTCATTTTTAAAAATACAAACCACTTTGAGGCAACAAACTCTTGCACTTCATATAATGCATGCTGCACTTTTTGAATGTTCTCTCATTTAGAATGGATTAGCATTACCACAAAATTATTTTTTGCTTTCCCTAGATCTATCCATTACTAAACAGTTCCATCCTCTGAATGTTTCAGTTTGTACTAGAACCCTTTGTCCTACAGAAGAGCATCATCTACCATCAATTTGATACAGTACAATGTATATGGATACAATGGATATGGTGAATGTTTCAGTTTGTACTAGAACCCTTTGTCCTACAGAAGAGCATCATCTACCATCAATTTGATACAGTACAATGTATATGGATACAATGGATATGGTGAATGTTTCAGTTTGTACTAGAACCCTTTGTCCTACAGAAGAGCATCATCTACCATCAAATTGATACGGTACAGGCCGCCTAGTATTTAAGGCATTGATCACACGCGCTCCCTAGTAAAATTCCTTCTTTACCACAAGACTATAGAGTGACCTCTTCAGCCTCCGTAATTCCGAGAAGACGTAGCTACTTTTAGTGTCCAAGAGGAAGTTGGTACAGAGCCAGGAAAACAGAGGGAGACTTTCTCTTATGCAATAATATCCAGGAGTTTATCATCTTTAATAACGAATGAAGACATTGAGACGCGAATGTTTCTTTTCACAAATAAATCAAACTTCTACTGTCCTTAATGCGATTAAAAATATTTTCGCGTCTTAATGTCTTCTATTAACTAGAAATAAAGCGTAAGGAGAAAAGATTTTTTATTCACAAAATCGTGCGACAAGCTTTCGGGCAGTCACGCCCTTCAAACTGTGGTAGCAAAAGGCTTTATATAGGAATCCGTTTTTTTGAGTTATATTAACATATGTGATGAATATAGGACGGCTAAAATTACAATTCAGATTAAAAATTTATGTAAATCTAAATTAGTGATATGTTACTATTACGTAAGTATGCTAATCTTGTAATGCTAAATGATGAATGAACGAAAAATTGCAGATTGGCTATGTTACTAAACTATACCGCGATAATGGTTAACATCTGTTCAACCCGCCATCAGCGGCCACACAGGACCTATGGAGGGGGTAGGGGGGGGGGGGGGGGGGAGATGGGGGTTCTATGATTTATTTAAGTTGTTACATAAATCCTGATATTGTTTAGGTAAATCAATATGGCGGTTAATGCTGTTCTTAGAAATGGATAACATGGCCTCTATTATCATGGCCTCTCAATTTCCGACACTCCAACGTTCTCAGCCCTGATGCCCTCAAATATTTGGTCCTCCTCAGAAGAAAGTCTCTCCAATTGGCCAAATGGAGATCACACCTTTGGTTCAACAAAACTTGCAAAAAAGCCGAATTCATCCCCCCAGCTCTAAGACTTAGGGATCCCGTCCGCAACATGTACTCAAAGAGGACTATTGACAGAACCCAGAAGCAATTGCTGAAAGCCAGAACCCAGGGTTGTTTCTCACAGATCCGCAGCCTTTCCAAGACTATTAAGGGCATCATAGCCATAGTTGCCGCCCTTCTCCCCCAGCCCGTCATGGCCTCTTTCCTGAAGCTCACCACGACAGACGTCAAACGCCAAGATGGCCATTGCAGAGCCTGCCACCTTTCGAAATTAGCCCACTGGACCACCAAGTATGGCTTCCCCGTGGAATACCTCCCCTGCAGACCTCACGCTCCCGCGTTCATTAACCTGACCACATTTGTGCCATCTCCGATCCAAAAGGAAATCCTATCCTACGGTCTTAAGTACAGACCCCCATCCAGAGCAGACATGCCTAGGATCATCGCGGGAGTTGAGCCCGCCATCAGCTCGCTTCCACAGACCACCCAATACACCATACGGCAATCTATATCCCAAGTCCTCCGAAAACCAACCCCCCAGTTGAACCTATCTCTTGGTAAGTACCGCGCACTTCGATTATTTTAAAAAAAGAATACTACGCCTCTAAAATAGTTTTATAATTTAATAACACTATGTAATTAACTCAAACAATATTTTTGCCACTGCAGAATTGATTGCCTTGAAATAGCCCGAGTGGGTTCTCGATGGATTAATGAAGATACAATATACACTTCTTTTATTAAAAGTTCAATATTTTTGGTTTTAAATATTTTAGAAAAAAGGCAATTCAGCTGTGGGCCCTCGGGCTCACGTGTTCATTGAATCTTATCAGAAGCGGGAAAGCGAGGAACTCTCTCTTTTATAATTTTAAGTACCTATTTAGTGCAAACTGTGTGTGTGGATAGAATAATGAGTTATATGAGTAAACGGGTAAAAATGAACCAACGTGAATATAGGATAAAGATATTGATCAAGTATATTTTATAAAGAACATAATATGATGCATTAGCGCGCCATCTGTTATGAAAATTAGAACGAAAGAACATAATATTGTCAAAGGATCTTGACAAGTGCCTCATATCAAGAAAGAAAAATATCAAGCGCCAACTTGTTAGAAAGGACAAGTGCATGACTTGGGTTAGCGCGGGAATGGAAGTAAAAACGACCCTTGAAAACCAGTATGGACTGTTTTCACCCCAATTGAAATGAGATGCATATTAGAGAAATAAAGTATTTAGGAGAAGACCTTACACCCACCTCAGGCTGGGATTCGTCATTGAACCCTCCCTACGTTTTCGCGTCAAGGATGTCTCACACAACCAGTCAGAGTAGAAGTTCAGTACCGAGAGAGGACCCAATGAGCGAAGAAATCAACATTAAACATTCTTGGCAGAAGACGACCATGGCTGTTTCAACGTGACTGGCGAGTTTAAATCTGCTGGAGAGTAACCATCTCTGAGCCATGGAACAATTGACGGCATTCTCATCATTAATACAGAAACGGCCATTGCGAACTTAAAATACCCGCAAAGTGAGAACCTAGTCTAAAGGGTGGTATATAGGTGATAGCGAGACTTGGTCACATCTTTGGAAATCCACCGCACCATCAGGGAACAGCTAGTGATCCTGGGACAATAAATGACACTGATGGAGGATGGGGACATTGCCGAGTGGGTCATCCTAGGGAGGTTTGTCAATATTAAAGAAGATACAAAGCAAAACGCGCCATCTATATAAAACGAAAGAAAACATTAAGACGCGAATGTTTCTTTTCACAAATAAATCAAACTTCTACTGTCCTTACTGAAGAAATATATTGGGAGGGCTTGGCTCATCAGTGGTGAACCCTCCTAGCAGTTTGGCCAATTTAATCTACCAGACCGCTTCTTCAGAGCACTAAAACTGTATTGGATCATTCTGCTTTTATATGCTACACTGAAGGGTGGAATCTTAGAAATGGTATTTAAGCAAACTATGGACATAAGCTTTTAGGACAGTAGAATTACATTTAAATATTTGCATCGAGCAATGCTATTTCGCACACAATAAGGACAAGTTAGGCATAAATTAATACAAAACAATAACGCGCCATCTATATATAGCGCATGAAGACATTAAGTCTTAAAGGCAAGAAAACTTTCTCCACTGATTATATTAACTAGAAATAAAGCGTAAGGAGAAAATATTTTTTATTCACAAAATCGTGCGACAAGCTTTCGGGCAGTTACGCCCTTCGACTGGTAACAAACTGTGGTAGCAAAAGGCTTTATATAGGAATCCGTTTTTGAGTTATATTTACATATGTGATGAATATAGGACGGCTAAAAATACAATTCAGATTAAAAACTTATGTAAATCTAAATTAGTGATATGTTACTATTACGTAAGTATGCTAATCTTGTAATGCTAAATGATGAATGAACGAAAAATTGCAGATTGGCTATGTTACTAAACTATACCGCGATAATGGTTAACATCTGTTCAACCCGCCATCAGCGGCCACACAGGACCTATGGAGGGGGTAGGGGGGGGTAGGGGGGGGGGGGAGGGGGGAGATGGGGGTTCTATGATTTATTTAAGTTGTTACATAAATCCTGATATTGTTTAGGTAAATCAATATGGCGGTTAATGCTGTTCTTAGAAATGGATAACATGGCCTCTATTATCAGTCTCTGGTGTTTATTGGGGATGTTATTGTATAAGGTGGTGGGAGAAGCTAGATTGAATGAATGGCCAGTATTAAGAGTGTGGTTGTATATGAGAGATTTGTTGTCTTTGTTATTGATACACCTACCATGTTCAATCATCCTGATGGCCACGGACCTACCAGTCTCACCTATGTAAGTTGCACTACAATCGTTGCATGAGACTGAGTAGACCGAGCCACCCGACGATTGAACATTGGTAGGTCTCTGTGATCGGGTAATGGGATGTCTAAGGATGGCGGACAGGCTTTTACTATTTTTAAAAAAGGTATTGATGCCGTGAGATTTAAGCTGTCGGGATATGGTAGCGGATTGAGGTGAATACGGCAAGATACAGGTATTTCTATGGGTTAAAATGGGTTTCAGATTGGCAGGGTTGTATCGGTACTTGTGTATAAAATGGTGAGGATATTGAGAGAGGGGAAGCTGTTTTTTGATGTCAGAGAACTCTATTGATCTAAATAAGGGCAGGGAGCAATGTGTGACCAATCTCTTGGTAAGTGTTCTCACTGTATTGATTTTATGCGACAAGGGACAGGAAGAATTGAAATTGGTGTAGAAAGTTGGGTTATTGATCTTATGATATACTGTTGTGTGGTAGTGTGAAGGGGTACGAATAATAAGTATGTCTAGAAAAGGTATTACACTATTGATTTCTGGTTCATGACTAAAGGAGATATCGGGGTGAAAAGAGTTAAGAACAGATAAGATACTGTTCTCCTGTCCGGTTTCACATATACAGAGGATATCATCAATATATCTCCTCCATATGTGAATACCCGGTGTGAATTGCTGTTGGATCCAGTTGTCGAGTGTGGACATAACTATTTCGGCCAAGGGTGAAGATAACGGGCTGCCCATGGGCGAACCCCTAATCTGTTTGTAAAATAAGTTATTAAAGGTAAATTCTGTGATGTCCAAGCATATGGAAGTCAGCGCAACTATAGAAGAAACAATGCCAGGGTCTAATTGGGTGTCTTGGAGGAATTTTGTAAGCTGCGAAATGATCAATTGGTGGGGAAGGGATAAATACATTGAATTGACATCATAGGATACCATGGTCGCGAGTTCTGCAGCGGGGTGAGAGATTGGATGAGTTGTATAAAAGCTGGGATGTCTGTTATGGAGCAAGAATGTGGTCGGTTCTTTACCAGAGGTGTTAGGAAGGTTGACAGGTATTTAGAAAGTCTGTATGCCGGGGAGAGGTGATAGGCTATGATGGGGCGGAGGGGAACAGTAGGTTTATGGGTTTTGGGCAAGCCGTAGATGTAGGGTGTACTGGACATATCAGAAGTGAATGTGTGGTACTGCTCAGATGTGATGGAGCCGGACTTTTTTAGATGTAACAGTTTTAAACGGAATGTTCTGGTGGAGGAGGTTATGTCTAGTTGGGAAATCGGTATGAATGTTGTTTGGTCGCCAAGAATGTCTATCATCTTGGAGATATAATCATCTGTGTCCAAGATGACAGTTTGGGATCCTTTGTCGGATCGGGTAACTATGATTTGTGGGTTCTGTCTAAGGACCTCTGTAAAAGAATACTACGCCTCTAAAATAGTTTTATAATTTGATAACAGATGGCGCTCTAGTACATCGTAACATAGTGTTATTGTATACACATTTTCTTCAACAACCTTGCCACTATATATTAGTTTTATGTCTAGAAAAGCAAGCTTAATGGTCACTGAAATATTGAAATAACTTTACGTTCCAAAATGCGCCTCTCTTATTGATTACACATTGTTTTATTTGTGAGCCATTAATATGCACTTCCACACTGAGAATCCAAAAGTTTTCTAAAAATATCACAATCCAGTGTTATGACACGTTTCGGCAAAACTGGGGAAACCTGAAGAGAGTTCATCATCTCACTATTATCAAACATATCAAACTTGGAAAATCGTATTGCATAGCAGTTTTTTTAGCAAGAGAAATACCAGAAGTGATGGTCAATTGACTGAAAGGTTTGATTCTAAAATGTTCATGTTCAATGTCTAGGAACATATTTTATAGATATGGAATAAATATTTGATCATAAAACTTGTATATGCTTAAATATATATATTTTTATTCAAGTGTATTCATTTGTGTGGGTATTCATGTATTATTTCTTTTATTAATTTAGGCATAATTTCCACACCACCCTGGAGGTACTGCCGTTGGCGCGTTACCCTTTGTTTATAGTGGCGGGTTCCCCAGGAGGCCTATAACCACTCTTCTAACAGAGCTCCAACATCGGGTCGCTCGAATCAGCTTCCGCCATTTTTAGGCATTACTTGGTCGAGTCCAATTAAATTAGCACTGCTAGGCTCCTAGACATCCTACCTAGTGTAAAATTATTTTATCTAAAGTGTCCATTGTTGGAGGGGCGTTACCCAGGAAACCTAATTTATATTTTAGAAATAAAAAATTATCAATATAATAATAAATTCTATTTGTGAAATAAATTTCATTCAGGAAACTAACTTGAGAAATATTAATAGAATAGACAAGAAATTCATTTGAATTGTTCTTATTATATCTATGATTTGATGCGATTTTTTTATAGATGATTAAAAAGTGGATTGAAAATAAGAAAACCATCTTTAGAAAATCAACAAGGACGTTCAAAACACATAGGAAATATGATGGAGTGCATCATTTTAATACTCATTCCTTATTCTCATGATATTTCTTAACATTCATCCCGCATTATTCAAATGTTTTTTCAACATCAATAAAATTAAAAATTCATTTTATTCGAAAAGTAACCAGTTGCTGAAAATTCATTTTGAGAATTTAAATTCAAGAATAATAAATACACAAATACTTCATATAAATTTCAAAGCTTGCTTATAGCAGGCCAACACACACACAACACAATACAATATTTTAAATTATTATTTTTTTACTTGTGTCAATCAGACATTATGACCATTGTGGGAAGTTAATGACTACTTTTTAATCCAAAAAATAATATGACATAGCTTGGACTTGATTGAAAGGTTTATTTAGAGAAAAATAAACGTGATATTTTGAGAGTCTGATTGAATATCTTTTTCAACACACATTTCACAAGTCAGGTCCTGCCGATACTTAATCAAATCCAAATTACGCCATATCATTAGCACCTTGAGGTATAGGATCTCTGTATATTTCTCGATGTATATGAATTTGTAAATAATAAAAGGTATATATTGGATTGAATAAAAGTTTTTATTCTGGCATTTAAAATTAATACCAATGAATATGCATTGTTACGTCGTACCCGCTATTTGCGTACTTTGTCTACTCAAAATGTTAAAAAGATATACACGTGGATAGGAAGGGATGCAGCTAAAGTTAGCGCTTTATTATGTCTCACTCAGTTGGACTTGTTTTCAACCTCCCCGTCAGAAGTATCTTTGGCGCCGCGGATGTCACTCTTGTGAAGCTTCCCGCTCCACACTATTCAAGTCTAGCCTGGACTTACGCCGCCTTGTAGGCCGCTCCGATGTCAGGTCTCCTGGCCCCGCTGTATAGGATCATCCAGGCGCATGGAGGCAAGTCGTGACGTCCTCTTCTCACCGCAGATGTAACCAGACTCTGCCCCCCCCTCCACACAGGAATGCTGTTTTTAGCGCCTGCCACATGGCAGCGGGGGCCGCTAGAGTCCACCCCTCTTTCCCCAAATTTACTCTGGTATCTTGGCTTTGTCATCCACGTTACAGTATAAAGCAGTTCAACATTTTCCAAGATGTCAGAGCCCCATTTTACTACTTGCATTCGCTAGTGAGTTTGGACTTGTGCGCAAAAGTCATTGGCCATGAAAGCAATTTTTTTAGAGATATTTTTACCGATATGAAATTTTGGTAGTTATCAAACTTACTTTACTCTGGTATCTTGGCCTTGTCATCCACGTTACACTGCCCCTTCCCAATCCTTTTCGTCCCGAAAAGGACTAATTTCACCAGCGGCGCTGATCTCCCTGACGTCTCTGGCCACATGGGACTCGTCAGTCTCCCGGAAGCGTAGCGGCAGGATTAGCATCAACCCTTGTTTGAAGAACCACATCCCAACTCGGGCTTTCTTTTCATTTGCGCGACGGGGCTTTAGATGGTCGTTCTTTACAGTAGATGCGTCCAACTGTTCCACACTGACCATATCGGGGCCACCCGCCACGTAATCAACCTTGTTAGATTTCCAGAGGTGGCCGGAAAAGTTCCTTTCTTCTCTCGGTTTTAAATTTATTTGCAACTGAAGATTTCTTCTTCTATAAATTCTAGACCTGGACATCTCGATGGTGTACTTGCCCTGGATCATGCAATCCTCGAAATTGCTGAAGGTGTCAGACCGCACAATAGTTTCAATATCGGCACAACCTGTTCTAGGCGATGATGGTTGAGTCTGAACTTTGACGGTCGAAATAACGAAGGTGATGGGCATATACTCGTAACACATATTTTCAGCTTGTATTGCAGACGACGGCGCTGACACATCCCGCGCTACTTCCGCGTCACAGTAAATTGTTTTTGAATCCTACTGAGCGTCCAATTCTCTATCCCGTTGGTCGAGTCGCCGGCTCCAACTTCGAGGTGCTTCGACCATCTAACCTTGACGCAATTACACGAAGCACCCAGCCCCGTCCCGTCCAGTTGAATCGCCGATGTAGTACCTGACAGTCTGACACCGTTGCAGAAGTCAGCCACGCTGTCGCATTGTAGCTCACAAAGATCGTTGTTGTTTTCATGAAGTATTTCCGAATGGATCCCAAGGGTTGAATTTCCGCACTGTGTCTCACCTGGAGGTTACTCTCCTTCCGTCGGCTTTATTTGGTTCAAAACACTCGTGGAACAGCCGTTGTCGGAGGCGATCAGCTCGCCCTCCTCCGCTACACAACCAGTCTGGATCATTTCCCGCTGTTGACACTCTTCGGACTTCTGCATTACAGGAGAATCTTTTAGCGTAGAAACTGACTGTCCACTTACGACGTCTCCTGACGTGATGGCCTTTCCAGGATCTTCATCTCCTGGATTCGTCTTTTGTCCCCTCAGACTTTGAATACGTGGGCTCTTGGTTGCTCTGATTGTTTTTGAAAAGTTGGAATCACTTAACATTAAATGAAAAAGCATGTTCAATTTGGCTAATGTAAACATGTATGGAACAACTGCTGTGTTTTACTAAACCTAACCTTGTCATGGTTTGTAAGCAATTATAGGCTTAAGGTTGGTGAACTAAGGAACTAATAGAGGTCTCACACTTTTTAGTTATAATGCCATCAAAGAAGAAATTTCCTGAGTAATTACCATTTCATAGCATTTTGGTTTTTCTAATAAATATATTTCCAATGCTACATTTGGAACCCACCAAGTGTTTACCTAAACATTAATTCTGCATTGGCATTTTGATAACCTATTTTGAAAAGTTTGAAAACACAAGGTGATAAGACCAAATTCAAAGTGTAATGTTTCAGTATTATTACCAGCAGACAAAAAAAAAAAAAAACCCTGAAAATTTAAAAAAACGGCTACCATCAATGTATTTGGTCTTATTATTTCATGTTTCCAATCTTAAAATCCTAATTGGATATAACTCAAAGCATTTATACTAGTATTTCTATAATTATTTTAAATATTTACAATGTACAGCACACAGTTGAAAATCACATTTCTATAAATTTACCATTATTTGCATGTTTTTCCTTTCCTTTGTGTTAATATACAAATTGTATTCTTCTGAACATGTAAAAGGCTTGCCGAGATATTTATGCAGACCTAAGGCAATTCTGCATTAAGCCCACTATCAGCAAAACACTATGGCACAGAAATATCAAATCCTATTACTAAGCATTTTACAATTTAACCCATTAAAATATGAATTTGGCCATGTTAATTTTCTTAAAAAACCATATTAAGCTTTCACATTTTCAACTAGTTACACCTAAATGTTAGTTATTTTTAAATGTTGATTTATAAACCATAATGAATATATATAACATTTAAATTAGATCACGTTTGAATACCACGTTTTGGGTTTAAAAGAGAACGTGGCTTTCTTAATATTTAAAAACTTATGGGCACTTTTACAAAAGGCATTCCACGTAAAACTGCTTACACGCCATATTAGGCCTAAAACGTGGTAACGCAGCACTAAAAAATTACATTAAATGCTAGATTTTATACTAATTGAGTACTCCTTAAACTTACCATTTCAAAGTAAGGAGTTTAAAAAAAAACGCGTTTTAAGGATTAAAACATTTGTTAGTTGTTAAAAAAAAATTAAAAGTACCTTTGGTCAAGTTGCAGTTTGAAATAAATAGATAAGCCAATACGCGGCTGTTGCCAAAATTTATTGACCTCGTGAAAAGAATTAGGAATGTGAATCAACATGGTCAGCTTTACAGATGAATTTTGTTCACGAACGCACTTGGAGAAATTTCTTGAAATTGGCTAAGGGAACATGAATAGCCCTGTTTGAGGTTGATAAGCCAGAAGAGGTAGGGAAACTAGGATCTTTTAGGGTCTTGAAGATTCTGCAGGTTGAGGGTAGATGAATTTAATGCTTCACAGCGAGGCCAATAAAAATTAAAAATTTACTTGGACCTCTCCCTCATCCTCCCCCTTTTCCTCTTCAGCCTCCTCATACGCTTCTTCCTCCACTTCGCTCTCATACTTTAAAAATTTAAAAGCTTATGTGCTTAGCACGATGCAAATAGATTGAAAATTTGTAGAACTTACGAGGTACGCATCAGGAAAGAATGAGAACATTTATTATTATTCTGTACATAACCCGGACTCCTGGAGCGTACGAAAGTCGCCAACTGTCCGGGTTTGTCTTCTGACTTATTGTCTATTTGTTGCAGTTGACATCCAACTGATTAGATGTCGCCAGGCTGTTTTGTTTTTGGGGAGGTTCTTCAATGCTTCTTGGTTGAATGTGCTGGTGTTAAGTAGAGTTGCAGTCTGGAATCTCTGAAGATGGTAGGATGGGCAACTGAATAGGAGGTGGTCGACTGTTTGATTTTCTTGGTGACAGTGTTGGCATACGGGGTCGTTGTTTTTGGAGGTTCTGGCGATGTCGGCTTGAACGAAGCCATGTCCTGTCAGAAT
Source organism: Cordylochernes scorpioides (assembly GCA_030710605.1). NCBI lineage: Eukaryota > Metazoa > Arthropoda > Arachnida > Pseudoscorpiones > Chernetidae > Cordylochernes > Cordylochernes scorpioides. The sequence continues at coordinate 79,324,848 of CP092871.1, forward strand.
TGTAGAGGTGATGTTGCAATATTTTAGTTTTGGGAGAATTGAGATTAGAAGACTAGGAGATGCAGCTACTCTTCTGAGGTTTCTTGTAGCATGGTCTGTGGTGTAGAGGTCGGTCCATAGTTGGAGGGCGAACTGTTTGCTTTGAGAGCGGACATATTTCCTAGGAAGGGTTGCGAAGTGTAAAGGCAATTTGGGTTGAGCTGCGGCTTTGGCGACTTCATCAGCCTGTTCATTTCCAACGAAGCCGCAATGACTCCGGACCCAGCAGAGTTGAACATTGTCCAGAGTATTGAGGTTTCTGATTATCTCTGCAGTAAGTGGGGTTCTAGCGATATCGGGGTGACAGATGGCATGTAGAGCTGCCTGGCAGTCGGAAGCAATGACAAAGTCTTGTCGCGGCATGATCCTAATAGATCTGGTGGCATAAAGAATGGCCAAAAGTTCCGCCTGGAAGGAGGTACAGCTGTTGTGGAGTTTAAGTTTCAGTGGTGAATAGGGAGGTGGGAGCACCACTGCTGCGCCAACCCCATTGGTTGACCGAGATCCATCTGTATAAACAATAGTGGCCCGTTCTGGCAGTGACTTGGAGAATTGGAGAGGTCTTCTAAGAGGTGGGTAGGGTACCGAGGAGGGACTGGGAAGTGACTCAAAAGGGCCTTCTCTTAGCGCTTCCAAGTAAGCTAGATGGGATTTGATAGATATATCCAGTGGAGGACAACCTGTGAGGGAGATTGCTGGGATAGTTGGAGTACACGGGCCTCCTCTGATTAAAGCTTTAGCATATTTGTAATGGAGGCCACGTAGCTTCCGGATGCCATTGGTGTCGAACACCCGCTTGCCCCAAACCCCAGAGCCATAGAGGATGGCTGGGAGGATCACCATGTTATGTATTTTTCGGCCCGCGCTGAAGGTTAATCCGAACTGCCCCTGGATCGTGCTGGTTAGTCGAGGGAGAATCCACCTGCACCTCTTGAGGATGTTGTCCAGGTGACCTACGAAGTTTCTTTTGGAATCAAAGGTAACACCGAGGATTTTTATAGTGTTATCAATTAGAATAGGTTGGTTTTGGAAATGTATGCCGTGATAGCCTGGACGCTTGGCTTTCCAATGGAAGAGGCAGGCTTGGGTTTTCCTTGGGTTGAATGTTAGCCCCTGAGTCTTGCCCCAATGAAAGAGCTGTTTTAGGAATTGATTGATCTCTCGTGTTGGGAATCTGCGGAGGAAGTGAATCAGTACCGTGAAATCGTCTGCGAAACTGATGATTTCACTGTTGTTTGGTCTTGGAAGGAGATGGAATTTCCTAGCCACTATATTGAAGTAGAAGGGGCTCAGTGCTGCACCTTGGGGGACCCCAAGTAGAGTAGTAGAGGTAAGGGTGGCGTTCCAAGCGTTGTAAATTACCTGCCTTCCTCGGAGGAAGCTCGCGGACAGTTGAATCAACTCTTCTGGGCAGTTAAGGTCGCGGAGGCCTTGAATGATGGTGTGTCTTTGAACGGTGTCGAAGGCATGGCTGATGTCCAGACCAATAGCCAAGGTCTTCCTCCAGTGCTGCAGGCCTTCACTGATGTTGTTGTTAATGGAGTCAAGCGCCATTTCAGCTGAGCGCCCTGGAAGGAAGCCAAACTGCTGGGGTGAGAACCAGCCTTGGTAATCCGCTATCCATTGCAGGCGCGCCAGTATACACCGTTCAAGGACTTTGGCCAAGGTATTGAGCAGCGTGATGGGACGGTATTTCTCCAGTTGGTTGGAAGAAGAAGAGTTTTGTTTGGGTATGAGAACTAACCGACCGGATTTCCAGGGTTTTGGGAAGTGTCCGAGACGTAAGCATTTGGTGAAAATTTGTGACAGTGTTTTATGCAGCGTTGACCCACCAAGAAGAAGGCATCTGATACCTAGCCTGTCGGGACCAGGGGATTTCCTCCGACCGCATCGACGGATCGCGCGAAGGACTTCAGACACTGTAAACGCTGGTTCTTGGTTGTAGGATTGGAGCCAATCAATTGATGGGGTTGGCGCTGTCCAGTCTGTTGGAAAATAGTGCTGAAGTACTTCATGGCAGGTTTCCTCTGGGGTGAGTGGAGTGCCGTCGTTGTGTTTGAGCAGAGGTGGCCCAAGAGAACCTCTTCGGCCTTTGGAGATATATCGGTGGATGGAGCTCCATGCGGCCGAGGAGACCTCTTGGCACAGTGTTATCCAGGAGAGATGCTTTTCTCGCCTTATAGCCGCCTTGAGTTTGTTGTGGCAGGCTCTATAAAGACCTTTAAAGAAGCTCCTGATATAAAAGGAGGTGCTTTGATAGCAACGTCGTAAAGCAACAACTAAATTGTGGAGTTTTGAAAGCTCCTTGTTCCACCATGGTCTTGAAGGCCTTGGAGATTTTGATTTCTTTCTCATGGAGACATTGCAGGCCTCCTGAAGACAGGTAGTGAGGAGAGTAACCACCTCATCAATGTCGCCTGGAGTGAATGCGGTCTGGAGACGCGATGTGACATGGTGGAGGCTGGACCCAATGAAGGCAGTGAAGGTCTCTTCCTGACATGAAGTCTCAACCCAAGAGCAAATAGGCTCTGTGGAAATGATGTCATCGAAATTTGTAATGATTGGCAGATGATCAGAGAAAGCCATCTCCTGGAGACGTGATCTAGTGGCGTGAATGGCTAGCGAGCTGGATGCTAGTGTAACGTCGATGGAAGAGCGCAGGGATCCGTTGGACCAGGTGTAATGGTTGGGAGATCCCAAGAACTGTAGGCCCATCAGTGAAGCAGAGTCCTCCAAGCTGGCCCCACGGGCATCGCGGGTAGCTCCAATACCCCAGGTTGGAGAGTGGGCGTTGGCGTCCATGCCAAGAATGCATGAGAAGGATTCTATGTTTATTGCAGATTCCAAGGTTGGTAGGAAAGATAAATCCGGGACACTGTTGTGCCAGTAGGCCGAAGCGAGGACAACAGCCTGGTTGCCAAACCGGATGAGAGCCGTGGAGATGTTTGAATCAGGTGAGCTAAGTGGAATGGCGTTTAGATTTGATCGTATTACAAGCCCAGAAGGTGCATTGTTTTCATTTGGGATGAATGTGTCAAAGCTTGAATCAGGCCATTTGAAGTTCTTTGGTAATTCTTGAAGTAAAATAGCGTCTACCTCTTGTTCTATTGCAATGGTGAAGAGTTCGAGGACTGCAGAAGGCGATTTCCTAAGGTTGGATTGGAGGACTCTGAAGGATCTATGCATTCTTGTTGAGTTGAGCCAGCTTGGCCTTCACCAGAGGACAAGCCCGGGATGTCGCGTAGTGATTGAGCTGCTCAAAAACAGCGCCGGCCTTCTTGCAGCAATTGTGACATTTTGCTGAAGTGTTGGGACAGGCGTGGCCCTCGTGACCTGTCGTACCACATTTGTAGCAGATAGGTTGGGCAGCAGGGCATGAAGTAGCGCGGTTGCCGAAGCTGCAGCAGCGGTAGCATTGCTTCAGGGAGTAGCTTCTTTCGTAGCGTAAAATTAAACCTGCTATAGGCATCTTACCTCGATGCTCTAGGAAATTAGCCGTCTGATCGTCTACTTCCAGGAAGACTGTAGTGTACCCATGGGGATTGTCCTTTGGGCGGTGAGCAACCTTGATGTGGCTTTTTCCTGGGAGAATTTTTATAAAATCGTTGTTTTGGAGGCTTCCCACTATCATGTCGTTGGTCGTGGAGCACCCCACGCCAAATAAGCAATATCTGGGATATATTGTTGGTCTTTCCGTGCAGTTTAGGGATTTTGGGATGTTATTGTTGGCCTGGAGTCTGGCCGCTAGAGTTGATGCACCTTGGGTGGTTTTAGTGTGAATTACCAGCCGTCCTTTCCCATTAACGGAGGCTGCCACTTCGGGGAAGTTCAGAATTGATGAATCTGCTTTCTGGATCTCGCGTAATATTTCTCGAAAGTCTGTAGATGGGTTGCTTGATTTAATGACCACATGGGACTCATAGGCGGCTGCGAAATCTTTGGAGGCTGGTTTAATCAATTGCTTTATTGGAGGAGGGGTAGGTTTTTTGGTATTTGGTTTGGCAACGGCGTTGGTGTAGAGTTTTTACTTGTGTAGTTGATATTCTTTTCAGTGGTTTATGCCTTTATAGACATCAAAGATGATATCTTCTGTGCCTTTCAGAGCCCATTCCACCAGGGAAAGCATTGGCTAGAGCTGCTCCGGCGTCATGCCGTTGGACTTAGCTACGTTAGCCATTTTCTTGGTGACTTTCTGGTGAATGACCTTTAGTTGATTAAACTCAAGGTTGCAAGGAGGTTCACTGATTCGCGGGCGTTTTACGCTTCCGTCTCCCGTTGCGTCAGATGATTCAACTTCCATTCTTCACTAGTTGTAATTACAAGAGAGAGAAGTGCAAAGAACTGAATTATGAGAACAGGAAATAGAGTTGGTTAAGAACATAAAATATTTTAGTTTTTAAGAAATAAAATATAATTTATTTATTCACTGATAAAATATTTACCAAAATTAAGAAAATTAATTTAAAAAATGGATTCTATATTTTATATTTATATACAATTATCTAGGTAATATTTTTAAACAACTCTATTATAAATTACTTTTTTAGAGGCGTAATATTCTTTTTAATGGCGCTCTAGTAAATCATAAATTACTTTATATATGGTTTTGCACTTTTAAGAAAACATTTTATATATTAATAACAACATTTTCATTCATAAACATATTCGATTTTTCGAATATAAAAAAAAAAATCGATATTTTGGTCTCATCGAAATATTTTATTTTGATTGATATTGGTTTATTTTATACATTTTTATATTCACATTTTAATCAAGTATTATATAGGTTTTGCAATTTTAAGACAACATTTACACTTCACTTTTTTTCTAAAAATATCTCAGTTCATTGAGAGAAAACTTTCAATAAAAGAGGTGTTATCTTGGAAAGCTGTATGAAATTTCTTTATCTCAATATTTCAAAGAAAACCAACTCGCCTTTCACAAGGCAATCAATTCTTTAGTGGCAAGGTTGATAAATTTAATTACATACAGTTATTATATACAGCTTATTGTGTAAGCTTTAGGTATTTATTTACAGTTTGTAGGAAGGCATGAGGCCGTTGATGGTTATTTTTGTTAATGACCTTCATTATCTATTGAAAAAGGAAAGTTATATTAGCGAACAACATTCAGAGAATAAACTTAGGCGATACGGTAAAAAAAATAGTGTGTGATGATGATAAGTCCAGGGTGGCGCTAGTGGTGGTCATAGCATTCAGTTTCCGAAAAATTTTCCCCACCTGAATGTGGATGTCGTGAGGCAACTTCTCAAATGCTGGCTTTGTTAGTAGCTTGGTCAGAATGTCTACCTTGTTGCTTGTCGAGTAGTAGGTTATTTTTTTTTTATCACTGTCCACTTATGAAGATCCTTTAGGTTAATGCTTGGTCATAGAAAACACTTTTTCTGATGAGCATATCTTGAGAGATGTCTAATGCCCTGGGCTTCAGTTTTGTACAACATGTAGCCTTTGCTTAAAGGAGGTATTACCTTTGTTGATCTCGTTGATCTTCTTTGTGTGATAACGTGTGTTTCTGTGCTTGTACTGGATTGAATGTGATTCCTCTTTCTGAGTCTACAAGGTCTTCAAATTGTGTTTCTGGTTGCAGATTGTCCTATGCATTTTCCATGTTATATAAATTAGATCTATGCATAGTACTTGTGGTGAAGTTGTTTGTGTGGAGGTGTTATGAAGCACGTTTTCTTTTTCTATAAATTTTACAGATCGTGATTGTCCTTGTCGTGCAGGATTCTGTATCCTTTACTTTGATCTATCAAAGAAAGATCTCTTCAATGACTTTGCTATCCAGCTTGTTTATTTTTTGGGGGGGGATATATAGGCGAAGGCTTCACATCTACATCTGAATCTTTTTAAATGCTTCTTCAGACTGGGATTCCTGTTGTTTCAGAGTTCAAATGGAGTCTTGTCTGTAGCTTTTGAGGGTATTCAGTTATGTAGGTAATCAGTTGCGGAAACCACTTCCACCCATAGAGACTGTAGGAGTCCTGAGTTGAACAGCATACATCTTGTCATCTCCATGAGTGATCGTTTTTCCTTTTAGATATTCCGTTTTGGGCTGGAAAGTAAGGAACTGTTAGCTGATTTTTGAACCATTGTCTGTCCTTATAATTTGGATGTTTTTCCAAATTCCTTTGGTACATTTCCTCTTGAAGTTTTCACATTTGGAATGTTTGTTGCCGTTATTTCGCTTTTGATAGTGCCAACATTCTTCCTTTGAGTGGTTTTACTTGTGGAAGAAAAAGCAAAATTTCTTCTCTTTTTTGGCTTGAAGTTCTGTGGAGACTTTTGAAAGCTTTTGATTGAGTGCTTTCATCTTTTAAAATTTCTAATCTGCGCGCGTGTTGGTCAAGGAATTTGTTCTGGTTATTAGCTCGTTGTGTTAGGTCTTGATTTCAACATCGTGATGAGAGTGGAATAGCTCATTGGAAGCGAACAAAGCAGTATAGCCGTGATGTGAGAGTCCTTTAGTGTTTCGTCAATAGTTCAAAGTTTATCAGCTAGGTCCATCATGGTAGTTATGTGCCGTTGTATGTCGTTGTCTTCTTCGAGTTTTAAGCTGTATAGTTTCGTTAGCAGGTAGATTTTTCCTGAGAGTGTTTTTCTTTCGTAGATATTTTAAGAGTGTCCCAGGTAGCTTTGGCTGTTGTTAGTAGGCAGTAGGATCTATTGGAACTACATTATTTCGCAAATTTTGGATGATGCTTTGCTTCATTATTTTCTTAAATACTGGTAGGGAAAAATTGAACAATTTTAAAACTCCATGTTCTATTGGGCTGTATACCTTAAAATTTAAGTAAGAAGTTTCAATGTTTGCGCGAGATTTGAAGAGGATTCTGAGGTGGAATTTCTGTTCACATAATCCCTCAATAATTGTCAAATGTTATTTTGAAAAAAATCTAAAAGGATACCAGGGATAATTAAATGATTAGCTCTATCATGTTATCTAAGTAAATAGCGTCCTTTTAACACATGTATAACTATAATCTCTTTGAAATATTAGCACTTTGAATTTTTTTAACAATGTTAAAAAAAAAACTATTCACAGTGGACAAGACCTTCAATGAAGCCAAAATTCTTGCGTACTTCCTTCTGTTTTATAACACTGTTAAAACTACAGGAAGAGTAAAATTATGTTGACAACAAATGGTTAAATAAGAAATAAGGTATCTCCTGATTGTGTACCGCTGGAATTTTCTAGTGATTTGAGTAACCTCTTTGAATAACCAAAAAATAAACTAGCCAATTTAATTTTAAATTTATTCTAATTTTGTTTTTGGTTTATGTATAGTTTACTCAAAAATAGATGCGACATTAGAGAAAGATAAATTCAACATTAAATTTGTACTTATACTTTTTGATGGTCCTAATAAGCATATATAAGCAATGAGACAAATCAGATTCAATCTTCTTCTTTTATTCTTTCTGCTCAAGGTAACTCAATTTAAAAGAGAAAACGAAAATATAACGTGGTGAGTTTCTTTTTATTGAAAATATAAGCTTTCAAGCAAAACGCTTTTCTTCAGGTAATCCAAGAAAATGTGCGGAGAGGTATATATACCCAATTAAGGAAGATTTGAATATTTTTACAATAGAATAAAGAAGCGGAATTGTTATGAACAAGTATGTATTAACATATCTAGAGAGTGAGTGAAAAATTTGGATAAAACGGGATAAAACAAAGTTAAGCTAAGAGATAAAATATACAAAAATTTTTAAAATAAATAAAATATGTAAATCGGGAAAACACTTGAGGTTAAAATTCCTTATGCGGGATTCATGCTATTACAAAAAGCTATGTACTGCGGGGGTAGTTCAATTTTTCTATTGAGGCTCGGAATTTTATTGGAAACCAAAGCCTCCAGGACCAGTCGTTGATATTTTCCGCGTATGTTACTGTAAATACATTGGATGTCTGTGGAATCAAATGAATGCTGTGTTTCTGCCATGTGCTGATAAATCTGGGAACGGCTGTCTTTGTTCATGATGTTTCTATTGTGTTCTTTAGTCCTGATTTCAATGGTTCTGCCGGTTTCACCAACATAATGTAGTTCGCAATTTGAGCATTTAATTTTGTACACTGCGTTAGGAGCGGATAGTGGGTCCTGCTTTTTAGAACTTTTTGTGATGGGATGCCGGAGTTTTAGTTCGACGGAAGGTGAATTACTAAAATACGTACGAACACCGTATTTTCTCAAGAAACAGGCCATATCGACGTTGGTTTCGGAATACGGGAGAACGCAAGTCGATTTGTAAACGGTTGGGGTTGCATATGTACGTTGTTGGTACGTATGGCGCCGGATAAAATCTATAGGATAACCGAAAGACGAAAGGTTGCGATAAACGTTATTTCTCTCGACTGTCCTAAAGATTTCTAGAGAACAATGAGTGGAGATCCTTTTTGTTAGTGTTTTGATAGTTGTGATCTTATGAGATGCAGGTGCATGAGAACCGTAGTGAATATACGTGGGGTTAAATTCTGGTTTGTAGTATACCGTGGTTTCAATGCTGCTGCCGGTATCGATGACCAGCACTTCCAGAAACGGGATGACACCCCACGTATATTCACTACGGTTCTCATGCACCTGCATCTCAAAAGATCACAACTATCAAAACACTAACAAAAAGGATCTCCACTCATTGTTCTCTAGAAATCTTTAGGACGGTCGAGAGAAATAACGTTTATCGCAACCTTTCGTCTTTCGGTTATCCTATAGATTTTATCCGGCGCCATACGTACCAACAACGTACATATGCAACCCCAACCGTTTACAAATCGACTTGCGTTCTCCCGTATTCCGAAACCAACGTCGATATTGCCTGTTTCTTGAGAAAATACGGTGTTCGTACGTATTTTAGTAATTCACCTTCCGTCGAACTAAAACTCCGGCATCCCATCACAAAAAGTTCTAAAAAGCAGGACCCACTATCCGCCCCTAACGCAGTGTACAAAATTAAATGCTCAAATTGCGAACTACATTATGTTGGTGAAACCGGCAGAACCATTGAAATCAGGACTAAAGAACACAATAGAAACATCATGAACAAAGACAGCCGTTCCCAAATTTATCAGCACATGGCAGAAACACAGCATTCATTTGATTTCACAGACACCCAATGTATTTAAGGTAACATACGCGGAAAATATCAACGACTGGTCCTGGAGGCTTTGGTTTCCAATAAAATTCCGAGCCTCAATAGAAAAATTGAACTACCCCCGCAGTACATAGCTTTTTGTAATAGCATGGATCCCGCATAAGGAATTTTAACCTCAAGTGTTTTCCCGATTTACATATTTTATTTATTTTAAAATTTTTTTGTATATTTTATCTCTTAGCTGAACTTTGTTTTATCCCGTTTTATACAAATTTCTCACTCACTCTCTAGATATGTTAATACATACTTGTTCATAACAATTCTGCTTCTTTATTCTATTGTAAAAATATTCAAATCTTCCTTAATTGGGTATATATATATCTCCGCACATTTTCTTGGATTACCTGAAGAAAAGCGTTTAGCTTGAAAGCTTGTATTTTCAATAAAAAGAAACTCACCACGTTATATTTTCGTTTTCTCTTTTAACTTTTAAAACGTGGCTAAAGTATGTCTGATCGTAACTCAATTTAAACCAGAATTTGGCCTTCACATCGCCTGCCACACTTCACCAACCTCGGCTGCTTCAATGTACCACAAATATATTTTTAGGAAACAGTGGCAAGAATCTTTGTGTTTGGAAAATCATTTTTTATAGAATATTTCATTTTTATGTTTATATCTTACTATTGAAATTCGGTTTTTATTTTACAATCTCTCAATCAAATCTCTCTTCAAGTTATTGTGTATGTAAGAAAAAAGTAAATTTCCTATACCGGGAATTGAGCTATTTGTTTTTGAAAATATTTTCCTCTGCAACTTTGAGGCAACAAACTTTTGCACTACATATATATACATGCTGCACTCTTTGCAGTCTCTCTCATTTGAGATGTATTAACAAAATAACAAAGTTGTTTTTTTTTGCTCTCCACTCGCTCACTTCTATTAACATAAATATATATTGGTAATATTCCTTACTTCAGACGTCAATATTGATAAGGAAATTTACTGAATATAATGAGCGTCATCCACTCTTGCTGAAGCATCAAGTGATTGCAAGGATGCGGAGACTCTCGACACACCTGCCTCTAATTAAGGTTCAAGGTGGATGTTATCCTGTGGTAGCCTGTATTGAACATCAACCGCCATTAACCATTTATCTTTTAAAGTATTTTTTACTTTATAATTTTAATCACTCTATTAATTTTTAAATATTATTTACTACAATTTATTCATAGATATAATCAATTTTAAATATTGACTATAATCAAAACGTAGCATATTTCTTCCTTCAATGCTTCAGGCGAGCCATGAGGTGGGTGTTAATAAAATAATTTTGTCTCGTCTCGTCCTCTAGATCTATCCATCACTGACCAGTCTCCAGCCTCTGAATGTTTCAGTTTGTACTAGAAGTCTTTGTCCTACAGAAGAGCACCCTCTTCTCCCATCAATTTGATACATCACACATCACCTTGTAGTTGAGAGCATTGGTCATCCGCGCTCCCTAATATTCCTTCTTTACCACGAGACTATAGAGTCACCTCTTCAGCCCCCTTAACTCCGAGAACACGTAGCTACTTTTAGTGTCCAAGAGGAAGTTGGTACAGAGCCAGGAAAACAGAAAGGGAGAGTTCCTAGTGGGGGAAATAATATCCATGCGTACATCATCTTTAATAACGAATGAAGACATTAAGGCGTGAATGTTTCTATTCACAAATAAATCAAACTTCTACTGTCCTTACTGCCATGAAAATTTTTTTCGCGTCTTAATGTCTTCATGTGTTATATATAGATGGCGCGTTATTGCTTTGTATTAATTTATGTCTAACTTGTCCTTATTGTTTGCGAAAGAGCATTGCTCAATGTAAATATTTAAATGTAATTCTACTGTCCTAAAAGCTTATGTCCATAGGTTGCTTAAATACCATTTCTAAGATTCTACCCTTCAGTGTAGTATATAAAAGCAGAATGAAACTAATGCAGTATTAGAGCTCTAATGAAGCGGTCTGGTAGATTAAATGGGCGAAACCGCTGGGAGGGTTCACCATTGTTGAGCCAAGCCCTCCCAATATTTTTTTTATTGCAGTAAGGACAATAGAAGTTTGATTTATTTGTGAAAAGAATCATTCGCGTCTAAATGTCTTCATTCGTTATATATACATGGATATCGATGGCGTGTTATTGCTTTTTATCATCTTTAATATTGACAAACCTTCCTGGGATGACCCACTCGGCAATGTTCCCATCCTCCATCAGTGTCATTGATTGTCCCAGGATCACTAGCTGTTCTCTGATGGTGTGGGGGATTTCCAAAGATGTAACCAAGTCTCGCTACCACTTATATACCACCCTTTAGGCTAGGTTCTCACTTTGCGGGTATTTTGAGTTTGCAATGGCCGTTTCTGTATTAATGATGAGAATGCAGTTAAATTGTTCCATGTCTCAGAGATAGTTACTCTCGAGCAGATTTAAACTCGCTAGTCACATTTCAACAGCCGAGGTCTTCCTCTTCAAGGGATATTTTATGTTGATTTCTTTGCTCATTTGGTCCTCTCTCTGTACTGAACTTCTGCTCTGGCTTGTGTGCGACGTCTTAGACGCGAAAACGTAGAGAAGGTTCAATGTTGAATCCCAGCCAGAGTTGGGTTGTAAGGTCTCTTCCTATAAACCTTATTTTATCTATAATGCATCTTATTTCAATTGGGGTGAAGACAGTCCTTAATTTTTCTCAAGGGTCGTTTTTACTTCCATTCCCGCGGTATCCAAGTCATGTACTTATTCTTCCTAACATGTTGGCATTGATATTTTTCTTTCTTGATATGTGGCACTTGTCATGACCCTTTGACAGTATTATGCTTTTTTCGATCTAATTTTCATAACAGATGGCGCGCTAATGCATCATATTATGTTCTTCATAAAATAAACCTGATCAATTTCTTTATCCGATATTCACTTTGGTTCATTTTCCACAAGTTTGCTCAGATAACTTATTATTCTATCCACACATACAGTTTGCACTAAATAAGTACTTCAAATTATAAAAGAGAGAGTTCCTCGCTTTTCCGCTTCTGATAATATTCAATGAACACGTGAGCCCGAGGGCCCACAGCTGGATAGGCTTTGCTTATTTTCTTAAATATTTAAAACCATAAATATTAAACATTCAGCAAAAGAATCCACCAAGAACCCACTCGGACTATCTCAAGGCAATCAATTCTGTAGTGGCAAAAAATGTTGTTAGAGTTAATTACATAGAATTATTGTATACATATTTTCTTCAACAACCTTGCCACTATATATTAGTTTTATGTTGAGAAAGGCAAGCGTAATGGTACCTGAAATTTTGAAATATCATTAATTACGTTACAAAATGCGCCTATATTATTGTATACACATTATTTTATTTGTGAGCCATTAATATGCACTTCCACATTGAGAACCTAAATTTTGGCTTTAGCAAAAGTTTTCTAAAAAATCACAAACCAGTGTTATGACATGTTTCCTCAAAACTGGGGAAACCTGAAGAAAGTTCATAATCTCACTAACATAAAACATATCAAACTTGGAAAATCATATTGTATAGCAGTTTTTTTAGCAAGAGAAATACCAGAAGTGATGGTCAATTGACTGAAAGGTTTGATTCTAAAATGGTCATGTTAAATGTCTAGGAACATATTTTATAGATATGGAATAAATATTTGATCATAAAACTTGTATATGCTTAAATATATATATATTTTATTCGAGTTTATTCATTCTTGTGGGTATTCATGTATTATTTCTTTTATTAATTTAGGCATAATTTCCACACCACCCTGGAGGTACTGCCGTTGGCGCGTTACCCTTTGTTTATAGTGGCGGGTTCCCCAGGAGGCCTATAACCACTCTTCTAACAGAGCTCCAACATCGGGCTCGCTCGAATCAGCTTCCGCCATTTTTAGGCATTACTTGGTCGAGTCCAATTAAATTAGCACTGCTAGGCTCCTAGACATCCTACCTAGTGTAAAATTATTTTATTTAAAGTGTCCATTGTTGGAGCGGCGTGACCCAGGAAACCTAATTTATATTTTAGAAATAAAAAATTATCAATATAATAATAAATTCAATTTTGAAATAAATTCTTTCAGGAAACTAACTTGAGAAATATCAATAGAATAGGCAAGAAATTCATTTGAATTGTTCTTATTATATCTATAATTTGATGCGATTTTTTTATAGATGATTAAAAAGTGGATTGAAAATAAGAAAACCATCTTTAGAAAATCAACAAGGACGTTCAAAACACATAGGAAATATGATGGAGTGCATCGTTTTAATACTCATTCCTTATTCTCATGATATTTCTTAACATTCATCCCGCATTATTCAAATGGTTTTTCCAACATCAATACAATTAAAATTTCATATTTATTCGAAAAGTAACCAGTTGCTGAAAATTCATTTTGAGAATTTAAATTCAAGAGCAATAAATACACAAATACTTCATATAAATTTCAAAGCTTACTTATAGCATTCCAACACACACAACACAATACAATATTTTAAATTATTATTTTTTTTTACTTGTGTCAATCAGACATTATGACCATTGTGGGAAGTTAATGCCTACTTTTTATCCAAAAAATATTATGATATAGCTTGGACTTGATTGAAAGGTTTATTTAGAGAAAAATAAACTTGATATTTCGAGAGTCTGATTGAATATATTTTTCAAACATTTCACAAGTCAGGTCCTGCCGATACTTAAACAAATCCAAATTACGTCAAATCATTAGCACCTTGAGATATAGGATCTCTGTATATTTCTCGATGTATATGATTATGTAAACAATAAAAGGCATATATTGGATTGAATAAAAGTTTTTATTCTGGAATTTAAAATTAATACCAATGAATATGTATAAAGCAGTTCAACATTTTCCAAGATGCCAAAGCCCCATTTTGCTACTTGCATTCGCTAGTGAGTTTGGACTTGTACGCAAAAGTCATTGGACATTGAAGCAATTTTTTTTAGAGAGATATTTTTACTAATATGAGATTTGGTAGTTATTAAAATAGAAAGTTTATTAAATTTAATTTAGTTTATTCAAATGTAATTCTAATGCCCTAAAAGCTTATGTCCATAGTTTGCTTAAATACCATCTATAAGATTCCAACCTTCAGTTCAGCATATAAAAGCAGAATGATCCAATACAGTATTAGAGCTCTAAAGAAGCGGTCTGGTGGATTAAATTGGCGAAACTGCTTAGAGGGTTCACCACAGATGAACCAAGCCCTCCCAATATTTTTCATCGGAGTAAGGACAATAGAAGTTTGATATATTTGTGAAAAAAAAAACATTCGCGTCTTAATGTCTCCATTCTATATAAAAATAAAACGTGTTTGTTTAATGATGCCAACCACTTCAATTCCTAATTTAAGTAAAATTTGAAATCCAAATAATTTTTTCAATATTTTTTTCATATATAAACTGGTTAAGGAAGAATAATAATTTTCAGAACTTTTAGTTATACAAGTTGAACAAGGATGCTCGTTACTTTGAGAACGACATTTAAAATACCCTTTTCAAGAGGCCAGCTTCATTATCAGTATAGAAGCAAAGCAGCCTAAGGCAATATTTGAAGTTTAAAACCGCTAAGAGGGTGTATCACTGATTTGCCAAGCCTCCTATTATTTTTTCATTTTGCAGTAAGGGCAGAAGAAATTGTTAAATTAAAAAAATAATCATACACGTCAAAAATAGTATATATTTCTCATATAGGTAATAATTTATCACCTCTGATCTTCATTTTGGAATTTTTAGAATTACATTTGACTAGTTTTGCAGAGATGATCAATAGGTGACAAATAGTTTTTTTTGCGTCATTTTGACTGGTAAGATGGTCTTTCTTTTACTAAGGTTAGGCACCAAAAAGGGCATTCTAGTGAGGGAAACAACCGACGGTCTGGTCACATCTACGGCGAGTGGAAGATGCGGGAGGTGTCTCTGGGTGTGTGGCCGTGTGGATGATCTCACAAGACGATGCCAGGAGAGCCTGACATAGGAGCGTCTACAAGGCAGGGAAGCCCATGCTGAGCGTGTATAGTGTGGAATGGAACGATTCACAAGAGTGACATCCACGGCGCCAAGAATCCTTTTGGGGAGAATTTGAAGGCCAGTCCCACTTATTGTACTCCTTCTTTTCAGTGAGACGTATAATAAAACGTTAACTTTTGCTGTATCCCTTCGAACTCACATGTGTATCTTTGTGCCATCCTGATTAAACAAAGATCACGAACAGCGTCTGGGTACGGCGTAACAATATTAATGGTACAGGACATATTAAATAGTTGATTGAGAGAAATTGTTCATACTGCAAATATATTCCATTTTTAGAATGTATTTACGTAAATATCTAAAATGTATTCACATTCTCCCAAGTATTTACAATAACATATAGAATGTATTTACCTATACATTTCTTCTATATACTGATGTAAAATTAGATTACATACATGTGGAGAAGAGCATGAATATACATACTGATGTAGAAGATATTTCACTTGCACGTACATTGAATTAGTACCAAGTTGTTATTTGCACTCACTAATGAGAAATTGGCCATACATTCCATCTAAACAAAATTGTTCATTGATTTGAGATTTTATTAATATTGGGATATCTTGTGGCTGTAAAAGTGATCGTTTCTCTAAGCTTAGATTAGAATGGTCAATTTATCTTCTATCCCCCCAATTTTCACAAGCCATCTTAAACTGAGATACCGCGGTAGCGGTGTTATATAGCCCTTAGTGTGAATTCAAATGGTTTCTTTTTTCTCTTTAAACATGGCGTCTATTCAGTTAATTCTGATGTCCTGGTAACGAACAATGAACTAGCGCAGAAACCGCTGATTTCCCGCCAGGCGAGGTGCAAGTTGGGGGCTCCTATACAAAACAGGCCCGGCCCTACATCAGGGACAGCGCTACTGCCCCGTGGCTACATTAAGCTAAGCACAGTTTCCACCTGACGTCTACATTATCCAATCCGGCTCCTTCTACCTGAGTAACCGCTGACCTCCACTGGGCGAGGAACTAGCTGGGGAGTTCCTACGCAAACAAGTCTGGTGCTACATCAGAGACAGCACCACTGCTCCGTGGCTACATCGAAGCTAAACACAGCTGCCACAAGGCCGGGACGTCTACATTCTCTATCTCTGCATCAACCACATCGCGGTTCTACAAATAAGTCCAGCGTCTTCAGGCTCACGCGTCCTACACCAGGTCCATACACTCGGGGACCATCATATTTGGATTGCTGCTCCGGGATATGCAAATGTAGTAATGGATCATATATGGAGGAAGATGATGATGAGAATTCAGCAAAATTGATCATGCCTTTTTATCACCGCAAGAATTATATTCAGAATTTTTCGACAATATCTACATTTCTACAACTACACTAACTCTGCGCACATTCCATCTTCATAATTACATAAACATCGACACCAACTCTACAGACATTCCATCTGCATAATAACATATACATACAAACATTCCATCGACACCAACTCTACACACATTACATCTGAATAATTACATATACATACACACATTCCATCGCCATGATAACATATGCAACGACACCAACTCTACATACCCTCCATCACCACATACATAATTATATATACATCAGCACCCAATTCACATACGCTCCACCAACATGTACATCTACAGATAGCCAACCTGTTTGAAGGAATCCCGCTTCTCTTTTTCATAATCGCTACCAGCCTTTCTAATCTCATTCTAACAGCACTCTTTTGAAATCTCTTTGTTCTTCAGTACATCCCGCCTCTACAGAACCAACTCAACTATCGTGACTGGATTCTCTAGATAAAAGACCTTCCTCAACAAACCCGATGATCTATACTATTAGTGAATGACTTAAATCATCAATCATATCAAAGAATTCCAAAACACGAAGAAATCGCCGGCTGTCGCCTAAGCCACAAAGCTCTGATCATTTGAACAAGAATTTAATGATAAAAATACATGTGGGATACTGGATGAAATTCTGCTTCATGGTATCTCTTGCAATAGACCTCTGAACGTGAAACACATTTTCTAAAATATTGATGCTTCGGATATAAGAATTCTCGCTGAATAATGCTTTCGAAGCTTCAAATCTGATTCACAAGATTTTGTGATTTCAAATCGCCAATCGAATACTACTTTCGTAATAAAAAACGATTAATAAATGAAATATGTGATAATATATAATTTCAAAAAATAATATATATCATATATTGATTTCATTAAATGAAATTTCATTTTTTGAATGTCAAATTACAGAAATGGTTACAATTGCCGAAAATCCCTCGGTAGTAATGGTTTATAGCTTTATATACATGAAAGAAGATTATCTGAATTTAGATTCTGGAAACTAAGCCACCAATTTATATAATATAAATAATATATTCAGGAATTGGAATTATTAAGGCACTCGTGTTTCATAAAAAAACACACTTTCTACTATCTTTACTATGGTGAAAAATATAAGGATAGCCTGGCTCATCAGAGGTGATCATAGGCAGATAATCCATTAAATTTATTTCAAAACCCCTTCTATAGTTATAAAATTTCTATTTATTTTTAAATATTTTATTTAAATTGATTTATATTTTGTCTGTTTGTCAACAAATCTTAAAATAAATCTCTAATATACTTTCTGAGCGCCCATAGACATATTAAATTTTGAACACTCGATAAGTCTAGCTAACAATGCAAGTGTACAATTTTTACACCTCTAGGTGGTTGGGAATGAAACAATATTTCTATATTTTCTTTTATTTATATATTGTCAAATAGAAAATTAGGAAAGACAAGCTTCAGGATGACACTCCAATTTATTTAAGGCAAGTATAAATCAACATTTATGATACCAGAGAGGCAATGAAGGAAGTGTAAAAGTAGAAAATATAAATACCAAAATTAATAATCTGTTAATTAAATAATGAGTATTTTGGTACATAGCTCCTTCCCTATGGAAGCTGTGACTCACAGCTTGCAAATCTTGTTGCTACTGACATGGATATGGCATGTTTTGGTTAGGATTCCCTCTGAGTCTTTGAAGTTTGTCCCTAGTACCTTTGTGTCCTTTTTCTTGCAGCGTGAAGAGGGTTTTGTAATCTTATTGTATATGAAGGAAGGCTTGTCTTTCACACAGAAATGGAATCCTGGAGTCAGTCGCGGGAAAATGTAAGTGACAGCCCCCATGGGAGACCTCAATATTTCTTCGGTAAACTTCCATTTGTCTTCCCTAATTTATCCAGCATCTCCACCGAAATGTCAAGTAGAAAATTAGGAAAGACAAGCTTCAGGATGACACACCAATTTATTTAAGGCAAGTACAAATCAACATCTATTTAATACCAGAGAGGCTATGAGGTACGTTTAAAAGTAGCAAAATATAAATATCAAAAGTAATAACCTGTTAATAAAAAAATGAGTATTTTGTTACAATATATTTAAAGGAAAGGTAGCTTTAAACTCTTTGTTCTGCAACCTTTTGATGACCCTCATCAGCATATGTGAACATTAAGATAAATCAGCTTCAATCTATCTTCCTCCTTCTGTATTTCTTTCTGCCATGGTAATTCAATTCAAACCAGAACTTGATTCTCATCTCCTGCCACACTTACACCAACCTCTGCTGCTATAGTTTAAAAAATATATATCTGTTGAAAACAGTGGTAAGAAACTGTGTGTTTTGATTATCAGTTTTTATAGAATATTTAATTTTTATGTTTACTATCTTACTGTTGATATTCGGTTTTATTTTAAAATTCTCGCGCATATCTCTTCAAGTTATTGTGTATGTAAGGGAAAGGATATTTTCTATATGCTGGGTACTGAACTATTCATCTTCTAAAATACTTTCCTTTGAAAATACAAACCACTTTGAGGCAACAAACTCTTGCACTTCATATATATATATATGGCTATGCTTTTTAAAGGCTCTCTCATTTAAAATGTATTAACAACACCACAAAATTATTTTTTGCTTTCCCTAGATCTATCCATCACTGACCACACTCCAGCTTCTGAATGTTTCAGTTTGTACTAGAACCCTTTGTCCTACAGAAGAGCATTATCTTCTCCCATCAATTTGATGCGTCACACATCGCCTTGTAGTTGAGAGCATTGGTCACACGCACTCCCTAGTAAAATTCCTTCTTTACCAAGAGACTATAGAGTGAACTCTTCAGCCTCCTTAACTTCGAGAAGACGTAGCTACTTTTGGTGTCCAAGAGGAAGTTGGTACAGAGCCATGAAAACAGAGAGGGAGAGTTCCTCGTGTGCAATAATATCCAGAAGTTCATCATCTTCAATAACGAATGAAGACATTAAGGCGCGAATATTTCTTCTCACAAATAAATCAAACTTCTACTGTCCTTACTGCGATGAAAATTATTTTCACATTTTAATGTCTTCATTCGATATATATAGTTGGACGTGTTATTGCTTTGCATTAATTTATGCCTAACTTGTCCTTATTGTTTGCGAAAGAGTATTGCTCGATGCAAATATTTAAATGTAATTCTACTCTCCTAAAAGTTTATGTCCATATTTTGATTAAATACCATTTCTAAGATTCCACCCTTCAGTGTAGTATATAAAAACATAATGATCTAATGCAGTATTAGAGCTCTAATGAAGTGGTCTGGTAGATTAAATGGGCGAAACCGCTGGGAGGGTCCACCACTGATGAGCCAAGCCCTCCCAATATTTTTTTCATTGCAGTAAGGACAATAGAAGTTTGATTTTTTGTGAAAAGAAACATTCGCGTCTTAATGTCTTCATTCGTTATATATAAATGGCACGTTATTGCTTTGTATCATCTTTAATATTGACAAACCTTCCTGGAATGACCCACTCGGCAATGTTCCCATTCTCCATCAGTGTCATTGAGTCCCAAGGTCACTAGCTGTTCTATGATGGTACGTGAGATTTCCAAGGATGGCGCCAAGTCTCGCTACCACCCATATACCACCCTTTAGACTAGGTTCTCACTTTGCGGGTATTTTGAGTTTGCAATGGCCGTTTCTGTATCAATGATGGGAATGCAGTTTAATTGTTCCATGCCTCAGAGATTTTTATTCTCCAGCAGATTCAAACTCTCCAGTCACGTTCCAACAGCCAAGGTTGTCCTCTGCCAGGAATATTTTATGTTGATTTCTCTTTCTCTCTTCCCTCATTGGGCCCTCTCTAAGTACTGTACTTCTGCTCTGACTGGTTGTGTGCGCCGTCTTTGACGCGAAAACGTAGGGAGTGTTCAATGCTGAATCCCAGCCAGAGTTGGGTGTAAGGTCTCTTCCTAAACATCTTATTTCTCTAATATGCATCTCATTTCAATTGGGGTGAAGACAGTCCATGCTGGATTTAAAGGGTCGTTTTTACTTCCATTCCCGCGGTAACCAAGTCATGTACTTGTCCTTTCTAACATGTTGGCGCTTGATATTTTTCTTTTTTTGATATGTGGCACTTGTCACGACCCTTTGACAAGATTATGTTCTTTCGATCTAATTTTAATAACAGATGGCGCGCTAATGCATCATATTATGTTCTTCTATATTAATAAAATGCAAATTTCATAAGTGTTGTTCGCTAAAAACTTTCGTTACAATGCATCAATTTCGACCAAATTTTCAACATTTATGTAAAACGAGATGGAGCAGGTTTTGCTTAACATTAAAATATTTTTCCTAACATTAACATGCGTATCTTCGCTGTTATCAATTAAATACAAAAAAATCAACAGAGTTAATTTTATTTATATATAAATACAAAAAAAAATTCAACAGAGTTAATTTTTTTACATACTAGCTAATAATCTCAATCTATAAAAATATTCAAAACAAGCAATTTTAAGATAACACCATATGTAAAACAGTCGGCCAAGAAAACAACAACGATATTACATCTTTCTAACATATTCACACCCAATCTTGATTAATAATTAAAACTAATATTTAACATTGTTTATTAAACTTCATAATATATAATATTCGTTAGGCAAACTTTCACTCGGATAAAACCCGGGCGAAGCCGGGTACACATCCGCTAGTTATAAAATATACCTGATCAATTTCTTTATCCGATATTCACTTTGGTGGGTCTTTCACCAGTTTGCTCAGATAACTTATTATTCTATCCACACACACAGTTAGCGCTAAATAAGTACTTCAAATTATAAAAGAAAGTGTACATTGCTTTCCCGCTTCTGATTAGATTCAATGAACACGTGAGTCCGAGGGCCCAGAGCTGGATTGCTTATTTTATAAAATATTTAAAACCAAAAATATTAAACTTTTAATAAAAGAAGTGTATCTTGTATCTTCATTATTCCATCGAGAACCCACTAGGGCTATTTCAAGGCAATTAATTCTGTCGGTGGCAATATTCTTAGAGTTAATTACATAGATTTATTGTATACAACTTATCTTCAACAACCTTGCCACTATATATTAGTTTTATGTTGAGAAAAGCAAGCGTAATGGTACCTGAAATATTGAAATAACATTAATTACGTTCCAAAATGCGCCTATCTTATTGTATACACATTATTTTATTTGTGAACCATTAATATGCACCTCCACGCTGAGAACCAAAATTTTGGCTTTAGCAAAAGTTTTCTAAAAAATCACAATCCAGTGTTATGACGCCATCCCTCAAAATTGGTTACCTGAAGAGAGTTTATCTAATTATCTTCAAATATATCAAACTTGGAAAATCGTATTGCATAGCAGTTTTTTTTATCAAGAGAAATACCAGAAGTAGTGGTCAATTGACTGAAAGGTTTGATTCCACAATGGTCATGTTCAATGTCTAGGAACATATTTTATAGATATGGAATGAATATTTGATCATAAACCTTGCATATGCTTTAATATATATTTTTATTCAAGTTTATTCATTTGTGTGAGTATTAATTTATTATTTCTTTTATCATTTTAGGCATAATTTCCAAACCACCTAGGAGGTACTGCCGTTGGCGCGTTACCCTTTGTTTATAGTGGCGGGTTCCCCAGGAGACCTATAACCACTCTTCTAACAGAGCTCCAACATCGGGCTCGCTCGAATCAGCCTTCGCCTTTCTTAGGCATTACTCGGTCGAGTCCGATTAAATCAGCACTGCTAGGCCCCTAAACATCCTACCTAGAGTAAAAGTATTTTTATCTAAAGTGATCATTGTTGGAGCGACGTGACCCAGGAAACCTAATTAATATTTTATAACAAAAAATTCTCAATATAATAATAAATTCAATTTGTGAAAAAAATTCATTCAGGAAACTAACTTGAGAAATATTAATAGAATTGTCAAGAAATTCATTTGAATTGTTCTTATTAATATATCTTAATTTGGTGCGATTTTTTAATAGATGATTACAATTACAATTACAATTATTTTATTTCCAAAGCGCTATATCCCGCAAGGGATACTTGCGCCAAACAAGGAGAAAAGTTTATTTACATGAGTTATGTACATTATTCAACGAATAAAAACATTAGAGATCCAGATTTTGTAGAAATTTTAGAATGTATTTACAAAATGAATTGAACTTTAGATATGATTTTTTATTGGAAATCAAATCGTTTAATTCATAAACAACTAGTTCATTCTTCATTCTATAATCTTGAAATGCTGGGCAGTCGATCAGTAGATGTCTTGAGGTTTGTTCCTCCATACCACAAAAGCAACTTGAATCCTCCACTGCCTTTATTCTATTTAAAAAACTTTTGAAATTTCCGTGGTTTGTAACAAATTGAGTATTAAAAAAATTTGGACGAAAGTATTTAGGGATTTCTTGGGGAAAAAGCTTAAGAAAGTATTATTTGCTTCGTTTTTCAGAACATTCATTCTTGATTTGAGAAAGGTATCTATAATTCCTGGAATAAATGGGTCATAAATTTGTTGATCATCTGTGGATAAGTTTCTCAGATCAGATATCATGATTCTGGATTCGATAAAGTCTGAGATCAGAGGAATGTTGGCCAAACTATGAACACAGCTATATGATGTGGATTTATAGGCTTTATACACCATGTCAGTATTTGATATTGGGTTGAATTTAATTTTTGTAAACATTTTTTATTTAAATATTTGAACCAAATTTCGGCTCCATATGTAAGTATTGGTCTAAAAATGGATTTATATAAAGTTAGCCTTTTCTGGGTGCTTAGACCCCAAGATTTCCCGCAAATTGAGAAGAGATAATTTTTAAAACGTTTTGTACGAATTACTATTTCTTCTATGTGGTATGTAAAATTTATTTTGTTTCTTCTTCTGTGATTTGCAAATATTATTCCTAAAATTTTGGTCTTCAGAGTTGGTATGATTATTTCATTATTAAATTTGATTGGGATTTTTTCTTTGTTATGTAAATAAAGTATATTCGTTTTTTCTAGACTTATTTCAAGTTTGTTACTCTTACACCATACATCAATCGTATTTAATGCCTGTTCTATAACTAATTTCAGGTCTTTGCAATTGTTGTGCCAGCATATAATTGATACATCATCCGCATAACATACCACTTCACTATTAGGAACTTGATATGTGATCAAAAGATCGTTTAGTAATATTATCCATAGTAGTGGAGATAGCGGGCCACCCTGCGGACATCCCTTTGTAATTTGTTTATTTATTGTTAAGTTCTCATATGTAAATTTCGTTTTCCTCGATTTGAAATATGATTGAATAGTCCTTATTAAACTTTCCGGCAAATTATCTTCATCTATTATTTTTAAAATCGCAGGCCACCATGCGTTATCAAAGGCTCCCGCAATATCTATTGTGACCAGAGCAGTCAGTTCTTTGGTTTTGTGTTCCATTATTATATCGATTATATTATTCAAGGCTGTAATAGTAGATTTTGACTTGATGAATCCATGCTGTTTGGGACTTAATAAATTGTTTTGCATATAATATTCATAAATTTTCTTTTTAATAACTTTTTCGTAGATCTTAGACAGATTAGATGTTAACGAAATAGGTCGATAGCTTTTTATTGATTCGACGTTAGATTTGTTTGGTTTCATTAGAATTTTTAAAACTGTCGTTTTCCATTCCCTTGGAAAATATCCCATCTGAATACATTTATTTAATAACGAATGTAGCACAGGAAGTATCAGAGTCTTTGCGTATTTTATCATGTTATTACTGATATTATCTTGACCTGGTGACTTTTTAACATTGGTATTGTCAATTAGATATTCTATTTCTTCGGTATCAATATGGATAGCGCTTGAATTCCTTAGAAAAGGTTCGTAACTTCTAACCAATTCTTGTTGATGGTTGTCTTGATCAATTCTGTCATCTGCAATCAATCCATTTATAAGGTCTGTAATGCGTTTTTCTTTTTCTGATTCTTGATTGTTGTCTATTATGGGAAGTCCTTTTTGCTTGTTTGAGGATTTAAGCTTTTTGAAAATTTTATATGCGTTACCAAAAGGATCATTTGATTCATTTTCTTCGATGAAAAATTTCAAACTATTTCTCTTTGCTTTCTTTATCATATTATTAAATTTGTTTCTGACTTGTTTAAATCTTGTTGCATCGATAGTCTTACTGTGATAAAATAAGTTTCTTACATAATGAAAATGTGTTTTCATTAGTTCAAGTTCTTTATTCCACCATTTTATACCTGCATCATATGCGTAGTTGTTTGATTTTACTTTTAATGATATGTAAGCTGCTTCTATTATGTTATCCGTGAGTTTGTTTACAACTTTATCAATATCCGTGCAATTTTCCACCATATCTGCCTCATTCTTTAATTTGATAAATTCTTGATACTTGAGATTTTTGGAGAAATTTGTCCAGTTGGCGTGTTTTTCATTGAATTTCCATGTAGAATTCTGTTTATCTTTTATATAATTAAATATTGAGTGAATTTCAAATTGAATTGCCAAATGATCAGAAATATTCGTCAGTGATGAGGTGGTCCAATGTCTGATCATATTTATTGAAAGTCTATTCGAGATTGTTAGATCTACTATACTTGCCCCTCTACATGTTGGAGTTTTATCGTTGTGAATGTACAAGTGATTTTCATTTATTATTGTTTGCAATTTGTAACCATTTGAATTTGTTATTTTATCGAACCAGATTGGATGACGGGAATTGAAATCTCCGCATAGGACTATAGGGTTATTTGAATAAGTATTAATCAAGTTTCTTATAAAATCTAAGTGAGTATCATTACAGGAATTGGGATGAAAGTAAAAATTTGCGATTACTACAAACGAATTTGAGGTTATGACAGATATTGCAGTACAGAATTGATTCGTAAAATTATCTAATATTTTGAATTTTATATTTTTATTTACAATGATTGTTGCTGTGTAAAAAATTTCTGAAGTCTTTGAATAAATTATTGGTGAGTCTAAATCAAATATAACCTGTTTATTTAAAACATATGGTTCTTGGAGTAATATAATATCGGGTGGATTATTATTCGTTGAAATTGTAAGTTCGTTTAAAGCTGTCATACTTTTTCTAATATTCTGTTGTAAACATTTTATGTTTCCTCTATATGGTAGAGCAGTGATCACCATGACTACAAATAACTAAATTCGTTATTCATTCCTCTTCTGAACCGATGAGATATTGAGTTCTTCTCACTGTTCTATCAACCTGCAATTTATATTGAGGACAGTCATTTGTATTTGGTTTATGGTTAATCGGACTATTCCTAAGTCTTGGATTCTTTGAACAGTTATGACATTTTAGCTCTTTAGTACAGACGTGATTGCCCTGGGTTCCACATATGCAACATATTTGTACATTTGGACATTCTTTTGTTTTATGGTCTGGATTAAACTGAAAACAATTTTGGCATTGTTTTACTAGGATTTTATCTTGTATCTGACAACGTTCTAGGTCTGTATATAATGTATTGTTCATTCTTTTCATAAGTTGATAGGCTTTTGGGGAAACTCTCAGGACTATGTTTTGGGTTGGTGTGTTAGATTTCATTACGAATAATATCTTGATTTCATCTTCCATTCCGTTCAGCTCCTGATTCATATTACAAATCGTATTTACAAATGTGGTTGTATCAGTTAGTTTGGAAACGTTTTTCACCACCACTGTTGGATCTCTTTGCTTTGGAACAAAAATTTTGCTTATTGTTTTTAATTCCTCAGATTTGTTCAATTCCTCTTGAAGTGAATTCATCTCTGTCATATTAGGCAATTTTATAATTACTGCGCTTCTTGTGTTAAACATTTTGTTGATTTTTATCTTTGTGCCCTTGTCTCTAATTTTCTTTATATCCTTAGAAATAGCCTGTATAATGGTTGAAGTAGGTTCATTGTTGGCTGGTGTTGCCATAAGCGTGAATTCTCTATTTTGAATTTGCTGATGTTTTACGATCAAATCTGATACATTTTCTCTTTTTGCAATTTGTGCATAAGAAGGTCTATAAACTGAAATATCCTTTTCTATTTTATCAATCCTGCTGTCCATTACCTCTTTGATGGCTTCGGTTATTGTTTCTAGTTCAAATTCCTTTTTTATTTCTGTTATGGAGGAAATACCATCTTTTATTTGGTTTATATTTGTGCCAAGAAATGTCAGATCATTTTTGGTTAAATTTTTTTGAGTACTTTTAAATTTATTTGTGAAGTATTCAAGAACTTCATCAAGTTTTAATTTAATTGAATCTACAGCTGATTCCATTTATTTAGTTTCGTATAAGAATCTAAAATAAAGAGCAGTAAATTTGCATATTTTTATAAAATGAAATTTTTGCATAAAGTTTGCAGTAGTAAATTTAATTGTGTTTATTTTTAAAAATCCAATAGATTCAGCAAAGAATAATGTAGTATTACAATAACTATTAATTAACTGAATATATAATATATAATATCTATGATATAAACAATTTTCAAAACAAATATTTACCGGAGCTAAGGCGACACGCAGCCGGTCGGATCAGCCTCCTAGCGGCAAACAAAAAATGATTGAATAGTGGATTGAAAATAAGAAAACCGTATTTGGAAAAATCAACAATGGCGTTAACAACACTTAGGCAATATGATGGAGTTCATCGTTTTAATACTCATTCCTTATTCTAATGATATTTCTTAACATTCATTCTGCATTATTCAAAAGGTTTCTTTAACATTGATATGGCACAATTTGTATCATGGATTATAAACACAAGGTAAAAAATAAATAATAAAATAAAAAATAAAAAATATTGTCGCGTCTTGACCCTACCGGTTCTTTGCGACGATGCGCTTCTTCCCTTCGTGGTTCACCCACTTAGGCTCCCGTTGCTCTTCCCTGCAGCTTTTTCCCGCAGGCCACCCAAAGACGTTTGGCAGGATGTTCGGCCAGGCTTCCACCCGGCGTTTAGGCTTGTTTTTCTCTCTTCGGAATACCTCAGAACTGCGTGCGGCTCGCGCCGGCTGATACTGTATCTTCGAGGAAACATGGATCTTATAAACATTATTTTACATCCTGGGGCCAACACAAAAGCGTATTTACAGTTAACCTCCCCAGGAAACGGGACCACAGCAGTCGGCGACTCCCACATCAGCCAGCAAGGGAATCAGGCGAAAGCGCCATCTATTGGTGGAGGTTGTAATCTCTTTGGAGGCCTTACACGTAACACTGCCTCCCCCTCAAGGCGGATCGTCCCGATCCGGCCTCATCGCTTCCGTCGCCCAGATGTCGGAGCCGTCCTTCTCGCCGGGATCGCTTCTCACGCCGGAACCGCTTCTCACGCCGGAGGCATCCCTCATGCTGACTCAGCCTCTTATGCTGACTCCGCTTCTTATATCGGCACCGCCTTTCGTGCCGGAGGCGCTTTTCATGCCGGCACCGCCTCTTATGCTGGTACCACTTTTCTCGCCGAGACCGCCTCTCTCGCCAGGATCATTCATCTTGCCGGGACCATTCCTCTCGCCGGGACCACTCCTTTCGCCGGTACTGCTTCTCTCCCCGGGACCATTCCTCTCGCCGGGACCACTCCTTTCGCCGGGACCTCTTCTCTCGCCGGGACCACTTTTTTCGCCGGGACCTCTCCTCTCGCCGGGACCACTTCTCTCGCCGGTACTGCTTCTTTTGCCGTAGCCGCTTTTCTCGCTGGCACCGCTTCTCTCGAGGGCACTGCTTCTCTCGCCGGTACCGCTTTTCTCGCTGGCACCGTTTCTCCCGCTGGGGCCGCTTCATTCGCGGGTCCGCGTGAAGCAGATTCAGGGTCTGTCCAGGAGGCTTCTCAATCAGGCCCTCCACTCCACGCAATTTCCCCATGTGACCCGGCTCGACTTCCAGTCCTCGGGACTCTGCCCGGCCCTCGCTGACATCACCCAAAGCTGTCTCGGCCGTACCTGTCCCATTTTGCACGTGGGCCTTCATTTGAGACAGCAGCCTCTCAATCTCTGAGTTTCTGAGAAGCCTTTTCTCTTCGCTTTCCTTTTCTAACAGAAGCCATTCCTCTTTTCTTCGACGCCTTCTTTCCTCACTTTCCCTTTCCAACAGAAGCCATTTCTCTTTGCTTTCCTTTTCCAACAGAAGCCATTTCTCTTTGCTTTCCTTTTCTAACAGAAGCCATTTCTCTTCCGTTCGGCGCTTTAATTTGTCCCACTTCTCCCGGTGTTCCTGCAGCCTCCGGTCGATCTCAGCCAGCGAGTCTTGCTCAGAGGCCATCCCTTGGCCTCTCCCGTCAATGGGCCTTTGTCAGCAACTAAAAAAAAACTTTTAAAGTAAAAAGCCTCCTGGTGACCTCCACGAGGAAGAATCCCACTTCTGACACCAGTTGTCGCGTCTTGACCCTACCGGTTCTTTGCGACTATGCGCTTCTTCCCTTCGTGGTTCACCCACTTAGGCTCCCGTTGCTCTTCCCTGCAGCTCTTCCCCGCAGGCCACCCAAAGACGTTCGGCAGGATGTTTGGCCAGGCTTCCACCCGGCGTTTAGACTTGTTTTTCTCTCTTCGGAACACCTCGGAACTGCGTGCGGCTCGCGCTGGCTGATACTGTATCTTCGAGGAAACGTGGATCTTATAAACATTATTTTACATCCTGGGGCCAACACAAAAGCGTATTTACAGTTAACCTCCTCAGGAAACGGGACCACAGCAGTCGGCGACTCCCACATCAGCCAGCAAGGGAATCAGGCGAAAGCGCCATCTATTGGTGGAGGTTGTAATCTCTTTGGAGGCCTTACACGTAACAATATATTTGGATTTGGTCTTATTACCTTGTGTTTCTCTAACATCGATAAAATTTAAATTTCATGTTTATTCGAAAAGTAAGCAGCTGCTGAATATTCATTTTGAGAATTTAGATTCAAGAGTAATAAATACAAAAGTACTTGATATAAATTTCAAAGCTTACTTATAGCATTCCAACACACACAACACAATACAATATTTATTTTTTTATACTTGTGTCAATCAGACATTATGACCATTGTGGGAAGTTAATGACTAATTTTTAATTAAGCTAATAATTTGAAATACTCGTATATAGCTTAGATTTGATTGACAAGCTTGTTTATTTAGAGAAAATAAACGTGATATTTTGAGAGTCTGATTGAATATATTTTTCAAACAATTCACAAGTCAGGTCCTGCCAATACTTAATCAAATCCAAATTACGTCAAATCTTAGCACCTTGAGGTATAGGATCTCTGTATATTTCACGATGTATATGATTATGTAAATAATAAAAGGCATATATTGGATTGAATAAAGGTTTTTATTATGGCATTTAAAATTAATACCAATGAATATGTATAAGGCAGTTCAACATTTTCCAAGATGCCAGAGCTCCATTTTGCTACTTGCATTCGCTAGTGAGTTTGAACTTGTGCGCAAAAGTCATTGGCGATTGAAGCAATTTTTCCACAGAGATATTTTTACCAATATGAGATTTGGTAGTTATCAAAATAATATCAAAATAAATTTATTTTGTTTATATAAATGTAATTCTACTGCTCTAAAAGTTTATGTCTATAGTTTGCTTAAATAATATTTATAAGATGACAATCTTCAGTGCAGCATATAAAAGCAGAATGATCCAATACAGTATTAGAGCACTAAAGAAGCGGTCTGGTGGATTAAATTGGCGAAACTGCTTAGAGCGTTCGCAACGGATGAACCAAGCCCTCCCAATATTTTTTCATCGGAGTAAGAACAATAGAAGTTTGATATATTTGTGAAAAAAAAAAACATTCGCGTCCTAATGTCTCCATTCTTTATAAAAATAGAAAGTGTTTGTTTAATGATGCCAACCACTTCAATTCCTAATTTAAGTAATATTTGAAATCCAAATAATTTTTTTCAATATTTTTTTCATATATAAACTGGTTAAGGAAGAATAATAATTTTCAGAGCTTTTAATTATACAAGTTAAACATGGATGCTCGTTACTTTGAGAACGATATTTAAAATACCTTTTTCAAGAGGCCAGCTTCATTATCAGTATAGAAGCAAAGCAGCCCAAGGCAATATTTGAAGTTGAAAACCGCTAGGAGGGTTTATCACTGATGAGCCAAGCCCTTCCATTATTTTTTTATTTTGCAGTAAGAGCAGAATAAATTGTTAAATTTAAAAAAATAATCATACGCGTCGAAAATAGTATGAATTTCTCATAGAGATAATAATTTATTACCTCTGATCTTCATTTTAGAATTTTTAGAATTACATTTGACTAGTTTTGCAGAGATGATCAATAGGTGACAAATAGTTTTTTTTCGTCATTTTGACTGGTAAGATGGCCTTTCTTTTACTAAGGTTAGGCACCAAAAAGAATTTCTAGTGAGGGAAACAACCGACGGTCTGGTCACATCTACGGCGAGTGGAAGATGTGGGAGGTAGTCTTTGGGTGTGTGGCCGTGTGGATGATCCCACAAGACGGTGCCAGGAGAGCCTGACATCGGAGCGTCTACAAGGCGGTGTAACCCATGCTGGGCGTGTATATTGTGGAATGAAACGATTCACAAGAGTGACATCCACGGCGCCAAGAATCCTTCAGACGGAGAATTTGAAGGCAGTCCCATTTATTGTACTCCTTCTTTTCAGTGAGACGTATAATTAAACGTTAACTTTTGCTGGATCCCTTCGAACTCACGTGTGTATCTTTGTGCCATCCTGATTAGACAAAGATCACGAACAGCGTCTGGGTACGGCGTAACAATATTAATGGTACAGGACATGTTAAAAAGTTGATTGAAATTGTTCATACTGCAAATATATTCCATTTTAAGAATATATTTACGTAAATATCTGAAAAGTATTCACATAACTTTTATTTAAACCAACATATAGAATGTATTTACCTATACATTTCTTCTATATACTGATGTAAAATGAGATTACATACATGTGGAGAAGAGCATGAATATACATACTGATATAGAAGATATTTCACTTGAACTTACATTGAATTAGTACCAAGTTGTTATTTGCACTCACTAATGAGAAATTGGCTATACATTCCATCTAAACAAAATTGTTCATTGATTTAAGATTTTATTAATATTGGGATATCTTGTGGCTGTAAGAGTGATGGGTTCTCTAAGATTAGTTTAGAATGGTCAATTTATTCATCTTCTATCCCCTCATTTTTTAAAAGCCATCTTAAACTGAGATACCTCAGTAGCGGTGTTATATAGCGCTTAGTTTGAATTTAAATTGTTTTTTTTTCTTAAAACATGGCGTCTATTCAATAAATTCTGATGTCCTGGTAACAGAACAATGAACTAGCGCAGAAACCGCTGATTTCCCGCCAGGCGAGGAGCAAGTTGGGGGCTCCTATACAAAACAGGCCCGGCCCTACACCAGGGACAGCGCTACTGCCCCGTGGCTACATTAAGCTATGCACAGCTGCCACCCGACGTCTACATTATCCAATCCGGCTCTTTCTACTTGAATAACCGCTGACCTCCACTGGGCGAGGAACTAGCTGGGAAGTTCCTATGCAAACAAGCCTGGTGCTACATCAGAGACAGCGCCACTGTTCCGTGGCTACATCTGAGCTAAACACAGCTGCCACAAGGCCGGGACGTCTACATTCTCTATCTCTGCATCAACCACATCGCGGCTCTACAAATAAGTCCAGCGTCTTCAGGCTCTCGCGTCCTACACCAGGTCCATACACTCGGGGACCATCACATTTGGATTGCTGCTCCGGGATATGCAAATGTAGTAATGGATCATATATAGAGGAAAATGATGATGAGGATTCAGCAAAAAATGATCATGCCTTTATTACCTCAAGAATTATATTCAGAATTTCTCGACAATATCTACATCAAGAATCTACATTTCTACATCAACACCAACTCTGCGCACAATCCATCTCAATTACATATACATCGACACCAACTATACACACATTCCATCTGCATAATAACATATACATACATTTCATCACCACAATTACAGATACATCTACACCAACTCTACACACATTCCATCGCCTTAATTACATATGCATCGACACCAACTCTACACACATTCCATCTGCATAATTACATATACATACACACATTCCATCGCCATGATTACATATGCATCGACACCAACTCTACACACCCTCCATCACCACCTACCTAATTTTATATACATCAGCATCAACTTTACATACGCTCCACCAACATGCACATCTACAGATAACCAACCTATTTGAATTATTCAAGCTTCTTCATCTTTTCATAATCGCTACAAGTCTTTATAACCTCACTATAACAGCACTTTTCAGTTTGTTCTTCAGTACATCCCGCCTCTACAGAACCAACTCAACTATCGTGACTGGATTCTCCAGAAAGAAGACCTTCCTCAACAAACCCGATGATCTATACTATTAGTGAATGCCTTGAATTCGAGACGCGAACATCTTGATCTCTATATCAAAGAACTCCAAAACACGAAGAAATCGCCATAGAGCTCTGATCATTTGAATAAGAATTTAATGATAAAATACATGCGGAATACTGGATAAATTCTACTGTATGGCATCTCTTGCAATAAATCTCTGACCGTGAAGCACATTTTCTGAAACATTGATGCTTCGGATAAGGATTCTCGCTGAATGATGCTCTCGAAGCTTCAAATCTGATTCACAAAATTTTGAGATTTCAAAACGTCAATGGAATACTTTCGTAATAAAAATCGATTGATCAATGAAATAAATGAAATGATAATTTATAATTTCAATATATTATATATGGGTTTCATCAAATTA
This sequence comes from Cordylochernes scorpioides, assembly GCA_030710605.1. Classification (NCBI taxonomy): domain Eukaryota; kingdom Metazoa; phylum Arthropoda; class Arachnida; order Pseudoscorpiones; family Chernetidae; genus Cordylochernes; species Cordylochernes scorpioides. Next base: position 79,358,235 of record CP092871.1, read on the forward strand.
AAGTTCATTTTGAATGTAATGTTCCAGAAATGGTTACAATCGCCAAAATCCCTCGGTAGTAAGTTTATAGCTTTATGTACATAAAAGATTATCTGAATATAGATTCTGGAAACTAAGCCACCAATTTCTATAATATAAATAATATATTCAGGAATTGTAATTATTAAGGCACTCGTGTTTCATAAAGAAAAACACTTTCTACTATCTTTACTATGGTAAACAATATAAGGAGAGCCTGGCTCATCAGAGGAGAATCCTTCCAGAGATTTCGCTAGTTTAATCTACCATACCGCTTTTCAGAGCTCCCTCTATTAATGTATTGGACAATTCTATTTAATGTATATCTGATACTGTAGGATTGAATCCTGGTTAAGGTTTCCAATAAAAATATATAAAGACATAAGATCTTAGAACATTACAATTATGTGCAGATATATTCACATCGAGCATTACTCTTCCGCAAACAATTAAAAAAAGGGCTGTTATGCATACATTAAACAAGGAAATTTATAATTTGTATTGAGGCAATAATGCCCAACTTTTGGTTCAAGAAATGGAACCATTGAGGCACGATTTTTTTTTCAAATAAAACATATTTATAACCTAAATGAAAACACCAAAATCATTTATAGACAGTAGAAAGAGTTTTTTTTTAAATATTGATTGGTGAAAAATTTATTGCGTTTAATAATTTCCTTTATTGAACACTAGTGGATATACCCCGCTTCGCTCGGTTTTTTAACTGATAAAACTATTTTTTGAGAAAACATCCACTCTACTGAATCGATTTTTATAAATGTATATATATATGGTAATTTGAACCAACAAATTCATATTGTATATAATATAACAAGATTTTCATGTTGTATAATTGAAACACATATATAAATAATTACATGCATGATTTACATGTGTCATTACATAATCTTATGTAATGTACTTTGTACAAACTGAGATAAATAAATAAAACTCTGTAATAGATTAAGAGTTGAGCTAAAGCAAGAGATTGAGATAGAAGTCCAACAAAGTCTAAAAGATGTAGAAGATGACAGGGCTTTGCCAGTGTACAATGATCTCTTCCAATCCACCACCTTGTTGCATCCGCTGAAACCCAAATCTTACATCCGGCATAGATATATAAGCCTCCAACAGGGCCAGAAATAAATAGTCATTCACCATCAGCGGGAGTTCTCGTCGGTTATGACCAAGGTCCTATAATCGTAGTATCTCCTTGTTTTTCTCTGTCTGTCTGACATACAGTCCGTATTTTATTTGGCTCTTAACAGTACATCATGTTATACAGTAGTTATAAGTTTGGTACAGGGTACAAGGTGGTGGGACATATGCCGTGACATGGTAGAATGACTGGGGTTTTAAATTATCAGAGATGTCCCCCCCAACGAATGGAGAGGTTAGAAGGGTTTCTAAGCTCTGTGGAGTCGATCTCAGTAATCAGAAGGATTAATAGGGTCGTTATGCTGTGATTATAGGGAATGAGGTGTACTGTGATAAGGAGCAATAGGTGGTCGATTGAGGTAGAAAAGGTTGGTAGCAAATAATAATAATAATAATAATAATAAAAAAAGACTGGTAAGGTTATAGACAGGTGTGGTGGTGGCGCAGTGTCAGACCGTGATCGTTTTATTAGGCAGCTGGATTAGTGCTAATGAAGTACGAGGACGTCTGTCGAGGACAGGAGAGAGCGAACCCCTTTTTGCGGGTTGCGACTCGATGGTGACAGTCCAATCTTTGGGATTGTCATGGTGACATACAGTTGAATTTAGTCGGCTCTATAATATCCTAAAGGCTGAAGCATGTGGAAAACCCATGCACAGGCTAGGTGTTTATATGTACCAGAACAAAAACTTTGAATAACAAAAAAAAAAGTTTATACTCTTTGGGAGTTTGAACATTGAAATTTATACTCTTTGGGAGTTTGAACATTGAAATTTATACTCTTTGAGAGTTTGAACATTGATATTTATACTCTTTGGGAGTTGTAAAAAAATTGAAAACGACATATTTCCTTACGAGTAAACTCAAAATATCGCTGAGTTATTCGAGGAGTTATTCTAGTAAGAGAAACATTTGACGTGACATAAAGGACATTGAGGACGAGCTGCTAAAACAGGTTTTTCTAAACACTGGTATGTGTACGCATTGTTGGTACATTTGGATATTGGAAAAATAGAAATGATTACATAAAGGTTATATCATATTAGTTGGTTATATATAAAATATAGTGGATGGGTAACATAAGTAATATTTAAAAATGGGAAAATAATGGGACTATAATACAATAAAAATAATTGGGTTAATAAAGATAAATGAGATTAAAAAAGTGTAAAAGTTAAAATGATGCCTTTTTACTCAAATGGAAAGTAAAATGCGCGTCTCTCCATATGCAACACGAGGGAGGAAGAGACACGCCCAGGGTGGGGGCTTACATTACGCCGCGCGAGGGGGAGGAGATGTTTTTTTGGTGTGGCGGTACCGTGACCTGGTTTCTAGCTGGCGATCTGGTGTCTTTGGGGGACGCTGGTCATTCAAGATGGCGTTAGATCCATTTTTGGTATTATTAGTTTCCTCTTTCTAGTTTTTTTTTAAGAAGGTGGTGGGTCGTAGGGTGGTAGATGGGTGTATGGGACGGTGTATGTGCGTGAATTGGGTTATCTGTTCATGTCCGGAAAAGGTCTTGGAAACTCTCTCCTAGAATCTCAAGGATGAGGGCGACCAATGTATGACTGTGGGTGATAACGGTCCACATATTTTGAAGATTTTCTTTTATTGTTTGGTGGGTCAGCGTTAACAGTGAGATGGTTATCAAGAAGATAGCTTCTTGAAGCTAGTATAGACGGGAGGATGGTAACGTGTAGGTACTAAGGTACAGGACGGTTACTACGAATAGGGTGGGGGTAGGTAGAGTTAAGAGACTGATTATAAATATCAGATGAAAAAGTTTGAAGGTTTTTACGTTGTGTAAAATTTTTCATAGTGTAGAAGATGGTTTTTGGTTCTGAATTACAGGGGCCTGGAAGGGTGATACATGTTGGGGAACTTTGCGTGGTGATGCAATATTACATTGGTGGTTGGAAGGAATCAAAGTGGTAATGGTCTCTAGACCAGGATTGGATTCAGAGTCGCTGAGCCAAGTGCCGAACGGGTGTTGGCTATTGTAGGTGGTGCGATGTAACGTATGTTTTCGTTGTAATATTGTAACTTATTGACATGGAAAGTGTCGGTTTTTCGATTCAAGGGTAGGTTGGGTTTATTGATTCTCACTACATTAGGCGAAACAATCTCTAAGATCTCGTACGGACCTGTGAAATATGGGGACAATTTACCTGTGTTGGGATGCTGGTAAATTTTGACCTGGCGAGATCTCCGGGTTTAAAGAGTGGTGCTTTATGATGTTTGTCAAATGTGCGTTTGTCATGTAAGTGTTTGGTTTGTGTGCGCTCGTGGGCGATTCGACGAGTTGCGTCAAGTTCAGGGTAGAGTGTAAGGTGTTCTGTGAACTCAGGAGGCAAGGTGCCGAACATTAGGTAGATAGGTGGGAATCTAGTAACTGAATGGGGCGTGTTATTGTACACCGTTGTAACGTGCGTGACCAGCTTGGTCCATGCGATCTTAGGATTCTTCAAATGTAGTAACCAAAGTTTGCCTGTTAAGTGGCGTTCAGGCGTTCGCACAAGCCGTTGTACTGGGGGTTATTACTGGTGGTGAGGAGAGGATGGATATTCCTGTTAAGTAGGAATCTCTTAAATTTGGGAGAGGTAAAGGCAGAGGCTCTGTCCGTGAGTAAGCGTTTCGGCGTTCCATCCTGCAATACCTTTTTAATAACCTGCTGGTAGGTGTGGATGCTAGTTGACCTGGACGCTACCAGCCACGCGTATCTCGTGAGGTGATCTACGGCTACGTGAAGGTAGGTCTTGGTATTACCATATTTAGCAAACCCAGCGATGGTGTCGAAAGAAACTAAGTCAAACGGTTGTGTGGCCAAAGGAAGTTGTCCTAGTTCACCGAATGTGGGACCTCGAGGAGGTTTTGTCAACTGGCAGATTGAGCAGATTGGGTTGGTGAGGGAGTCCTTTAGAGCGTTGAATGCCGCTTGGCACGCTTCATCCCAGGTCCATATTGCATCTTTTTTGAGAATGTTATTTAGGGGTGTACGCAAGCGGGCATATTCTGGAATGAACTTATTATATACGTTCACCGCACCTAGGAAGGATTGTAATGTTTTGCGGTTGTGTGGTGGTTGGATGGCGTGTATGATGTCTGTGTTTCGCGTGAGTGGTGTGGTGGTACCGGCAGTGATGGTGTATCCCAAGAATTCGATGGTCCGTCTGTAAAAATTGCATTAAGCGAAGTTAAGATGTAATTTTTCTGCTTCGCAGAATACGAAAAATTGGCGCAGATGGTTTTGATGTTACTCCAGTGTTTCGGAGAAAATGACAAAGTAATCGAAATAGTGGGCCACACAATCAAGTCCGTGCCTCTGTAGGATTTGACTCATGGCTCTTTCGTATATCTGAGGGCTGGTTTTCAGCCCGAAAGGCAATCGAGTGGGCTGGTATAGCCCCTCGAGCGTGGCAAAGGCTAACAGAGGTCAAGAATCGGGGTGTATCGGCACTTGCCAATATGCGGAGGATACGTCGGCAGTCGAGAAATACTTGGCTCGTGTGAGACGGTCCGCTTGGGAGCGGATGGACATCGGAGCTGATAAGCTCGTTCACACCTTCCTATAGTCAATGCAAAACCTTTTGGTCTTGTCCCGCTTGATGACGAGAGTGACCGGGCTTGAGAAAGGTGAGAACGACAGCTCTATAATGTCGTTTTCCAGCATTTGTTCGATCTGACTGCGGATTTCCTGCTGGTCGCATATCGGAACACGATATGGGCGTATGGCGATTATTTTGTTGGAGTTGGTGGGTATTTTTACGGTGGGATATTGAGGCATGGTAGGCAAATTTGTTCTGGGCGATCACATGCTTGTACCAGTGTAGGAGGGTGGGGAACTGTGGTGGGTAGTGCGGATTTTGTTTTGCAAGTGTGTGCGTATCGCTGATGTGATTTTGAAGGGTATTGTGGTGAATGTGATGTGCGGAGGCGTGTACACGTGTGGGAGCGTGTTGTGAGGTGCTGTCACGATTGTATGTGGAATCATTGCGACGTAGTGTGGGGGCCACTGGTGGTACATGGCTAGAGCGATTGCATTCCATTTGAGTATTACATGTGGGTCATTGGCCATGGTGTATAGCAAGGCATGGTGTGTAAGGTGATGCCGCGCGTTGGGAATGCTGAAAAAATTGTGTCTTTGGGACACCTGGGTTTGATACATCTCGTGTATGAGTTTGGTGAAAGTTGTGCGGAGAGCATGCGACGAAAGTAGTCATTGCCAAAGAGTGTGATATTAAATGCGTGTTCAACGAATGCGCGTATTGGTTGCCGGGTGCGGGAGGCGTATATGTTGGGTTGGCCTTCAACATTTCCGCTTGGCATTGCCAATAGGTACATTCGCCGGAGACACGTACAAAGTGGTAGGTAGCACGTGGCAAAGGGGTGCAGAGCTGTATCATAGTGCCTCTTTCAAAATTTATTTTTAATTTTAAATTCTTTATAGTGTTAATGGATAGTATTCCAAACGGCAGAGGGGCGTCCAATATATTGTTACATCATGATTAATGGCGTATTTCTTATATTATTTTTAATATATTTGAAATTTAAATTATATATTTATTTATTTTTATATTCTATGATATTTATTTAAAACAGATTATTTAGATTATCATCATTTGTATTTAGGTACACGTGTGACTTCACTGCTCTCTTTGATGTGAGAAAAATAAATAAATTATTCTGGAGGCTCTCTCTACTTAAAGTAGACTTATCTCATTATTCCCTTATATAAATTTGTAGGATGGTTGAAACACGCTCTGGAAAGATGCAAGACACGTCTGAGGAGAGACTCAAGACTGAAGAATCTGCCAAACCGCAGCCCAGTGCAACAATTGGTAGAGATGCAAGTGCCGACCCAGTTGTTTTGAACCCCAACATATACATCCCCAAATATGATGGAACAGAAGACCCTCGCCCATGGATTGAGTCCCTTGAAGAAATTGGCTTCCTGTACCACTGGGCAGACTATATTATTTCTCGCTATGCAGCCATGAACATGATTGGTAGCGCCAAAACCTGGCTGGACCTACACAAGATAAGTTTTACCAGCTGGGAACATTTCAAGAGCCGCCTAATCCAGGATTTTGGCTCAGACGCCAACAAAGAAGAATTGAAGATGAGGCTGAACAGAATGCAGCAGTGGAACGAACCTGCAATCAGGTTCGCAGAGGATATCATGGTTCTGTGCAACAAGGTCGATCCCCAAATGGAAGAAGAGAATAAAATAAATTGGGTTATTGGAGGGTTAAAGAAAGAATACTCTTTTGCCCTCTACTTAAACCCTCCTAAGAATACCAACGAACTCCTAAGATTGTGTAAAAAGATGGATTTGTTTGAAAATAATTATCAAGAACGTATAGAAAAATCAAAGGCTCTATATAATGGACCACGCTCTCCTCGTTCCCATCATCAAGAGCAATGGAAGAACGCTCCGTCGTTCAGAAGACCAGACCAGAACACCTCCAAGCCACAGGCCCCCGCTCCGAGGTACTACCAGAACACCCCCAAGCCCCAGGCCCCCCGCTCAGAGGTACTACCAGAACAAGCCGCTGCCCCAGGTATCTGCCCCTAGACGATTTTACACTCCCATTCATGAGCCAAAACCGGTCTACCCAAGGAAAACATACAATAAGAGTCCAGATTCAAACAGGAATAGGACAGAAGACGGGAGACCAATATGTTTCAAGTGTAACAAGCCAGGACACGTAGCGCGGTATTGCAGAGTCAAGTTTGTGAGGATCGTAGAAGAGGACCCCTCAGTTTCCCAAGACAAGAGCCAAGAAAACCTTCAAATGGACGAAAGGAAAGATTATACACGGCCTCGCCTCTATGCGGATGTTTGTAATGACACACAAACGAATATTCCTACACGGAATAGATATTCCGTGTTGGAAGATTTAAACTAAGTGTCGCGCCTGATTCCTTCAATCAAAGCAAGTCGACCATAAATGGAATTAGAAAGTTGGACCCTAGGTACAAAATTAATATTAATGTGGACAAGATAGGGTTATGCGAAGCTTTGATTGATACAGGCGCCGATCTTTCAGTGGTCGACCTAAGAACAGCACTTTTTGCTGGCCGTGAAATAAATAGTCTCACTGAAACGTGTTCAGGACCCGATGGGAAAAAATTAGATATGGTAGGTAGCATTATTTTAGATTTAAAAATTGATGACACTGAATTATCCCACGAATTTGTAGTAATGGACGCGCATCTACGAACTCTTATTCTTGGACGAGATTTCCTTAAAAAATGAATGCTAAAATTGATTGTAAACGAGAAACAATAAAATATAATTTGATGAGTAATCATGACGTAAGCAATTATGATCTAAAAAAAATAAAGAGCACTACAGATACCGTTATACCTAAACTATCTATTAAATTGATTAGGGCCTCAATAGAAGCAGAGGATGGCGAATATGTCATCGAAGAGAACAACAGAATGACTCAAACAAATGGTCTTCGATTGGCAAGAAGTTTGCTTACTGTCACGGATAAGAAAACCCATATCTGGATAACCTACCCTTATCCTCGACCTTTAAAAATCATGAAAGACCAAACATTGGCTTATGGAAGTCTTCCTGCAGGGGTAAATTTTATAGAGAATAAAGAGAAGCAGAATGAAAATGACGAAATACAATTTCAAATAAACAAAAATTTATCATTTAAAGAACAAGAGAGGTTAAAACAAATTTTGGCCAAGTATACTGATTTGTTCTCATCGAGGTTAGGTAGGACCAATTTGGCAAAACATCAGATTCATACAGAAGACGCAAAACCGATAAAGCACAAGCCTTACCGGGTAAGCGCTAAGGAACGAACCATCATAAAGGATCAAATAGACGAGATGCTAGAAGAAGGAATAATTAGACAATCTTCAAGTCCCTGGTCCTTTCCCGTTATATTGGTAAAAAAAGAGATGGCAAATACAGATTTTGTGTGGACTACAGGAAATTAAATGAAGTAACAGTGAAGGATGTTTATCCAATCCCAAGAATTGATGATGTAATGGATACTCTCCAAGGATCCAAGTACTTCTCAGCAATAGATCTCAAATCGGGATATTGGCAAGTCGAAATTGAAGAGAGAGACAAAGAGAAGACGGCTTTCACTACTGCACATGGGTTATATGAATTCAACGTAATGCCCTTCGGTCTATGCAACGCCCCTGCTACTTTTGAGAGGAACATGGACAATGTCCTCGGAAATCTGAGATGGCAGATTTGCCTTTGCTACCTGGACGATGTGATTATATACAGCTCGGACTTTCCAACCCACATTAAAAGACTTGAAGCTGTCCTCAGATGCTTCAGCGAATCTAATTTAAAACTGAACGCCAAGAAATGCTGATTTGCTTTCGAGGAACTTGAGATCCTTGGACATATAACCAACCAAGAGGGTATAAAACCTGCCGAATATAATATCAAAGCCGTTAGAGATTTTCCTCAGCCCAAGAAGGCCAAAGAAGTGCAATCATTCCTAGGAATGTGCTCATATTATAGAAAATTTATTAAAGATTTCTCATTAATCGCTGACCCATTGACCAGTCTCATCAGAAAAAAATGTTCAATTTATCTAGACAGGAAAACAGGAAGAAGCGTTCCAAAACCTTAAAAAAGCTCTTGTGAATCCGCCAATTTTAGGTCACTTTGATCCAAATGCAGCCACCTGCATTCACACAGATGCCTCTAACATCGGCTTAGGCGCAACACTAATTCAAAATATCGGTGGCGAAGAGAAGGTAATATCATATTTGAGCCGAACCCTAAGTAAACTTGAGCAAAATTATTCAACCACCGAAAAGGAATGTTTAGCTGTAGTGTGGTCGATATCAAAATTACGGCCCTATTTATATGGAAGGAACTTTAAAATCGTCACTGATCATCACGCACTATGCTGGCTTAAGAATTTAAAAGATCCGACTGGCCGATTAGCACGATGGGCACTGAAGATTCAGGAATATAATTTCGAAATTATACACAAATCGGGAAAAAAACATCTGGACGCTGATGGTCTATCTAGAGGACCCTTACCAGAAAACGAATGGGACGAGGATTATGAAAGACTATTTTTGAATCAAATAATAGACGAAAAGGATGATTTTATTGAGAATATTAAGGAGAACCTTAGTGGAAACAAGCGTTCAATTACACAGAACTTTAAAGAAGAAAATGGGTGTCTCTACAAGAAAAATCCAAATCCTGAAGGTAGAGAATGGTTGCTGGTAGTGCCAAAGAAGAGAAGGAAAGAAATCATGAGTGAATACCACAACCATATGCTGAATGGCCATCTGGGCGTCGCCAGAACCACATACCGATTGAAGAATAAATACTATTGGCCTTCCATGCTGAAAGATGTTTCCGAATTTGTAAAGACGTGCCATCTTTGCCAAAGTCGGAAAGGTTCAAATCAGTTGCCATCTGGACTTCTACAACCTATTCCCCCAGCTAACTACCCTTTTGAAAGAATCGGAATTGACTTTGTTGGCCCCTTGCCATCAACGAAAAGAAGAAGGAAATGGATAATTGTGTTGACGGATTATTATACCAAGTATGCTGAAACAAAGGCAGTACCAGAAGCGACAGTGAAAGAAGTCTCTACATTTTTAATTGAACATATATTTTTACGTCACGGGGCTCCAAGATTTCTTATCAGCGACAGAGGTTCACAATTCACTAGCAATTTGATGAAGGAGGTTATGAAAATGTGCAAAGTTAAACATTGCTTCACAACGAGCTACCACCCCCAGACTAACGGGCTAACGGAACGGCTAAATAGAACTTTAATCAATATGATCAGCATGTATGTGAATACGGATCAGAAGAACTGGGACGAAATCCTTCCTTTTATCACCCACGCGTATAATACCACAATTCAAGAAACCACAGGCTACTCTCCATTTTTCCTGTTGTTTGGGAGGGAACCCATGTCCCTCTTAGACGACGAGAATATCCCAACGGACAGTAACATGGACGATTACGACGAATATATAGAAAACTACTTAGATAAAATAGCAAGGACGAGACAGGTAGTCATTAACAACACAGAGAAGACTCAGGAAAGAATGAAAAGAAACTATGACAAAAAACACAACGAGAGAATCTATGAACCAGGACATTTAGTGGCAGTTTGGACACCAGTTAGGAAAATCGGAAAATGTGAAAAACTATTGAGAAAATATTTTGGCCCATATAGAATATTAAAGAAGCTGTCCAACGTAAATTACTTAATTGAACCAAAAGATAATCCTGGCCAAGACCCATTGATTGTCCATGTCTCAAGAATCAAACCCTATTTTGAAAGAATTGATGAGGTCAATCACGAGGACGTGACGACCTCTGGAGAGGGGGAAGTGTTACATCATGATTAATGGCGTATTTCTTATATTATTTTTAATATATTTGAAATTTAAATTATATATTTATTTATTTTTATATTCTATGATATTTATTTTAAACAGATTATTTAGATTATCATCATTTGTATTTAGGTACACGTGTGACTTCACTGCTCTCTTTGATGTGAGAAAAATAAATAAATTATTCTGGAGGCTACTTAAAGTAGACTTATCTCATTATTCCCTTATATAAATTTGTAGGATGGTTGAAACACGCTCTGGAAAGATGAAATACACGTCTGAGGAGAGACTCAAGACTGAAGAATCTGCCAAACCGCAGCCCAGTGCAACAATATGGAATCTCTCTGTCGTGGTCACTTGTCCTAGGGTTATGGGGGTCGAAAATTGACCTAAGGTCGAAACTGTACCTGTTATGGAGTTTATGGAGGTGATTTGTGGTTCTATTTTAAGTTTTTTAATTCTATTTAAGTACTGGTACATATTTGGAGACACTATGTTAAGGCTCGCACCCGTGTCAACAAGGAATGGTAGGGATAGACAGGGTTGGAGGGAAAGTCTAACAATTAGCTGATGGACGAAAGGAGGCAGGGGTGCCTACCTGGATCTCCGCGGCTTGGGGTGGTCTGGATTCCCGGGATGGTTCCAGCCTTGTCTGTCTTTGGTCAGACCTTGTTCTTGTGCCGAGGTGCATCGCACGTGCACTAAGGTGCCCCTTCTTGTGGGGGCAATCCGCATTCCAATGCGGACCTCATAGTGGCGGCAAGGTGAGGGTGGGGCTGCAGTAATTCTGCCGCGTTGAGGTGTGCTGTGGAATGGTCTCGATATGTTCGGGAGGGCGTCGTCTTGTTTCCTCTGTGGTGGAGCGTTGTTTTCGCGAACACGCGACACCACGTCGAACCACTCGCTTAGAGATTTTGGGGCTGCCACGCGGGTTAGACGCTGGTCGGACGCTGGAAGGCCCTCTGTCAGCGTCTCAAGTAGCACTTCTTGTGGGAGACCCAGCTGAAGGCTCATGTGGCGCACTTATTTCGGTAAAAGTCCTCGAGACTATTATGCCCCGCCAATTTGACGGCGAAGAATTTCGCGTATGACGCTTCGTTGGTTTCGAGATACAAGTCTATGAGGGTCTGTCTGGCCTGCATATAAGACTGGGCATCGAGCCTCAGCTTTCTGAACAGAGTTAGGACGCCTTTCTCAAGGAAGCGCGGGAGACTTGCGAGCCTTTCTGACAGAGTCAGGAACGCCTGGTCGCATTGTCTATCATAGGCTTGAAAGAAGGTGGTGGCTGGGTAATTACCTTTGTAGGGTTCGCAGTAGATCTCAGCCCTCTCCACTCTCTGTGGACTTACTTCTCAGGTTGGCGAGGACGGCGGTCAGCTGAACGAGCGCCTCGGCGAGGCGACCGTCTCCGTTCACATTCCCTGGTGTAGAGTATCGTCCGGAGGGCCGTTCTATTTTTGATCCTTTCGGTGGGGCGGTAAGTCCTTCCTCTTCAGTTGCTTGTCCTTCCATACTTTATCCTGTCGACTCTTTTTGTGCAATCTCTGTTTACTCTGTGGTAGTTGTGACAGCGAAGGTGCTGTCAACTGGAAGTTGGGATTGGATTGGGGTGAATATGCAGTCGTGATGACAGGAGTGAGGAAACAGGATAGGTTGGTCAAGAGAGCCGATGCTGACAGACAGAGAAGATAGGAAAAGAGTGAGCTTACGCCCCGTGATTTACGCTGGGTCAGGAGACACGTGTAGTACGGATGAGACTCGGAGTTGCTACTGAGACTTCCCCAGTCTGGTGGTGTCACGTGACCTCTTTTGAGATTTTGATTGGTCATTCATTACATCATGGAAGATGAAGAATCGCCTTGATTGGTCCAAACGACTGGAAAGCCATCTTTGATAGTTATAGCAGAAAATGTGAGGATGGAGCATTGACCCAAATAAAGTTGTTTTTAGCGAATTCAACTCCGGGGTCCTTTGTCTTGGAGTTTTCTGTAATAAAAGTGTCATTGACCTAGCGCTAATGATGTGAGAAGGGAATCTTTCCTCTTAACTCTGGGCCTAACTGCAATCGTTTATTAATATCTATTATCTCCTTGTTTTTCTCTGTCTGTCTGACATACAGTCCGTATTTTATTTGGCCCTTAACAGTACATCATGTTATACAGTAGTTATAAGTTTGGTTCAGAGTACAAGGTGGTGGGACATATGCAAGGACATGGTAGAATGACTGGGGTTTTAAATTATCAGATATATCTACAAAATTGATTAAATTTTTATATGTTATTTTCTCATCTACGAATTCATGTAGCTGTCCGATGCCACCAAATTTATTTACCTATAATCCAGAAAAATTGGGCATTCCAGAAGTGAATGTTTCGAGTCTTGAATTTCGCCTGCATCCTGGTTCCGCCATAGTTGCCAAAATTTACAATATCAGTGATAAATTGGATATTATAAAAGTCTGGACGGAAAAGACTGAAATTACAAACACAAAAAAAGCATCCAAAGATTTCATTTGTATTTACAAAAAACTTCATTAATTTTTGACTCTAAAAACGACCTCACTATACTTTGAGCAAGGGGTTCATTAGTGATCAAATATTCTGTTGATAGTTGTGTTAGATTATAATTGATTTTTCTGGATATTCAGAAAATATATCCCATGAAAATATCATCAACAGCATATTCTTCACATTGCTGAATGATTAAAAAGAAAACTGTAAATACTCAGACTAGATTGCTGACCAGTTGTTTTTCCTTTTTGTCTTCTTAATATTTTAAAATAAAATCATTTAGAAAGAGATTTATTCTCTCTTTTCTGCAATTTAGTGTCCTGCCTAAAATACTTGTAACAGTACAATGTACCATTACTGAGGAGTTTTTATACCCAGCCCCGCATTATTGTTTGTGAAATGTTTTTCATTCTTTTATTCACAATAATATTCATGTTGTGACCTTTAATAATATGATAAACAATTTATTATATAGTTCAAATTATTTTAAAATAATAGGAAAAGTATGTGCATGGCCAACAGTGCTGAAATCTCAGGTTCTTCCACGAGCTTAATGGTAATACTTTTAGCCTCCCTGGATTTTTACTTATTTATTTGTGGTGCTCCCATAATATAGGTGAATATTTAAAGGGAATTATACAGAATAATAAGAAAAATTGTCAAATTTGTTTATCGAAATAATCGTGTTCTTATTTTATGATATGTTTTATTTCAGGTTAATGTAAATACACTCATTTTTAATAGCTGCTAAGGACAACTTTCAAAGCACTTGAAAATAAAATATATCAATTACAAAATGATTCATATTTTTATTGAAAATTTCATATATTATATATTCATTATGATCTTTTTAAAATTTCAATATTAATTTCTAAAATAAAATATTTGACCAAATGATGTGGCTACACAGATGTAAACATTGCCTTTGATCTCTATGTTTATCTTATCAAATTACTTATTAATTTTTAAATTTTCAACAATTTTTTAAACTAATCACATTTGCTTATTAAAAATATAAATTATATAAATAATGAGTGTAATTAGATCAAGCAATCCAGTTTTATTTAGAAATATTTCATTTATAGCTTCCAACTGCAATGCTAACAATACTTTCTCTGCTAGTCTGGGTAAAACATTTCTAAATCTCAACCCAAAGGTAGTATCTTTGGTATCGATCCATTTAAAAATTGCTCTAGATGGGCGCGTATGAATTCGGCCAAGTATTGCAGCGTTTTTCCCCGGTCGAAAAAAGAAAAACAGACGATAGTTTTAAAAGAAATAATGGAAAATATAATTTAAGAAGAACAAGGCAAAGAATCTCAGAAACAAACAAAAAAAAAGATGAAGAACAAACTTCAACATGTAATGGTAGGTGAAAAATTATCTTCTTAAAATGTCTTATGTTTTACGCACACATCTCTTTGTAATATAATTTAATAATTATAATATTTAATATTTATACACATGAATTAGTTATAAAAAAATTAAATATGGATAATTAATATTGATTAATATTTCCTGGTGTCATTCTAAATCATCGAGAACCCACTTGGACTATTTCAAGGCAATCAATTCTGTAGTGGCAAAAATAATTGTTAGAGTTAAATAATAGACTTATTGTATACAAATTTTCTTTAACAATCTTGCCACTATATATTAGTTTTGTGTTGAGAAAAGCCAGCGTAATGGTCCTTGAAATATTGAAATAACATTAATTACGTTCCAAAATGCGCCTCTCTTATTGAATACACGTTGTTTTATTTGAAAGCCATTTTAATATGCACTTAAAGACTGAGGACATAAATTTTGGCTTTAGCAAAGGTTTCTAGAAAAATCACAATCCAATGTTATGACACGTTCCCTCAAAATTGGTTAAACCTGAAGAGAGTTCATCATCTCACTATCATCAAACATATCAAACAACAAAAATGCTGGTCAATTTACTGAAAGGACTGATTCTACAATGGTCATCTTTAATGTCTAGGAACATATTTTAAAGATATGGAATAAATATTTGATCATAAAGCTTGAATATGCTTTGATATATTTTTATTCATTTGTGTGGGTATTCATGTATTATTTCTTTTATTAATTTAGGCATAATTTCCACACCACCCTGGAGGTACTGCCGTTGGCGCGTTACCCTTTGTTTATAGTGGCGGGTTCCCCAGGAGGCCTATAACCACTCTTCTAACAGAGCTCCAACATCGGGCTCACTCGAATCAGCTTCCGCCATTTTTAGGCATTACTTGGTCGAGTCCAATTAAATTAGCACTGCTAGGCTCCTAGACATCCTACCTAGTGTAAAATTATTTTATCTAAAGTGTCCATTGTTGGAGCGGCGTGTGTGTGACCCAGGGAACCTAATTTATATTTTAGAAATAAAAAATTATCAATATAATAATAAATTCTATTTGTGAAATAAATTTCATTCAGGAAACTAACTTGAGAAATATTAATAGAATAGACAAGAAATTCATTTGAATTGTTCTTATTATATCTATAATTTGATGCGATTTTTTATAGATGATTAAAAAGTGGATTGAAAATAAGAAAACTATCTTTAGAAAATCAACAAGGACGTTCAAAACACATAGGAAATATGATGGAGTGCATCGTTTTAATACTCATTCCTTATTCTCATGATATTTCTTAACATTCATCCCGCATTATTCAAATGGGTTTTTTCAACATCAATAAAATTAAAAATTCATTTTTATTCGAAAAGTAACCAGTTGCTGAAAATTCAAGAGTAATAAATACACAAGTACTTCATATAAATTTCAAAGCTTGCTTATAGCAGGCCAACACACACAACACAATACAATATTTTAAATTATTATTTTTTTACTTGTGTCAATCGGACATTATGACCATTGAGGGAAGTTAATGCCTACCTTTTAATCCAAAAAATAATATGATATAGCTTGGTCTTCATTGAAAGGTTTATTTAGAGAAAAATAAACGTGATATTTTGAGAGTCTGATTGATTATCTTTTTCAAACATTTCACAAGTCACGTCCTGCCGATACTTAATCAAATCCAAATTACGCCAAATCATTAGCACCTTAAGGTATATATAGGATATCTGTATATTTCTCGATGTATATGAATATGTAAATAATAAAAGACATATATTGGATTAAATAAAGATTTTTATTCTGGAATTATAAATGAATACCAATGAATATGTATAAAGCAGTTCAACATTTCCCAAGATGTCAGAGCCCCATTTTGCTACTTGCATTCGCTAGTGAGTTTGGACTTGTATGCAAAAGTCATTGGCCATTGAAGCAATTTTTTACAGAGATATTTTTACCAATATGAGATTTGGTAGTTATCAAAATATAAAGTTTATTAAATTTATTTATTTAGTTTATTTAAATGTAATTCTACTGTCCTAAAGCCTATGTCTATAGTTTGCTCAAATACCATTTATTCCAACCTTCGGTGCAGCATATAAGAGCAGAATGATCCAATACAATATTAGAGCTCTAAAGAAGCAGTCTGGTATATTAAATTGGCGAAACTGCTTAGAGGGTTCTCACCGGATGAACCAAGCCCTCCCTATATTTTCTAATCGGAGTAAGGACAATAGAAGTTTGATATATTTGTGAAAAAAAAAACATTCGCGTCTTAATGTCTCCATTCTTTATAAAATAGAAAGTGTATGTTTTATGATTCCAACCACTCCAATTCCTAATTAAATTAATATTTGAAATCCAAATAATTTTTTCAATATTTTTTCATATATAAACTGATTAAGTAAGAATAATAATTTTCAGAGCTTTTAGTTTTACAAGTTAAACAAGGATGCTCGTTACTTTGAGAACGACATTTAAAACATCTTTTCCAGGAGGTCAGTTTCATTATCAGTATAGAAGCAAAGCAGCCTAAGGCAATATTTGAAGTTGAAAACCGCTAGGAGGGTTTATCACTGATGAGCCAAGCCTCCTATTATTTTTCATTTTGCAGTAAGAGCAGAAGAAATTGTTAAATTTAAAAAAATAATCATACACGTCAAAAATAGTATATATTTCTAATATAGGTAATAATTTATCACCTCTGATCTTCATTTTAGAATTTTTAGAATTACATTTGACTAGTTTTCCAGAGATGATCAATAGGTGACAAAGTTTTTTTGCGTCATTTTGACTGGTAAGATGGTCTTTCTTTTACTAAGGTTAGGCACCAAAAAGGGCATTCTAGTGAGGGAAACAACCGACGGTCTGGTCACATCTACGGCGAGTGGAAGATGCGGGAGGTGTCTCTGGGTGTGTGGCCGTGTGGATGATCTCACAAGACGATGCCAGGAGAGCCTGACATCAGAGCGTCTACAAGGCAGGGAAGCCCATGCTGGGCGTGTATAATGTGGAATGAAACGATTCACAAGAGTGACATCCACGGCGCCAAGAATCCTTTTGACAGAGAATTTGAAGGCCAGTCCCAATTATTGTACTCCTTATTTTCAGTGAGACGTATATTTAAACGTTAACTTTTGCTGTATCCCTTCGAACTCACGTGTGTATCTTTGTGCCATCCTGATTAGAAAAAGAACACGAACAGCGTCTGGGTACGGCGTAACAATCTTAATGGTACAGGACATGCTAAATAGTTGATTGAAATTGTTCATATTGCATATATATTCCATTTTTAGAATGTATTTACGTAAATATGTAAAATGTATTCACATTCCCATGTATTTACAATAACATATAGAATGTATTTACCTATACATTTCTTCTATATACTGATGTAAAATGGGATTACATACATATGGAGAAGAGAATGAATATACATACTGATGTAGAAGATATTTCACTTGAACTTACATTGAATTAGTACCAAGTTGTTATTTGCACTCACTAATGAGACAGTTGGTTATTATTTATTGATTTGAGATTTTATTAATATTGGGATATCTTGTGGCTGTAATCTTGTGGCTTGTTTCTCTAAGATTAGTTTATAATGGTCAATTTATTTATATTCTATCCCCTCATTTTTTACAAGCCGACTTAAACTGCGATACCCCAGTAGCGGTGTTATATAGCCTTAAGAGTGAATTTAAATTGATTCTTTTTTTTTCTCTTAAAATATGGCGTCTATTCAGTTAATTCTGATGTCCTGGTAACCGAAAAATGAACTAGCGCAGAAACCGCTGATTTCCCGCCAGGCGAGGAGCAAGTTGGGGGCTCCTATACAAAACAGGCCCGGCCCTACATCAGGGACAGCGCCACTGCCCCGTGGCTACATTAAGCTAAGCACAGCTGCCACCTGACGTCTACATTATCCAATCCGGCTCTTTCTACCTGAGTAACCGCTGACCTCCACTGGGCGAGGAACTAGCTGGAGAGTTCCTATGCAAACAAGTCTGGTGCTACATCAGAGACAGCGCCACTGATCCGTGGCTACATCGAAGCTAAGCACAGCTGCCACAAGGCCGGGACGTCTACATTCTCTATCTCTGCATCAACCACATCGCGGCTCTACAAATAAGTCCAGCGTTCTTCAGGCTCTCGCGTCCTACACCAGGTCCATACACTCGGGGACCATCATATTTGGATGTACTGCTCCGGGATATGCAAATGTAGTAACGGATCATATATGGAGGAAGATGATGTTGATGAGAATTCAGCAAAATTGATTATGCCTTTTTATCACCGCAAGAATTATATTCAGAATTTTTCGACATTATCTACATTTCTACATCTACACCTACTCTGCGCACATTCCATCTTCATAATTACCTAAACATCGACACCAACTCTACAGACCTTCCATCTGCATAATAACATATACATACACACATTCCATCGACACCAACTCTACACACATTACATCTGAATAATTACATATACATACACACATTCCATCGCCATGATTACATATGCATCGACACCAACTCTACATACCCTCCATCACCACATACATAATTTTATATACATCAGCACCCAATTCACATACGCTCCACCAACATGTACATCTACAGATAGCCAACCTGTTTGAAGGAATCCAGCTTCTCTTTTTCATAATCGCTACCAGCCTTTCTAATCTCATTCTAACAGCACTCTTCTGAAATCTCTTTGTTCTTCAGTACATCCCGCCTCTACAGAACCAACTCAACTATCATGACTGGATTCTCTAGATAGAAAACCTTCCTCAGCAAACCCGATGATCTATACTATTAGTGAATGACTTAAATTCGAGACGCTGAACATCTCGATCTCTATATCAAAGAACTCCAAAACACGAAGAAATCGCTGGCTGTCGCATACGCCACAAAGCTCTGATAATTTGAACAATAATTTAATGATAAAAATACATGTGGGATACTGGATGAAATTCTGCTTCATGGTATCTCTTGCAATAGACCTCTGAACGTGAAACACATTTTCTAAAATATTTATGCTTCGGATATAAGAATTCTAGCTGAATAATGCTTTCGAAGCTTCAAATCTGATTCACAAAATTTTGTGATTTCAAATCGCCAATCGAATACTACTTTCGTAATAAAAAACGATTGATAAATGAAATAAATGAAATATGATAATTTATAATTTCAAAATAATATATATCATATATTGATTTCATTAAATGAAAGTTTATTTTGAATATCAAGTTACAGAAATGGTTACAATTGCCGAAAATCCCTCGGTAGTAATGGTTTATAGCTTTATGTACATTTATTTATGCTTATGAGGTGATACAGCAGCGTATTTACAATTAGAGAGGAGACAAAATGAAAGAAGATGATCTGAATTTAGATTCTGGAAACTAAGCCACCAATTTCTATAATATAAATAATATATTCAGGAATTGGAATTATTAAGGCACTCGTGTTTCATAAAAAAACAACTTTCTTCTATCTTTACTATGGTGAAAAATATAAGGATAGCCTGGCTCATCTGAGGTGATCAGAGGCAGATAATCCATTAAATACTTTTTTCAAAACCCCTTCTAGAGTTATAAAATTTCTATTTATTTTAAATATTTTATTTGAATTGATTTATATGTTGTCTGTATGTCAACAAATCTTAAAATAAATCTCTAATATACTTTCTGAGCGCTCATAGACATTAAATTTTGAACACTCGATAAGTCTAGCTAACAATGCAAGTGTACAATTTCTACACCTCTAGGTGGCTGGGAATGAACCAAAATTTCTATATTTTCTTTTATTTATATATTGTCAAATAGAAAATTAGGAAAGACAAGCTTCAGGATGACACTCCAATTTATTTAATGCAAGTACAAATCAACATTTATGATACCAGAGAGGCAATGAAGGAAGTTTAAAAGTAGAAAAATATAAATACCAAAATTAATAATCTATTAATTAAATAATGACTATTTTGGTATAGAGCTCCTTCCCTATGGAAGCTGTGACTCACAGCTTGCAAATCTTGTTGCTACTGACATGGATATGGCATGTTTTGGTCAAGGATTCCTTCAGAGTCTTTGAAGTTTGTCCCTAGTACCTTTGTGTCCTTTTTCTTGCAGCGTGAAGAGGGTTTTGTTATCTTATTGTATATGAAGGAAGGCTTGTCTTTGACACAGCAATGGAATCCTGGAGTCAGTCGCGGGAAAATGTAAGTGACAGCCCCCATGGGAGACCTCAAGATTTCTTCGGTAAACTTCCATTTGTCTTCCCTAATTTACCCAGCATCTCCACAAAAAGGTCAAGTAGAAAATTAGGAAAGACAAGTTTCAGGATTACATAACAATTTATTTAAGGCAAGTACAAATCAACATTTATATAATACCAGAGAGGCAATGAGGAAGTTTAAAAGTAGCAAAATATAAATATCAAAATTAATAACCTATTAATAAAATAATAAGTATTTTGTTACAATATATTTAAAGGAAGGGTAGCTTTAAACTATTTATGCTGCAACTTTTTGATGACCCTGATTAGAATATCTGAACATTGAGATAAATCAGCTTCAATCTATCTTCCTCTTTCTGTATTTCTTTCTGCCATGGTAATTCAATTCAAACCAGAACTTGGCCTTCTCATCTCCTGCCACACTTATGCCAACCTCTGCTGCTTTAGTTTATAACATATATTTCTGTTGAAAACAGTGGTAAGAATCTGTGTGTTTTGATTATCAGTTTTTATAGAATATTTCATTTTTATGTTTCCTATCTTACTGTTGAAATTCAGTTTTATTTTAAAATTCTCGCGCATATCTCTCTTCAAGTTATCGTGTATGTAAGGGAAAGGAAATTTTCTATATGCTGGGTACTAAACTATTTATTTTTAAAAATACTTTCCTCTGAAAATACAAACCACTTTGAGGCAACAAACTCTTCACTTCATATATATATTGTTAGGCTTTTTAAAGGCTCTTTCATATAAAATGTATTAACAACACCACAGAATTATTTTTTGCTTTCCATCGATCTATCCATCACTGACCAGTCTCCAGCCTCTGAATGTTTCAGTTTTACTAGAACCCTTTGTCCTACAGAAGAGCATCATCTTCTCCCATCAATTTGATACGTCACGCATCGACTTGTAGTTGAGAGCATTGGTCACACGCGCTCCCTAGTAAATTCCTTCTTTACCCCGAGACTATAGAGTTCAGCCTCCTTAACTTCGAGAAGACGTAGCTACTTTTAGTGTCCAAGAGGAAGTTGGTACAGAGCCAGGAAAACAGAGGTAGAGTTCCTCGTGTGCAATAATATCCAGGCGTACATCATCTTTAATAACGAATGAAGACATTAAGACGCGAATGTTTCTTCTCACAAATAAATCAAACTTCTACTGTCCTTACTGCGATGAAAATTATTTTCGCATTTTAATGTCTTCATGCGTTATATATAGATGGCGCGTTATTGTTTTGCATTCATTTATGCCTAACTTGTCCTTATTGTCTGCGAAAGAGCATTGCTCGATGCAAACATTTAAATGTAATTCTACTGTCCTCAAAGCTTATCTCCATAGTTTGCTTAAATACCATTTCTATGATTCCCCCCTTCAGTGTAGTATATAAAAGCAGAATGATTTAAATAAGTATTAGAGCTCTAATGAAGCGGGCTGGCAGATTAAATGGGCGAAACCGCTGGGAGGGTTCATCACTGATGAGCCAAGCCCTCCCAATATTATTTTATTGCAATAAGGACAATATAAGTTTGATTTTTTGTAAAAAGAAACATTCGCGTCTTAATGTCTTCATTCGTTATATATAGATGGCACGTTATTGCTTTGTATCATCTTTAATATTGGCAAACCTTCCTGGGATGACCCACTCGGCAATGTTCCCATCCTCCATCAGTTTCATTGGGTCGTTCCAAGGTCGCTAGCTGTTCTCTGATGGTACGGGAGATTTCAAAGGATGACGCCAAGTCTCGCTACCACCTATATACCACCCTTTAGACTAGGTTCTCACTTTGCGGGTATTTTGAGTTTGCAATGGCCGTTTCTGTATCAATGATGGAATGCAGTTTAATTGTTCCATGCCTCAGAGATGGTTACTCTCCAGCAGATTCAAACTCGACAGTCACGTTCCAACAGCCAAGGTTGTCCTCTGCCAGGAATATTTTATGTTGATTTCTCTTTCTCTCTTCCCTCATTGGGTTCTCTCTAAGTACGGTACTTCTGCTCTGACTGGTTGTGTGCGCCGTCTTTGACGCGAAAACGTAGGGAGTGTTTAATGCTGAATCCCAGCCAGAGTTGGGTGTAAGGTCTCTTCCTAAACATCTTATTTCTCTAATATGCATCTCATTTCAATTGGGGTGAAGTCAGTCCATGCTGAATTTCAAGGGTCGTTTTTACCTCCATTCCCGCGGTAACCAAGTCATGTACTTGTCCTTTCTAACAAGGTGGCGCTTGATATTTTTCTTTCTTGATATGTGACACTTGTCACGACCCTTTGACAATATTATGTTGTTTCGATCTAATTTTCATAACAGATGCCGCACTAATGCATCATATTATGTTCTTTATAAAATATACTTGATCAATTTCTTTATCTGATATTCACTTTGGTTCGTTTTTCACAAGTTTTCTCAGATAACTTATTATTCTATCCACACACACAGCGCTAAATAAGTACTTCAAATTATAAAAGGAAGTGTACATCGCTTTCCCGCTTCTTATGAGATTCAATGAACACGTGAGTCCGAGGGCCCACAGATGGATTGCTTATTTTTATAAAATATTTAAAACCAAAAATATTAAACTTTTAATAAAAGAAGTGTATATTGTATCTTCATTAATCCATCGAAAACCCACTCGGGCTATCTCAAGGCAATCAATTTTGTAATGGCAATATTGTTAGAGTTAATTACATAGAGTTATTGTATACAACTTATCTTCAACAACCTTGCCACTATATATTAGTTTTACGTTGAGAAAGACAAGCGTAATGGTACCTGAAATATTGAAATAACATTAATTACGTTCCAAAATGCGCCTTATTGTATACGCATTATTTTATTTGTGAGCCATTAATATGCACTTCCACACTGAGAACCTAAATTTTGGCTTTAGCAGAAGTTTTCTATAGAATCACAATCCAGTGTTATGACACGTTCCCTAAAAACTGACGAAACCAGAAGAGAGTTCATCATCTCACTATCATCAAACATATCAAACTTGGAAAATCATATTAAATAGCAGTTTTTTTATATCAAGAGAAATACCAGAAGTGGTGGTCGATTGACTTAAAGGTTTGATTCCACAATGGTCATGTTTAATGTCTAGGAACATATTTTATAGATATGGAATAAATATTTGATCATAAACCTTGCATATATGCTTTAATATATTTTTATTCAAGTTTATTCATTTGCGTAAGTATTCATTTATTATTTCTTTTATTATTTTAGGCATAATTTCCGCACCACCCTGGAGGTACTGCCGTTGGCGCGTTACCCTTTGTTTATAGTGGCGGGTTCCCCAGGAGGCCTATAACCACTCTTCTAACAGAGCTCCAACATCAGGCTCACTCGAATCAGCCTCCACCATTTTTTAGGCATTACTCGGCGAGTCCGATTAAATCAGCCCTGCCAGGTTCCTAGACATCATACCTAGGGTAAAAATTATTATCTAAAGTGACCATTGTTGGAGTGGCGTGACCCAGGAAACCTAATTTATATTTTATAAATTAAAAAAATATCAAAATAATAATAAATTCAATTTGTGAAATAAATTCATTCAGGAAACTAACTTGAGAAATATCAATAGAATAGACAAGAAATTCATTTGAATTGTTCTCATTATATCTATAATTCGATGCGATTTTTTTATAGATGATTGAATAGTGGATTGAAAATAAGAAAACCATCTTTAGAAAATCAACAAGGAAATTCATAACACATAGGAAATATGATGGAGTGCATCGTTTTAATACTCATTCCTTATTCTCATGATATTTCTTAACATTCATCCTGCATTATTCAAAAGGTTTCTCCAACATTGATATTGCAAAATTTGTATTATGGATTATAAACACAAAGTAATAATACCAAATCCAAACTTAAAAAATATATATATTTGGATTTGGTCTTCTTAACTTGTGTTTCTCTAACATTGATAAAATCCAAATTTCATATTTATTCAAAAAGTAAGCAGCTGCTGAATATTCATTTTGAGAATTTAGATTCAAAAGTAATAAATACAAAAGTACTTCATATAAATTTCAAAGCTTACTTATAGCATTCCAACACACACAACACAATACAATATTTTAAATTATTTTTTTACTTGTGTCAATCAGACCATTGTGGGAAGTTAATGACTACTTTTTAATTAAACTAATAATTTGACATATATACCTTAGATTTGATTGACAGGTTTATTTAGAGAAAAATAAACGTGGTATTTTTTAAGAGTCTGATTGTTTATCTTTTTCAAACATTTCACTAGTCAGGTCCTGCCAATACTTAATCAAATCCAAATTACGCCAAATCATTACCACCTTGAGGTATAGGATCTCTGTATATTTCTCAATATATATGATTATGTAAATAATAAAATACATATATTGGATTGAATAAAAGTTTTTATTCTGGCATTTAAAATTAATACCAATGAATATGTATTGTTACGTCCTACCCGCTATTTTTGTACTTTGTCTACTAAGAATGCCAAAAATTAATACACGTGGGTAGGAAGGGATGCAGCTAAAGTTAGCGCTTTATTATGTCTCACCTAACTGTAGGAATACAATCAGTTGGACTTGTTTTCAACCACCTCGTCAGAAGTATCTTTGGCGCCGCGGATGTCACTTTTGTGGAGCTTCCCGCTCCACACTATTCAAGTCCAGCCTGGACTTACGCCGCCTTTTAGGCCGCTCAGATGTCGAACTCTCCTGGCACCGCTTTACAGGATCTTCCAGGCGCCTGGAGGCAAGTCGCGACGTCCTCTTCTCACCGCAGATGTAACCAGACTCTGTCCTCCCCCACACAGGAATGCTGTTTTTAGCGCCTGCCACATGGCAGCGGGGGCCGCTAGAGTCCACCCCTCTTTCTTCAAATTCACTCTGGTATCTTGGCTTTGTCATCCACGTTACAGTATAAAGCAGTTCAACATTTTCCAAGATGTCAGAGCCCCATTTTACTACTTGCATTCGCTAGTGAGTTTGGACTTGTGCGCAAAAGTCATTGGCCATTAAAGCAATTTTTTTAGAGATATTTTTACCGATATGAGATTTGGTAGTTATCAAACCTACTTTACTCTGGTATCTTGGCCTTGTCATCCACGTTACACTGCCCCTTCCCAATCCTTTTCGTCCCGAAAAGGACTGATATCACCAGCGGCGCTGATCTCCCTGACGTCTCTGGCCACATGAGACTCGTCAGTCTCCCGGAAGCGTAGCAGCAGGATTAGCGTCAACCCTTGTTTGAAGAACCACATCCCAACTCGGGCTTTCTTTTCATTTGCGCGACGGGGCTTTAGATGGTCGTTCTTTACAGTAGATGCGTCCAACTGTTCCACACTGACCATATCGGGGCCACCCGCCACGTAATCAACCTTGTTAGATTTCCAGAGGTGGCCGGAAAAGTTCCTTTCTTCTCTCGGTTTTAAATTTATTTGCAACTGAAGATATCTTCTTCTATAAATTCTAGACCTGGACATCTCGATGGTGTACTTGCCCTGGATCATGCAATCCTCGAAATTGCTGAAGGTGTCAGACCGCACAATAGTTTCAATATTGGTACAACTTGTTCTAGGCGATGGTAGTTGCGTCTGAACTTTGTTGGGCGAAATAACGAAGGTGATGGGCACATACTTGTAGCACATATTTTCAGCTTGTATTGCAGACGACGGCGCTGACACATTGCGCGCTACTTCCGCGTCACATTGTCGTCGGACTCCCACAGAGCCTTCAGTCGGGTCGCCGGCTCCAACTTCAGAGTTATTCGACCATCTGGCCTTGTCGCACTTCCACAGAGCATCCAGCTCCGTCCCGTCCAGTTGGATCGCCGCAGTAGTCCCCGAAAGTCTGACACCGTCGCAGAAGTCAGCCACGCTGTCGCACTGCAGCTCACCAAGATCGTTGTTGTTTTCATGAAGTATTTCCGAATGGATCCCAAGGGTTGAATTTCCGCACTGGGTCTCACCTGGAAGTTACTCTCCTTCCGTCGGCTTTATTTGGTTCAAAACATTCGTGGCACAGCCGTTGTCGGAGGCGTTCAGCTCGCCCTCCTCCGCTACACAACCAGTCTGGATCATTTCCCGCTGTTGACACTCTTCGGACTTCTGTATTACAGGAGAATCTTTTAGCGTAGAAACTGACTGTCCACTTACAACGTCTCCTGACGTGATGGTCTTTCCAGGATCTTCATCTCCTGGATTCGTCTTTTGTCCCCTCAGACTTTGAATACGTGGGCTCTTGGTTGCTCTGATTGTTTTTGAAAAGTTGGAATCACTTAACATTAAATGAAAAAGCTTGTTCAATTTGGCTAATGTAAACATGTATGGAACAACTGCTGTCTGTTTTACTAAACCTAACCTTGTCATGGTTTGTAAGCACTTATAGGCTTAAGGTTGGTAAACTAGGGAACTAATAGAGGTCGCACACTTTTTAGTTATAATGCCATCAAAGAAGAAATTTCCTGAGTAATTACCACTTCATAGCATTTTGGTTTTTCTGGTAAATATATTTCCAATGCTACATTTGGAACCCACCAAGTGTTTTTACCTAAACATTAATTCTGCATTGGCATTTTGATAACCAATTTTGAAAAGTTTGAAAACACAAGGTGATAAGACCAAATTCAAAGTGTAATGTTTCAGTATTATTACCAGCAGACAGAAAAAAAAAAAAAAACGCTGAAAATTTTTAAAACGGCTACCATCAATGTATTTGGTCTTATTATTTCATGTTTCCAATCTTAAAATCCAAATTGTATCTAACTCAAAACATTTATACTAGTATTTCTATAATTATTTTAAATATTTACAATGTACAGCACACAATTGAAAATCACATTTCTATAAATTTACCATTATTTGCATGTTTTTCCTTTCCTTTGTGTTGATATACAAATTATATTCTACTGAACATGTAAAAGGCGTGTCGAGATATTTATGCAGACCTAAGGCAATTCTGCATTAAGCCCACTATCAGCAAAAACACTATGACACAGAAATATCAAATCATATTACTAAGCCTTTACAATTTAACCCATTAAAATATGAATTTGGCCTTGTTAATTTTCTTTAAAAAACCATATTAAGCTTTCACATTTTCAACTAGTTACACCTAAATGTTAGTTATTTTTAAATGTTGATTTATAAACCATAATGAGAATAACATTTAAATTAGATCACGTTTGAATACCACGTTTTGGGTTTAAAAGAGAACGTGGCTTTCTTAATATTTAAAAACTTATGGGCACTTTTACAAAAGGCATTCCACGTAAAACTGCTTACACGCCATATTAGGCCTAAAACGTGGTAACGCAGCACTAAAAAATACATTAAATGCTAGATTTTATACTAATTGAGTACTCCTTAAACTTACCATTTCAAAGTAAGGAGTTTAAAAAAAAAACGCGTTTTAAGGATTAAAACATTTGTTAGTTGTTAAAAAAAAAAATTAAAAGGTAGAGGAGGTAGAGGTAGAGGTAGGGAAACTAGGATCTTTTAGGGTCTTGAAGATTCTGCAGGTTGAGGGTAGATGAATTTAATGCTTCACAGCGAGGCCAATAAAAATTAAAAATTTACTTGGACCTCTCCCTCATCTTCCTCCTTTTCCTCTTCAGCCTCCTCATACGCTTCTTCCTCCACTTCGCTCTCATACTTTAAAAATTTAAAAGCTTATGTGCCTAGCACGATGCAAATAGATTGAAAATTTGTAGAACTTATGAAGTACGCATCAGGAAAGAATGAGAACAGGAAATAGGGTTGGTCAAGAACATAAAATATTTTTGTTTTTTTTTAGAAATAAAATACAATTTATTTATTCACTGATAAAATATTTACCAAAATTAAGAAATTTAATTTTAAAAATGGATTTCTATATTTTATATTTATATACAAATATCTAGGTAATATTTTTAAACAGCTCTATTATAAATTACTTTATATATGGTTTTGCACTTTTAAGAAAACATATTATATATTAATAACAGCATTTTCATTCATAAACATATTCGATTTTTAAAATATTTAAAAATATTTAATATCGATAATTTTGGTGTCATCGAAATATTTTGATTGATTTTGGTTTATTCTATACATTTTTATATCCACATTTTAATCAAGTATTATATATGTTTTGCAATTTTAAGACAACATTTTACACTTTACTTTTTTTCTAAAAATATCTCAGTTCATTGAGAGCAAACTTTCAATAAAAGAGGTGTTATCTTGGAAAGCTGTATGAAATTTCTTTATTTCAATATTCAAAGAAAACCAACTCGCCTTTCACAAGGCAATTAATTCTTTAGTGGCAAGGTTGATAAATTTAATTACATACAGTTATTATATACAGCTTGTTGTGTAAGCTTTAGGTATTTATTTACAGTTTGTAGGAAGGCATGAGGCCGTTGATAGTTATTTTTGTTAATAACCTTCATTATCTATGTAAAAGGGAAAGTTTTATAATAGCAAACAACATTCAGAGAGTAAACATAGGGTATAGGGTAAACAAAAGATGATAAGTCCAGGGTGGCGCTAGTGGTGGTCATAGCATTCAGTTCCCAACAATCCCCTACCTGAATGTGGAGAGGCAACTTCTTAAATATTGGCTTCAGTAGTAGCTTGGTCAGAATGTCCGCCTTAATGTTGCTTGTCGAGTAGTAGGTCATTCTTTTTATCACTGTTCACTTCTGGAGATAATTTAGGTGATGGATTTTGGTTGCGATTTGTTTGGTCCTAGAAGACACTTTTTTCCAATGAGCATATCTTGAGAGATGCCTGAATATCCTGAGTTTCAGTTTTGCACAACATGTAGCCTTTGCTAATGTGAGATATTCCATTTGTTGATCTCGTTGATCTTCTTGGTGTGACATGTGTTTTTGTGCTTGTACTGGGTTGAATGTAATCCTCAGTTTCTCAGTCCACAAGTTGTCAAATTGTGTTTCTGTTTCAATTTATTCTGCATTTTCCATGTGATATAAATTAAATCTGTGCATAGTACTTGTAGCGAAGTAGGGTTTCTTTTTATATAAATTTTACAGAACGGGATTGTCCATGTCGTGCAGGATTCTGTATCTTTTGCTTCGATCTATCAAAGAAAGGACCCTTCAATGACTTTGTTATCCATCTTGTTAAATTTGGGGGAGGGGGGATATAGGCGAAGGCTTTACAACTACATCCGAATCTTTTTAAATGCTTAAGACTGGGCTTCCTGTTCCAGAGTTCAAATGGAGTCTTGTCTGTAACTTTTGAGGGTATTCGCTTTTGTAGGTAATCAGTTGCGGAAACCGCTATCGCCCATAGAGACTGTGGGAGTCCTGAGTTGAACAGCATACATCCATTGGTACATTTCCTCTTTTGAAGTTTTCACCTTTGGAATATTTGTTGCCGTTATTTCGCTTTTGATAGTGCCAACATTCTTCCTTGGAGTGGTTTTACTTGTGGAAGAAAAAGCGAAATTTCTTCTCTTTTTTTTTTTTTGGCTTGAAGTTCTCTAAAGACTTTTGAAGGCTTCTGATTGAGTGCTTTCGTCTTTTAAACTTTCTACTCTGCGCGCGTGTTCATCATGTAATTTGTTTTTGGTGATCAGCTCTTTGTCAGGTATTGATTCCAACATCTTGATGAGAGTGGAATAGCTCGTTGGAAGCGAGCAAAGCAGTATAGCCGTGATGTGAGAGTCCTTTAGTGTTTCGTCAATAGTTCAAGGTTTATCAGCTAGGTCCATCATGGTAGTTATGTGCCGTTGTATGTCGTTGTCTTCTTCGATTTTTAAGCTGTATAGTTTCGTTAGCAGATAGAAATTTCCTGAGAGT
>CP092871.1:79388789-79416710 GCA_030710605.1 Cordylochernes scorpioides
AAAAATCGTATTGCATAGCAGTTTTTTTTTATATAAAGAGAAATACCAGAAGTAGTGGTCAATTGACTGAAAGGTATATTCCACAATGGTCATGTTTAATGTCTAGGAACATATTTTATAGATATGGAATAAATATTTGATCATAAACCTTGCCTATGCTTTAATATATTTTTTATTCAAGTTTATTCATTTGTGTGAGTATTCATTAATTATTTCTTTTATTATTTTAGGCATAATTTCCACACCACCCTGGAGGTACTGCCGTTGGCGCGTTACCCTTTGTTTATAGTGGCGGGTTCCCCAGGAGGCCTATAACCACTCTTCTAACAGAGCTCCAACATCGTGCTCGCTCGAATCAGCCTTCGCCATTTTTTAGGCATTTCTCGGCCGAGTCCGATTAAATCAGCCCTGCCAGGCTCCTAGACATCCTACCTAGAGTAAAAATATTTTATCTAAAGTGTCCATTGTTGGAGCAGCGTGACCCAGGAAACCTAATTTAAATTTTAGAAATAAAAAATTCTCAATATAATAAAAAATTCAATTTTGAAATAAATTCTTTCAGGAAACTAACTTGAGAAATATTAATAGAATAGACAAGAAATTCATTTGAATTGTTCTTATTATATCTATAATTTGATACGATTTTTAATAGATGATTGAATAGTGGATTGAAAATAAGAAAACCGTATTTAGAAAATCATCAAGGACGTTCACCACACATAGGAAATATGATGGAGTGGATCGTTTTAATACTCATTCCTTATTCTAATGATATTTCTTAACATTCATTCTGCATTATTTAAAAGGTTTCTTTAACATTGATATGGCACAATTTGTATTATGGATTATAAACACAAGGTAATAAGACCAAATTCAAATAAAAAAATAAAAAATATATTTGGATTTGGTCTTATTACCTTGTGTTTCTCTAACATCGATAAAATTCAAATATCATATTTATTCGAAAAGTAACCAGCTGCTGAATATTCATTTTGAGAATTTAGATTCAAGAGTAATATATGCAAAAGTACTTCATATAAATTTCAAAGCTTACTTATAGCATTCCAACACACACAACACATATTTTAAATTATTTTTTCTACTTTTGTCAATCAGACATTATGACCTTTGTGGGAAGTTAATGACTAATTTTTAATTAAGCTAATAATTTGACATACTTGTATATAGCTTAGATTTGATTGACAGGCTTGTTTATTTAGAGAAAAATAAACGTGATATTTTGAGAGTCTGATTGAATATATTTTTCAAATTATTCACAAAAGTCAGGTCCTGCCAATACTTAACCAAGTCTAAATTACGTCAAATCTTAGCACCTTGAGGTATAGGATCTCTGTATATTTCTTGATGTATATGATTATGTAAATAATAAAAGGCATATATTGGATTGAATAAAAGTTTTTATTCTGGAATTTAAAATGAATACCAATGAATATGTATAAGGCAGTTCAACATTTTCCAAGAAGCCAGAGCTCCATTTTGCTACTTGCATTCGCTAGTGAGTTTGAACTTGTGCGCAAAAGTCATTGGCGATTGAAGCAATTTTTTCACAGAGATATTTTTACCAATATGAGATTTGGTAGTTATCAAAATAATATCAAAATATATTTTTTTAGTTTATATAAATGTAATTCTACTGCCTTAAAGCTTATGTCTATAGTTTGCTTAAATAATATTTATAAGATGACAACCTTTAGTGCAGCATATAAAAGCAGAATGATCCAATACAGCATTAGAGCTCTAAAGAAGCGGTATGGTGGATTAAATTGGCGAAACTGTTTAGAGGGTTCGCAAAGGATGAACCAAGCCCTCCCAATATTTTTTCATCGGAGTAAGGACAATAGAAGTTTGATATATTTGTGAAAAAAAAAACATTCGCGTCCTAATGTCTCCATTCTTTATAAAAATAGAAAGTGTTTGTTTAATGATGCCAACCACTTCAATTCCTAATTTAAGTAATATTTGAAATCCAAATATTTTTTTTCAATATTTTTTTCATATATAAACTGGTTAAGGAAGAATAATAATTTTCAGAACTTTCAGTTATACAAGTTGAACAAGGATGCTCGTTATTTTGAGAACGACATTTAAAGTACCTTTTTCAAGAGGCCAGCTTCATTATCAGTATAGAAGCAAAGCAGCCTAAGGCAATATTTGAAGTTGAAAACCGCTAGGAGGGTTTATCACTGATGAGCCAGGCCCTCCCATTATTTTTTTCATTTTGCAGTAAGAGCAGAAGAAATTGTTAAATTTAAAAAAATAATCATACACGTCAAAAATAGTATATATTTCTCATATAGGTAATAATTTATCACCTCTGATCTTCATTTTAGAATTTTTAGAATTACATTTGACTAGTTTTCCAGAGATGATCAATAGGTGACAAATAGTTTTTTTGCGTCATTTTGACTGGTAAGATGGTCTTTCTTTTACTAAGGTTAGGCACCAAAAAGGGCATTCTAGTGAGGGAAACAACCGACGGTCTGGTCACATCTACGGCGAGTGGAAGATGTGGGAGGTAGTCTTTGGGTGTGTGGCCGTGTGGATGATCCCACAAGACGGTGCCAGGAGAGCCTGACATCAGAGCGTCTACAAGGCGGTGTAACCCATGTTGGGCCTGTATAGTGTGGAATGGAACGATTCACAAGAGTGACATCCACGGCGCCAAGAATCCTTTTACGGAGAATTTGAAGGCAGTCCCATTTATTGTACTCCTTCTTTTCAGTGAGACGTATAATAAAATGTTAACTTTTGCTGTATCCCTTCGAACTCACGTGTGTATCTTTGTGCCATCCTGATTAGAAAAAGATCACGAACAGCGTCTGGGTACGGCGTAACAATATTAATGGTACAGGACATGTTAAATAATTGATTGAAATTGTTCATACTGCGAATATATATTCCATTTTTAGAATGTACTTACGTAAATATCTAAAATGTAATCACATTCTCCCAAGTATTTACAACAACATATAAAATGTATTTACCTATACATTTCTTCTATATACTGATGTAAAATGAGATTACATACATGTGGAGAAAAGCATGAATATACATACTGAAGTAGAAGATATTTCACTTGCATTTACATTGAACTAGCGAACCCGGCCACGCGTTGCTGTGGCTATATTTAAATATGTTAAATTAACATTATACTAAACTATTCAGTACAGTAAAGTTAATATTCACTTATAAAGATAAAAATGTTTTAGCCGAGCTACGGGATTGAGAATGGAACGTTACGTTAAAATTTGAAAGTGATTTTTATATATATAGATAATATAGCCCTTTATTGTAATCATTGATTATATTCACTGCATTAATAAATGTCAGTGAACCTGTTTTTTTAATTTTTGAATTAAATGATCTAGCCGAACCCGGGCAGACGTTGCCCTGCCTATACGCACCTCTATATATATAAAAATGGATGCCTGTATGTGTTTGTAATCAAGAATCTAGCATGTGCTCGGGAAAAATTAAAGATGAGTCATAAAGAATTGATGAAAAAATATATAGATTTTATTAATAGCAATATTTGAATGAATATTGTATCATATGAAAACTAATCTATCGTAACGCGAGTGGATACACAATATTTTTGGTCCTCTCGTTTGGTGCGTAGATATATAGATTTTTTGGCGTTCCAACTCGGGAGCAAGCGACGTAGAGTTGACCATGTGAAACCGTCAACTCGCAGTGACTGTCCTTGGGATTTGTTGATTGTCATTGCGAAAGCGAGACGCACGGGAAACTGAAGTCGCTTGAATGTGAAGGGCAAATCAGTGGGGATCATTGGAATGCGCGGAATGAGCACATCCTCTCCTTTACATTTGCCACTGATTATCGTCGTTTCAATCACATTCGGCATCAACCTTTTTACGGAAAGTCTGGTTCCGTTGCACAACTTGGGTGTGTTGAGATTCCGAAGAAGCAATATTGGCGAGCCAACTTTCAACGACAATACATGCGGTGGCATTCCAGGAGGCTCCAATGAATTGAGAAATTCGACTGGATAATTGACAGCTTGGTCCTCTTCTGTGACTGTGTCAATAGATTTGTATTGCGTGACCGCTCCAGGAATTTTCAATTGTATCTTATGATTGATGCGATTGACCTCATCATTCTTCGGAGCTAAGATAGCTCGCTCGCAAAGCCAGTCGTGATTCTTGAAATTAGTGGCAATATCCGGGAAAACTACCTTTTCAAGATCTCCAATTGACGCCTGAAGTTGACAGAAGTTCGGTGGGAACGATATCTCGTGTGTTGCAGGATCAACCGGAATTTTGCCGTCGCCCATATTCAAAAGCTGCTTGGCAAATGTTTGTGCAGAAACATCTCCATGTAAATGCACACGCATATTGGTCGACAGTGTAATTTTCTTCACATGTCTCCAGAGAGCCGAATTCTTCAAGCATGCGTTCAGCTCATCTGCTGGTGTTGCTCTTGGAATGACAGGCAAGATTTGACGGAAATCACCAGCGAGCAGTATCAGAGCTCCACCCATTAGGCGTTGATTGCCTCGGAAATCGCGAAGAGTACGATCAAGTGCCTCAAGCGCTTTCTTGTGAGCCATCGTACATTCATCCCAAATGATGATTTGGCACGTTTTCAACACAGTGGCCATTCCTGATGTTTTTCCGATGTTGCAGAGAGGAACGTCGGCTATATTCAAATTCAATGGCAGCTTGAATGCCGAATGCGCCGTACGTCCTCCATCGAGCAGTGTTGCCGCAATTCCCGACGATGCCACAGCCAGAGCAATCTCATGTTTCATACGAATTTCGGCGAGAATCAAATTGAGCAAAAATGTTTTCCCAGTTCCTCCTGGGGCATCAAGGAACAGAAGACCACCATTTCCGGTTCGCACATGCTCCGTGACTGTGTTGTACGCAAGGTTTTGTTCGTTTGTTAAGTCTTTTCTGAGTCTCAACATAAACTTGCAGCGTATCAGCGTCGTATTGCATTTCTCGCAACATATCTCTGTCGACAGCATCATTTCTGCCACGCTCGGGTGAGATCAAGCCAAGCTGATTGAGGATTTTGTTGTTGATCGACAAACATATATCCTCAAGTGATATCAGCGCTTCATTGAAAATTTCATCCGAATTCTGCGCATTGGGGTTAGCACTACGTACACGGCGAAGTATGTCTTCGCTCATACTCTCTTTATGCTTCTCCCATAGGCCTTTTGGGTCTGAAGGCGAGCAGGTTGTCAAAATGATAGCAAACAGAGTTCGTATTTGCTTAGGATGACATGTTTCAGATGCTTCTGCCAGTGTGTTGTCCCAATGCTGATCATTTTCAAGCAGACCAGGCTTGAAGCATGCCTCTCTATATGTCTGACAGATTTGGCCGTTGACGGTTTTGATAGCTTCGAACGATTTCGGTCCTTTGACTACATGAAGCAGCATTCGCAAATAGTAGCATTCAGCATTGCTCGGATGGACAGTATACACTCGCCCCAATGCGCTAGTGGAAAACACCTGAACCATTGAAGAGTGCAGCATGCCTTTTTTTCTCCGTTGCCACTTCTTCGTTGACTGATTCCATGTGTAATACGTCGGAACCTGATGATACAGCAATGTTGCAGCGAATGTGTCACTGGCACACAATTGAAAAAATGCAGTCAACGTTGTATTGGGTGGATTTTCAGCTCGCTGGGCCGCGCTCTCTTCTGTGAAGTATACTCGTTGACCATTTTCCAAATGCACACTGAGATGGACGACAGCAGGAGAGCGTTCGTGGATGTCAAAGCCAAGGATTCGCCATACAGCTTCATTGCTGCTGATATAACGTCCCATTTGAAACTGGTCGATTTCATTGACGGGTGCATTTGGATTTTGAAGTCCAAAAACTGCCATATCACTGCCCTTATTCACGTATTTACAAATGTATTTGATCGATTTGACAGAATTGCAAAACTCCACGTTGATATGCACATCAAATGCTTTCGAGAGCAAAGGAGAGTAAGGCACAATCCACCGGTTATCAACCTCAAAATCAACGTGATTGAGTTTGATTGTTGCTGTGTGGCCACCATCCTCTGGTTTTCGTCGTCTGTACAGAGGATAACCGTCGCCACCAGTTTGTGTGTCATGCACCAGGTCTCTTGGATACTTTTTGGTGTATTTGCCATCCTTTATGCACTGTGAATGTGGGTTTTGCGCTCCACACGGTCCGTGAATCATATATTTCTTGATAATCTGGTACAATTCAGGATCTTCTTGTGGATCAGGCAGCTCAGCAGAAATGATATTATCGATTTGAGTTGGAAGAATCTTTTCCTCCAACCAAATCAAGATGTGAGCATGTGGAGTGCCTCTTTTTTTGCCATTCGATGGAATACATCCAGCAGCGTGTTGGACCGTATATATGGTTCTTAACGATGAGATCAATAAAACATTTCAATTTCTGTTTGAAAACTCTCGCTGTGAGGTCATGCCGATGAGATGACTGTTGGCCAGGCAGAAGTAGAATTTTGATTTCGGCCCATGCTGGATTGCAAGTGAATGTGAGGAAAAGATCTGGACGTCCATATGTGCGAACATAAGTCATAGCATCCTGAGCATATTCATGCATATGTCTCGGACTTCCAGCATACGAAGCTGGAAGTATGACCATTTGCCCAATGTTTGCAGCAGCAGCGGCTCCATCATTCGCGATTGCATCCCGAAAATTTATGTATGTATGTATTTATGTATGTATTGGTCAGCTCGAAGCTTTGACTGATTGAAGCGAATGTAGTTGAGACGTTCGCTTTCGACTTTGGCATACATGTCAACGATGAATTGTTGGAAAAGTTGGCGACACTTCAGGATGTGGTTGGATTCCTGGGCTCGAATCATGATGCGATATGCATAGAAGTCCATACAGCTGACTTTTTTTATTGTCACGGCGCCTGAGATAGGATGAACTTGATACAGTTCGAGATGATATCCGTCTTCACCGCGCGGAAAAATTATTGGATATTGAAGGGCGTCGTACGATCGGTGCGTTTCAGCAACACGTTGCTTGGTTCCATCTCGTCTGCAGATAACAATATCTCGTCGGGCGATCTCTGTACCGACAATCACAGCTGCTACCTCAGGAGCCATCGGAGCATTGAAGCGTCGTTCATGCTCATTCGTCGGCGTCTTGTCTGCCCTGATGATGACTTTCATATCATCCGCTCGCACATTCTCTACTGCGGATTTGAAGTCTCGGACCAAACAGTTGTGCTCGTGGAATAGCGTTTGTAATTCAGCGATGATTGCCCGCCTTGTTGCTTCACTGAATGCGCATCGTCGATCAATCTCCTCCTCCACGTTGTCCATGAAATAAATCTGCAAAAACCTCGGATCTTCATTGGATACTGGAAGAAGGGAACCAATCTGATGGTACACTTGCCCTTGCCCTTTGAATGTGGGCTCGAAATTTCCAAAACGCTCAATATGCGTCGCTCCAAACGATGTCATTTGGAAGCATGAGTTGTACTTCCGAATATGCTGAAGGAAATGTTTCGACTCCCGAGTTGCTCCAGCTACGTATGTTAGAAGTGGCTGTGGCGGCTCAACCACCGGAGGCAAATTGACTTTCCCATTGGAGCAACACATCCCGGGCGTTTCCTTCTGAAACTTCAATGCATGACAGTGTAGACACAGTTTATCCATTGGACCAATGACCAAATCTTGATGCATTTTGTAATCGTATTGTTTATCGTAGTTGAACGCAGCTTTTTTTAGAGCGATCCTCGTTCGTGATCGAGCCTGGCGTGAGCGTTGTGCCTCATGTCGTGCATCTCGCTCTTCGGGTGTTTCAGCAGCCCTTGAAGTAGACGCTCTGACTCGATCAATTTCCATTCGTGTGTCTCGCTGTTCGGGTGTTGCAGCAGCCCTTGAAGTAGACGCTCTGATTCGTTCGATTTCCCGTCGTGTGTCTCGCTGTTCGGGTGTTGCAGCAGCTCTTGAAGTAGACGCTCTGACTCGATCAATTTCCCGTCGTGTGTCCCGCTGTTCGGGTGTTGCAGCAGCTCTTGAAGTAGACGCTCTGACTCGATCAATTTCCCGTCGTGTGTCTCGCTGTTTGGGTGTTGCAGCAGCTCTTGAAGTAGACGCTCTGACTCGATCAATTTCCCGTCGTGTGTCTCGCTGTTTGGGTGTTGCAGCAGCTCTTGAAGTAGACGCTCTGACTCGATCGATTTCCCGTCGTGTGTCTCGCTGTTCGGGTGTTGCAGCAGCTCTTGAAGTAGACGCTCTGACTCGATCAATTTCCATTCGTGTGTCTCGCTGTTCGGGTGTTGCAGCAGCCCTTGAAGTAGACGCTCTGATTCGTTCGATTTCCCGTCGTGTGTCTCGCTGTTCGGGTGTTGCAGCAGCTCTTGAAGTAGACGCTCTGACTCGATCAATTTCCCGTCGTGTGTCCCGCTGTTCGGGTGTTGCAGCAGCTCTTGAAGTAGACGCTCTGACTCGATCAATTTCCCGTCGTGTGTCTCGCTGTTTGGGTGTTGCAGCAGCTCTTGAAGTAGACGCTCTGACTCGATCAATTTCCCGTCGTGTGTCTCGCTGTTCGGGTTTTGCAGCAGCTCTTGAAGTAGACGCTCTGACTCGATCAATTTCCCGTCGTGTGGCTCGCTGTTCGGGTGTTGCAGCAGCTCTTGAAGTAGACGCTCTGACTCGATCAATTTCCATTCGTGTGTCTCGCTCTTCGGGTGTTGCAGCAGCTCTTGAAGTAGACGCTCTGATTCGTTCGATTTCCCGTCGTGTGTCTCGCTGTTCGTGTGTTGCAGCAGCTCTTGAGGTAGACGCTCTGACTCGATCAATTTCCCGTCGTGTGTCCCGCTGTTCGGGTCTTGCAGCAGCTCTTGAAGTAGACGCTCTGACTCGATCAATCTCCCGTCGTGTGTCTCGCTGTTCGGGTGTTGCAGCAGCTCTTGAAGTAGACGCTCTGACTCGATCAATTTCCCGTCGTGTGTCTCGCTGTTCGGGTGTTGCAGCAGCTCTTGAAGTAGACGCTCTGACTCGATAAATTTCCCGTCGTGTGTCCTGCTCTTCGGGTGTTGCAGCAGCTCTTGAAGTAGACGCTCTGACTCCGATCAATTTCCCGTCGTGTGTCTCGCTCTTCGGGTGTTGCAGCAGCTCTACTGGCTGACACTTGCCGCGCATTTCTGGTTGATCTTCCAATGTTGTTCTTTCTTCGTGGCATTTCAAAAACGTCTTACAATTCAACGTTTGGTGACAAATGAGTCGTCCGAAGATAGAAGGCAATTACCTACAACGAAACAAAAATACATATTTTTACTATTCTATTCACATCTAGTGTAAGGGCGAGTAGATTAACAATATTTTCGGTTTGGTAATTTGGTATCATAATGTAAAGAGGTCAAGAGATGAACACAATTCCAATGTAACTGATATTAAATTTCAAACGCACTCAGAAATTAGTAATCGCTATTTGTTAATTTAATAATTTCGTAGGGAGAGAAACGCATAAAAGCCGAAAATAACAGTTCAGAGTGATTCTTTGAAAGGCCAGTAAAGGTTTCAAATGTTTACATTTATTCTTGGTAGCAGGTTAATCACATGTATGACATTTAGGACCTACTGTAACATAACATGGCAACTATCTTATTCTTTATATAATCTAGCCCTTCATTGTAAACATTGACTATTGATTACAGTCACTGCATTAATAAATGTCAGCGAACTTGTTTATATGTATTGTTTTTTGTTTTTGAGATATTCTAATAGAACGTTCTCACAATTTGTGTAAAATATTTATATATGCACAAACACATAATTTAAAAATATGTCTTAAAATTTGCTATAATAATTGTTATAAATATTATTTTAAAATAATTCGCCAGAAATTGCCCGGGTAGTATACTAAACAACTTCCCAAAGATTATAATCACTGCATTAATAAATGTTAGTGAACTTGTTTATATGTATTGTTTTTTGTTTTTGAGATATTCTAATAGAACGTTCTTATACAGCTTAGTGCGGTATATTTAGTATAAGAGCTTTAGAGAGTAGATAAGTAACTATACAGTAGATGGACTTGCCTTCAATGCCGCTCCAGGTAGGTTCCCCCTCGGTTAATCCACACAGTCCCAGAGCCCACCTCCTCTAGCCAACTTGCCGCGTTTGTCGTCACTGCCCTTCTCTCTCACTCCCCCCCCGCTTCCTCCCACATTGGAATGTCGCCTGGACTTTGTCTACCCCCAGACACGCGGGCCATCCTCCCGCAGCTGGAATCCATCCACCTTTCCACAACTTCACCCTGGGACCTCTGCCCCTCTGATATCTTGTCATACAGTGAGGAAAGAATTACCCATATTACACTGCCCCCCTTCCATTAATTCTTTTCGTCCCGAAAATAATTTAGAATATATATTACCCGCCGACAGCTTTTTTTTAAAGATGAGAAATGTACTCGAAATTAAATTTAGAATATTAATATAATCTAGCCCTTATTGTTTATGTTAATTTTTATTTTAAAATAATTTAGGGGCCATCCTCCCGCAGCTGGAATCCATCCACCTTTCCACAACTTCACCCTGGGACCTCTGCCCGCAGCTGGAATCCATCCACCTTTCCACAACTTCACCCTGGGACCTCTGCCTCTCTGATATCTTGTCATACAGAATAAAAATTCGGCCCAATCACAGACTGAGCCAGGGATGATATAGACTCAACAGCGGTCCTTGCATCCCAGGCTTTCGCTGAAATCTAGATCCACACACAGCCAGAAGGAATGATGCATTCTCCATGCACCGAGCGGCCATTGGTAGGCCCCTCGCGCCCGCCATTATGGTCTGGCTCTGTGGGGTTGACCACTCACCCACAGGCGTCATCGAGAGTCATTGGCAAGGTTGCTGACCGAGCCCTCTCGTCGGACTTAGAAGAACCCGTCCTACGCTCCAATAGGACTCCCCCCCCTTTAGCCCTCGAACCCTTAGTTCCCAGTACTCCCTGAATCTGCCGTCGAATCAAGGACCTCTGAGGTTCTGAGGTTGACGCGGAGAACCAACGCGGAGGCGGGGGGGTGGTACTACTGTGTGCACCCCTTGGTTTTTCAACACCAGGCCTAGCCCTGGTGCAATTTTCGCGCACGGCAAGGGCGCTCCCAATGACGCACACACAGAGCGAAGACCCAAGAGTTTCAAGACACGTGTGCCTCGCCTCAGACAACCAAGGAAAGACGGCCAGCTTACAGCTTCACTGGACGTCAGTCAGTGGCACCCCTACGGAGGACAACACGCAGAGACGCCTCAACACTCACTCCCCTCTAGAGTGATTGTAGAGGGCGGGAAAATCTTCTTCCCCGCATCTTGTCATACAGTGAGGAAAGAATTACCCATATCACACTGCCCCCCTTCCATTAATTCTTTTCGTCCCGAAAATAATTTAGAATATATATTACCCGCCGACAGCTTTTTTTATTTAAAGATGAGAAATGTACTCGAAATTAAATTTAGAATATTAATATAATCTAGCCCTTATTGTTTATGTTAATTTTTATTTTAAAATAATTTAGAATATATATTACCTGTCGACAGCTTTTTTTTTAAAGATGAGAAATGTACGCGAAATTAAATTTTGAATAGTAATATAATCTAGCCCTTATTGTTTATGTTAATTTTTATTTTAAAAAGCCTACATTTTAAATAAAATAATATTTTTAATAATTTGCTACAATAATATAAAAGAAATGAAAAAAAAAAACACCCACGCTGAGCCTCGAACCTAGGTTGCGGGGGTACGAAGCTGTGTACCTAACCTATAGGCTAAGCTTGACGTTACAAATAAGCTCATGCGAGGCTATTTCAGGCCATACGTCTTCCGCGAGGGGGCGCTGATTGCGAGTGAATCTACGTTTTATCGTAAATAAAAATGCAACGAAAGGTTATTTCTAAAGAGTAATTAGCCAGAAACCATCCCGGTAGTATACTAAACATCTTCCCAAAGTTTCATCACGATTGGTTGAGCGATGTAGAAGATTATCACTGACGAACGGACGGACGGACGGACCAACGGACGGACGGACCAACGGACCAACAAACATCCATTTTTATATATATAGAAAAGATTAGTATCAAGTTGTTATTTGCACTCACTAATGAGAAATTGGTTATACATTCCATCTAAACAAAATTGTTCATTGATTTGAGATTTTATTAATATTGGGATATCTTGTTGCTGTGAGAGTGATGTTTTCTCTAAGAATAGTTTAGAATGGTCAATTTATTTATCTTCTATTCCCTCATTTTTCTCAAGCCATCTTAAACTTCGATACCCCAGTAGTGGTGATATAGAGCCCTCAGTGTAAATTTAAATTTATTCTTTTTTCTCTTAAAACATGGCGTCTATTCAATAAATTCTGATGTCCTGGTAACAGAACAATGAACTAGCGCAGAAACCGCTGATTTCCCGCCAGGCGAGGAGCAAGTTGGGGGGCTCCTATACAAAACAGGCCCGGCCCTACATCAGGGACAGCGCTACTGCCCCGTGGCTACATTGAGCTAAGCACAGCTGCCACCTGATGTCTACATTATCCAATGCGGCTCTTTCTACCTGAGTAACCGCTGACCTCCACTGGGCGAGGAACTAGCTGGGGAGTTCCTATGCAAACAAGTCTGATGCTACATCAGAGACAGCGCCAATGCTCCGTGGCTAGATCGAAGCTAAGCACAGCTGCCACAAGTTCGGGACGTCTACATTCTCTATCTCTGCATCAACCACATCGCGGCTCTAGAAATAAGTCCAGCGTCTTCAGGCTCTCGCGTCCTACACCAGGTCCATACACTCGGGGACCATCATATTTGGATTGCTGCTCCGGGATATGCAAATGTAGTAATGGATCATATATGGAGGAAGATGATGATGAGAATTCAGCAAAATTGATCATGCCTTTTTATCACCGCAAGAATTATATTCAGAATTTTTCCGCAATATCTACATTTATACATCTACACCAACACTGCGCACATTCCATCTTCATACTTACATAAACATCGACACCAACTCTACAGACATTCCATATGCACAATAACATATACATACACACATTCCATCGACACCAATTCTACACACATTACATCTGAATAATTACATATACATACACACATTCCATCGCCATGATAACATATGCATCGACACCAACTCCACATACCCTCCATCACCACATACATAATTATATATACATCAGCACCCAATTCACATACGCTCCACCAACATGTACATCTACAGATAGCCAACCTGTTTGAAGGAATCCAGCTTCTCTTTTTATAATCGCTACCAGCCTTTCTAATCTCATTCTAACAGCACTCTTTTGAAATCTCTTTGTTCTTCAGTACATCCCGCC
Organism: Cordylochernes scorpioides; assembly: GCA_030710605.1. NCBI lineage: Eukaryota > Metazoa > Arthropoda > Arachnida > Pseudoscorpiones > Chernetidae > Cordylochernes > Cordylochernes scorpioides. The sequence goes on from CP092871.1 coordinate 79,402,149, forward strand.
TCTACAGAACCAACTCAACTATCGTGACTGGATTCTCTAGATAAAAGACCTTCCTCAACAAACCCGATGATCTATACTATTAGTGAATGACTTAAATCATCAATCATATCAAAGAATTCCAAAACACGAAGAAATCGCCGGCTGTCGCCTACGCCACAAAGCTCTGATCATTTGAATAAGAATTTAATGATAAAATACATGCGGAATACTGGATAAATTCTACTGTATGGCATCTCTTGCAATAAATTTCTGACCGTGAAGCACATTTTCTGAAACATTGATGCTTCGGATATAAGGATTCTCGCTGAATGATGCTCTCGAAGCTTCAAATCTGATTCACAAAATTTTGAGATTTCAAAACGTCAATTAAATACTTTCGTAATAAAAAACGATTGATTAATGAAATAAATGAATTGATAATTTATAATTTCAATATATTATATATGGGTTTCATCAAATTAAAGTTCATTTTGAATGTAATGTTCCAGAAATGGTTACAATCGCCAAAATCCCTCGGTAGTAAGTTTATAGCTTTATGTACATAAAAGATTATCTGAATATAGATTCTGGAAACTAAGCCACCAATTTCTATAATATAAATAATATATTCAGGAATTGTAATTATTAAGGCACTCGTGTTTCATAAAGAAAAACACTTTCTACTATCTTTACTATGGTAAACAATATAAGGATGGCTCAACAGAGGTGAATCCTTCCAGAGATTTCGCTAGTTTAATCTACCATACCACTTTTTCAGAGCTCTCTCTATTAATGTATTGGGCAATTCTATTTAATGTATATCTGATACTGTAGGATTGAATCCTGGTTATGGTTTCCAATAAAAATATATAAAGACATAAGATCTTAGAACATTACAATTATGTGCAGATATATTCACATCGAGCATTACTCTTCCGCAAACAATTAAAAAAAGGGCAGTTATGCATACATTAAACAAGGCAATTTATAATTTGTATTGAGGCAATAATGCCCAACTTTTGGTTCAAGAAATGGAACCATTGAAGCACGATTTTTTTTCAAATAAACACATTTATAACCTAAATGAAAACACCAAAATATTGATTGGTGAAAAATTTATTGCGTTTAATAATTTCATTTATTGAACACTAGTGGATATACCCCGCTTCGCTCGGTTTTTTAACTGATAAAAATATTTTTTGAGCAAACATCCATTCTACTGAATCGATTTTTATAAAGGTATATATATATGGTAATTTGAACCAACAAATTCATATTGTATATAATATAACAAGATTTTCATGTTGTATAATTGAAACACATATATAAATAATTACATGCATGATTTACATGTGTCATTACATAATCTTATGTAATGTACTTTGTACAAACTGAGGATAAATAAATAAAACTCTGTCTAAAAGATGTAGAAGATGACAGGGCGTTGCCAGTGTACAATGATCTCTTCCAATCCACCACCTTGTTGCATCCGCTGAAACCCAAATATTACATTCGGCATAGATATATAAGCCTCCAAGAGGGCCAGAAATAAATAGTCATTCACCATCAGCGGGAGTCCTCGTCGGTTATGACCAAGGTCCTATAATCGTAGTATCTCCTTGTTTTCTCTGTCAGTCTGACATACAGTCCGTATTTTATTTGGCTCTTAACAGTACATCATGTTATACAGTAATTATAAGTTTGGTACAGGGTACAAGGTGGTGGGACATATGCAGTGACATCGTAGAATGACTGGGGTTTTAAATTATCAGAGATGTCCCCCCCAACGAATGGAGAGGTTAGAAGGGTTTCTGAGCTCTGTGGAGTCGATCTCAGTAATCAGACGGATTAATAGGGTCGTTATGCTGTGATTATAGGGAATGAGGTGTACTGTGATAAGGAGCAATAGGTGGTCGATTGAGGTAGAAAAGGTTGGTAGCAAATAATAATAATAATAAAAAAAGACTGGTAAGGTTATATACAGGTGTGGTGGTGGCGCAGTGTCAGACCGTGACCGTTTTATTTAGGCAGCTGGATTAGTGCTAATGAAGTACGAGGACGTCTGTCGAGGACAGGAGAGAGCGAACCTCTTTTTGCGGGTTGCGACTCGATGGTGACAGTCCAATCTTTGGGATTGGCACGGTGACATACAGTTGAATTTAGTCGGCTATATAATATCCTAAAGGCTGAAGCATGTGGAAAACCCATGCACAGGCTAGGGTTTATACTCTTTGGGAGTTTGAACATTGATATTTATACTCTTTGGGAGTTGTAAAAAAATTGAAAACGACATATTTCCTTACGAGTAAACTCAAAATATCGCTGAGTTATTCGAGGAGTTATTCTAGTAAGAGAAACATTTGACGTGACATAAAGGACATTGAGGACGAGCTGCTAAAACAGGTTTTTCTGGACACTGGTATGTGTACGCATTGTTGGTACATTTGATATTGGAAAAATAGAAATGATTACATAAAGGTTATATCATATTAGTTGGTTATATATAAAATATAGTGAATGGATAACATAAGTAATATTTAAAAATGGAAAAATAATGGGATTATAATACAATAAAAATAATTGGGTTAATAAAGATAAATGAGATAAAAAGTGTAAAAGTTAAAATGTTGCCTTTTTACTCAAATGGAAAGTAAAATGCGCGTCTCTCCATATGCAACACGAGGGAGGAAGAGACACGCCCAGGGTGGGGGTTTACATTACGCCGCGCGAGGGGGAGGAGATGTATTTTTGGTGTGGCGGTACCGTGACCTGGTTTCTAGCTGGCGATCTGGTGTCTTTAGGGGACGCTGGTCATTCAAGATGGCGTTAGATCCATTTTTGGTATTATTAGTTTCCTCTTTCTAGTTTTATCAAGAAGGTAGTGGGTCGTAGAGTGGTAGATGGGTGTATGGGACGGTGTATGTGCGTGAATTGGGTTATCGGTTCGTGTCAGGAAAAGGTCTTGGAAACTCTCTCCTAGAATCTCAAGGATGAGGGCGACCTATGTATGACTATGGGTGATAACGGTCCACATATTTTGTAGATTTTCTTTTATTGGTTGGTGGGTCAGCGTTAACAGTGAGATGGTTATCAAGAAGATAGCTTCTTGAAGCTAGTATAGACGGGAGGATGGTAACGTGTAGGTACTAAGGTACAGGACGGTTACTACGAATGGGGTGGAGGTAGGTAGAGTTAAGAGACTCATTATAAATATCAGACGAAAAAGTTTGAAGGTTTTTACGTTGTGTAAAACTTTTCATAGTGTAGAAGATGGTTTTTGGTTCTGAATTACAGGGGCCTGGATGGGTGATACATGTTGGGGAATCTTGCGTGGTGATGCAATATTACATTGGTGGTTGGAAGGAATCAAAGTGGTAATGGTCTCTAGACCAGGCGCAAAGCGCGTGGCTGTGAAGAGATCTGGTGTGAGATGTCGGAAGGCTGGCTGGTATTAGCCTTGAGATGTCTCTCGTTATGTTGAAATAAATCAGATATCAGGTGTCTGAATGAATGAATGGATTCAGAGTCGCTGAGCCATGTGCAGAACGGGTGTTGGCTATTGTAGGTGGTGCGATGTAACGTATGGTTTCGTTGTAATATTGTAATTTATTGACGTGGACAGTGTCGGTTTTTCGATTCAAGGGTAGGTTGGGTCTATTTATTCTCACTACATTAAGAGAAACAATCTCTAAGATATCGTACGGACCTGTGAAATATGGGGACAATTTACCTGTGTTGGGATGTTGGTAAATTTTGACCTGGACGTGATCTCCGGGTTTGAAGTGTGGTGCTTTATGTTGTTTGTCAAATGTGCGTTTGTCATGTAAGTGTTTGGTTTGTGTGCGCTCGTGGGCGATTCGACGAGTTGCGTCAAGTTCAGGATAGAGTGTAAGGTGTTCTGTGAACTCAGGAGGTAAGGTGCCGAACATCAGGTAGATAGGTGGGAATCTAGTAACTGAATGTGGCGTGTTATTGTACACCGTTGTAACGCGCGTGACCAGCTTGGTTCATGCGATCTTAGGATTCTTCAAATGTAGTAACCAAAGTTTGCCTGTTAAGTGGCGTTCAGGCGTTCGCACAAGCCGTTGTACTGGGGGTTATTACTGGTGGTGAGGAGAGGATGGATATTCATGTTAAGTAGGAATCTCTTAAATTTGGGAGAGGTAAAGGCAGAGGCTCTGTCCGTGAGTAAGCGTTTCGGCGTTCCATCCTGCAATACCTTTTTAATAACCTGCTGGTAGGTGTGGATGCAAGTTGACCTGGACGCTACCAGCCACGCGTATCTCGTGAGGTGATCTACGGCTACGTGAAGGTAGGTCTTGGTATTACCATATTTAGCAAACCCAGCGATGGTGTCGAGAGAAACTAAGTCAAACGGTTGTGTGGCCAAAGGAAGTTGTCCTAGTTCACCGAATGTGAACCTCGAGGAGGTTTTTGTAATGTATATTAAACTTTTAGTTTGGCAACGCCAACGATTTATCATCATCACTGAATAGCTTTCAGAATTTGCATGTAACTTAAGTAATAAACAATTAGTTTTGCTTACGACTTCTTATTGAATTACCATAGACTATAAAGAATACTAAAGTGTAAACGAACAACATAACATGGTGGCAGCGGTAAGTCTATCGTTTTAAAATATAAAAATATAGGTATAATAACTATTTTAATTTTTCTATATTTTGCTTTCTCATAAATAATAAAAGATAATTATGATTAATTTACCACCGCCTTCTGCGTTTACAATAGATCAAAATGATCCTAATAAATGGCCAAAATGGCGTAAAAAATTCGAAAACTACATCATAGCAAGTGATCTTGATTCAAAACTATACAACAAAAAAGGGCTATTCTATTACACATTATTGACGATTCAGCGCTTGAAATATATAATACATTTGGTTTTGAAAAGAATGCGCAAAGCCCTACTATCAAAGATATTCTAGATAAATATGATCAATATTTTAGACCATTTAAAAACACCATATATAAAAGATACATTTTCTTTACTTGTGAACAAAAGCTAAATCAAACTTTTGACGATTTTGTCACTGAAATTAAAAGTAAGGCTGAAGACTGTGAATTCGAAAATATTAAAGATTCTCTTATTAGAGACAGAATTGTTCTGGGTTGTAGGGATACAACACTTAGAGAAAAATATCTACAGAACCCCGATTTGACACTGTCATTGGCTATTAATCAAGGTCAGGCGGCTGAGGCATCGCAAAAACAATTAAGAAACATTGAAAAAGATTCAATTGATGCTATAAGGAAAAACTTTAATCAAAAATATAAAACAACCACCTCTATGAAGAATAGCTACACAAGTAACCCAGTTAGAGCCAATTTTAATAAATCGATCAGGTGCTCAAAATGTAACATGGCTCATGACTTTGGAAAGTGCCCTGCATATGGAAAAGAATGTTACAAGTGCAGACAGCCAAACCACTTTTCAAATTGCTGCAAAAATAGAGCAGTTAGGTGTATACAAGAAATTGAGGAAGAAAAAGATAACCTACTGATTATAGACTCAATCATGGTCGGCCAAGTGTTAAGGAAACCGTGGAAGGAACTAATTTACATACAAGGACATCCTGTTGATATTAAACTTGATACAGGAGCAGATGTAAATATTCTGCCGGAAAGGCTAATTAAAGAATGGCCTAATATGCCATTGCTGGAAACAGCAGATTGCAAAATATATACTTATACAGGGCAACAAATCCCAGTAGTAGGAAAATGCCAGCTAGATTGTAAGACGAAATACGCTTGCAGAAAAGTTACATTTTTAATTGTTAACAACTCAGCAGTTCCTATACTAGGTCTGGATGAGTGTGAGAAATTAAATTTAGTAAAAAAGTGGAAATAATAAGTGATATCAGCGTTACTCTTACAGGACTCTTGGATAAATATAAAGATGTTTTCAAAGGAAATGGCCATTTGAGTTATATGTATGGCATTAAATTATCGGACAAGGCGGAGCCTAAAATATGTCCAGCCAGAAGACTACCCAGAGCATTGCTTCAACCAGTAAAGGAAGAACTGTTTAAAATGGAAGAAGACGGGATTATCGAAAAAATAGAAGAACCGACGGTATGGGCGCACCCAATGGTAGTGGTAAAGAAACCATCGGGCAAATATCGGATATGCATTGACCCAAGGGAACTGAATGAATGGGTCTTGAGGGAGCATTACACCTTACCTGCACCTGAAAACATTCTGGCAGAAATACCTAAGGCTAAATTTTATTCTGTATTAGATGCGAAATCTGCATTTTGGCAAGTACCGCTAAGTGAAAATACATCTAAATATTTGGTGATGAGTACACCATTTGGGCGTTATCGATTCTTGAGGCTGCCTTTTGGAATTTCCATTGCACCTGAAATTTTTCAAAAAATTATGCACAAGATTTTTTGTGATATCCCTAATGTGGTCTGCTATATAGATGATCTTCTAATATGGGATAATTCGATTGTGTGTGAAGATCATAACTCTACTCTAAAAAAGGTTTTAGATTTGGCCAGAGAAAGTAGACTGAAGCTTACATTAAATAAACTCCAAATGACCACAGGGGTAGTTAAATATTTAGGTCATACCATCTCACAGGAAGGAATTTTACCTGATCAAGATAAAGTTAGAGCCATTCAAAATATGCAAATACCTAAAAATAAGCAAGAATTGCAAAGGATACTTGGGACCGTAACTTATCTAGCCAAATTCATACCGGACTTATCATCAAATACTTCTAATATGAGAAACCTGCTTAAAAAGGATATAATCTAGAATTGGAATATTGCAGCAGATCAAGAGCTGAATTTTATCAAAACTATCCTATCTAGTCCACCAGTATTGAGACACTTTGATCCTAATGAACCACTAGAACTTTTTGCTGATGCAAGCAAAGATGGGTTGGGTGCTATACTAATGCAAAAAGAAAAACCTTTATCTTATGCATCTGCATCTCTCACTTCTCCGCAAAAACATTACTCCCAAATTGAAAAAGAATTATTGGCTCTATATTTTTGATGTAAAAGGTTCCATTATTTCCTTTATGGTAGAAAATTTACTGCATATACAGATCATAAACCCTTGGTTTCTTTATTGAAGAAAAACTTTGATCAAATGTCACCTAGACTCCAAAGGTTGTCATTGTATTTATTAAATTATCAATTTGAATTGAAGTTCATCCCAGGAAAGAGTATGATACCTGCTGATACCCTTTCCAGACATTTCTTGCCCCAGGAACAAATGGAAGATAAAGAATTAGACTTATGTACTCAAACGTTTGTTTTAAATGTTGAGATCAAAGACCAGAGATTAACGAGACTACAGGAGGATACGTTAAAGGATAAAGAATGCTGTTTGCTAAAGCAATATATGTTAACAGAATAAACGAGACAGAAGCTCTTCTGTCTCGTTTATTTTGTTTGATTATCTAAAATTTCGAAGAGTTGATTTTGTCGATATGTTAACAGGTTGGCCCTTATACAAAAAGAACTTGCCTTCCAACCTCAAACCTTATTGGGATTTCAAAGAAGAACTTCATGAATGGCAAAACTTGATTTGCAGAGGTAATAAACTTCTAATACCAAAAACCCAAAGAAACGATATGTTAAAGATACTCCATGCTTCACATCAAGGTATAAATAATACAATTGCATTAGCCAAAGGTTCCATTTACTGGCCTGGAATGAATAAAGAAATTGAAGAATTAATCAAAAACTGTTCAATTTGTCAACAAACATCAAGAGCAAATTTTAAAGAACCTATGCTTCCACACCAAGCACCTGAATATCCATGGCAAAAGGTAGGGATCGACATTTTTCAAATAGAAAGCTCAAAATATCTCTTAATAGTGGACTACTTCAGCAAATACCCAGAAATATATCAACTCCAAGATATGACAACAGACACCATAATAAGGAGATTAAAGAGAACTTTCTCGAATTTTGGAATTCCTGAAACTTTGGTGAGTGATAATGGGCCTCCATTCTTTTCAAAAGAGTTCCAGAACTTTACTAGAACTTGGAATATAGTCCATGTAACATCTAGTCCTTACCATCCACAGAGTAACGGGATGGTAGAACGAACAGTTCAAACTTTAAAGAAATTGATAAAGAGATGTGGGGAAGAAAGTACAGACCCCTACTTAGCTCTACTCAACTTACGAAACACACCACACAATAATTTGCCATCACCTGCACAAATTCTGATGTCAAGGAAATTAAGGTCTATAATACCCTCGAAGACATCCCAGTTCGTGCCCTCCATGATTAACAACGAGGCGATCCAGAAACAGCTAGTTAATAATCAAGTTAAAATGAAAAACTATTACGATAGACACACTAGACCGGCGGACCTATTATCTATCAAGGATAGAGTGTGGTTTCGAAAAGATAAAAGATGGATCCCAGGCCAGCTAAAAAACCAAGCCAATGAACCCCGATCCTTCTACATGAAAGATCAAGAAGGAAATGAATATAGAATAAATAGTATTCACATCCGCGAGGATAAACGGAGTGACACAACCCACACAGATTGGGAGAAACCACTAGAACTGAACCAGGAACAAACCGATTTGCAGGACCTGGAGGAATCCCCATCGCGGCCTACATCTTCTGGACAACTCTCTTCTCCTGGATCCCCGGAGAACGTGACCACCACAGGACCCCCGGGGAGCTGTACCAATGGTTCCCCAGGGAACCTGATCACCACCAGATCTGGTAGGGTGGTTCGACCCCCACGCAGATTGAACCTTTGATGGTTAAAGAGGGGACATGTAATGTATATTAAACTTTTAGTTTGGCAACGCCAACGATTTATCATCATCACTGAATAGCTTTCAGAATTTGCATGTAACTTAAGTAATAAACAATTAGTTTTGCTTACGACTTCTTATTGAATTACCATAGACTATAAAGAATACTAAAGTAAACGAACAACATAACAGTTTTGTCAACTGGCAGATTGAGCAGGTTTTAACAGCGTTGGCAATGTTTTTCGACATTCCCTTTCAGTAGTACTGTGCGGATATCAGCCTGGTCATCTGTGATATGCCTGGATGGTTGTAGCGGGCGTGTACAGTGTTTAATAGATCAGTTGTTAGAGTGTCAGGGATGACAACTTTGATCACTCCCCTGCGAGTCATGGTGTGGAGTCCGTTGCGATCAAGGATCAGTTTGATTTCTCCAGAAGGAGCGGGTTGTTGGTGGCTCTTAAAAGGGTTGGCGTCTAAGAAACTACAAAACGGGTTATGGGATAGAAGATCCGCTTCATGTTGTTGCGCGCCTTTTATGTAGCGGACTTCATACTCGTAACACGATAATCTAAAACTCCATCTAAACAATCTGCCTGACGAGTTTTTGATCGTCTTCAGCCATTGCAATGCGTGATGGTCAGAAAATATTGTAAATTTTCTACCCATCAGGTACACACGGAACTTCTCCACGCTCTCGACTATTGCGAGACATTCTAGTTCGGAGATGGAATAATTCCGTTCGTGTGTACGCAGAGCACGACTGAAGTACTGGACTGGATAAGTCTTCCCATCAGGGTGGACCTGTTTGAGGATACCTGCTATGCCGAGTGTTGAGGCGTTACAGTACACCTGGCATGGCAGACCTTCCTGATAAAGGTGTAAGACTGGATGTGTGGTGAGGGAGTCCTTTAGAGCGTTGAATGCCGCTTGGCACGCTTCATCCCAGGTCCATATTGTATCTTTTTTGAGAATGTTATTTAGGGGTGTACGCAAGCGGGCATATTCTGGAATGAACTTATTATATACGCTCACCGCACCTAGGAAGGATTGTAATGTTTTGTGGTTGTGTGATGGTTGGATGGCTGGAATGATGTCTGTGTTTCGCGTGAGTGGTGTGGTGGTACCGGCATTGATGGTGTATCCCAAGAATTCGATGGTCTGTCTGTAAAAATTGCATTAAGCGAAGTTAAGATGTAATTTTTCTGCTTCGCAGAATACGAAAAATTGGCGCAGATGGTTTTGATGTTACTCCAGTGTTTCGGAGAAAATGACAAAGTCATCGAAATAGTGGGCCACACAATCAAGTCCGTGCCTCTGTAGGATTTGACTCATGGCTCTTTCGTATATCTGAGGGCTGGTTTTCAGCCCAAAAGGCAATCGAGTGGGCTGGTATAGCCCCTCGAGCGTGGCAAAGCCTAACAGAGGTCAAGAATCGGGGTGTATCGGCACTTGCCAATATGCGGAGGATACGTCGGCAGTCGAGAAATACTTGGCTCGTGTGAGACGGTCCGCTTGGGAGCGGATGGACATCGGAGCTGATAAGCTCGTTCACCTTCCTAAAGTTATTACAAAACCTTTTGGTCTTGTCGCGCTTGGTGACGAGAGTGACTGGGCTAGAGAAAGGTGAGAACGACAGCTCTATAATGTCGTATTCCAGCATTTGTTGGATCTGACTGCGGATTTCCTGCTGGTCGCATATCGGAACACGATATGGGCGTATGGCGATTATATTTGTTGGAGTTGGTGGGTATTTTTACCGGTGGGATATTGAGGCATGGTACGGCAAATTTGTTCTGGGCGATCACATGCTTGTACCAGTGTAGGAGGGTGGGGAACTGTGGTGGGTAGTGCGGATTTTGTTTTGCAAGTGTGTGCGTATCGGCGATGTGATTTTGAAGGGTATTGTGGTGAATGTGATGTGCGGAGGCGTGTACACGTGTGGGAGCGTGTTGTGAGGTGTTGTCACGATTGTATGTGGAATCATTGCGACGTAGTGTGGGGGCCACTGGTGGTACATGGCTAGAGCGATTGCATTCCATTTGAGTATTACATGTGGGTCATTGGCCATGGTGTATAGCAAGGCATGGTGTGTAAGGTGATGCAGCGCGTTGGGAATGCTGAAAAAATTGTGTCTTTGGGACACCTGGGTTTGATACATCTCGTGTATGAGTTTGGTGAAAGTTGTGCGGAGAGCATGCGACGAAAGTAGGCATGGCCAAAGAGTGTGTTATTAAATGCGTGTTCAACGAATGCGCGTATTGGCTGTCGGGTGCGGGAGGCGTATATGTTGGGTTGGCCATCAACATTTCCGCTTGGCATTGCCAATAGGTACATTCGCCGGAGACACGTACAAAGTGGTAGGTAGCACGTGGCAAAGGGGTGCAGAGCTGTATCATAGTGCCTCTTTCAAAATCTATTTTTAATTTTAAATTCTTTATAGTGTTAATGGATAGTATTCCAAACGGCAGAGGGGCGTCCAATATATGGAATCTCTCTGTCGTGGTCACTTGTCCTAGGGTTATGGGGGTCGAAAATTGACCTAAGGTCGAAATGGTACCTGCTATGGAGTTTATGGAGGTGATTTGGGGTTCTATTTTTAGTTTTTTAATTCTATTTAAGTACTGGTACATATTTTGAGACACTATGTTAAGGCTCGCACCCGTGTCAACAAGGAATGGTAGGGATAGACAGGGTTGGAGGGAAAGTCTAACAATTAGCTGATGGACGAAAGGAGGCAGGGGTGCCTACCTGGCTCTCCGCGGCTTGAGGTGGTCTGGATTCCCGGGATGGTTCCAGCCTTGTCTGTCTTTGGTCAGACCTTGTACTTGTGCCGAGGTGCATCGCACGTGCACTAAGGTGCCCCTTCTTGTGGGGGCAATCCGCATTCCAATGCGGACCTCACAGTGGCGGCAAGGTGAGGGTGGGGCTGCAGTAATTCTGCCGCGTTGAGGTGTGCTGTGGAATGGTCTCGACATGTTCGGGAAGGCGTCGTCTTGTTTCCTCTGTGGTGGAGCGTTGTTTCCGCGAACACACGACACCACGTCGAACCACTCGCTTAGAGATTTTGGGGCTGCCACGCGGGTTAGACGCTGGTCGGACGCTGGAAGGCCCTTTGTCAGCGTCTCAAGAAGCACTTCTTGTGGGGGACCCAGCTGAAGGCCCATTGCGCACTTATTTCGGTAAAAGTCCTCGAGACTATTATGCCCCGCCAATTGGATGGCGAAGAATTTCGCGTATGACGCTTCGTTGGTTTCGAGGTAAAAGTCTATGAGGGTCTGTCTGGCCTGCATATAAGACTGGGCATCGAGCCTCAGCTTTCTGAACAGAGTTAGGACGCCTTTCTCAAGGAAGCGCGGGAGACTTGCGAGCCTTTCTGACAGAGTCAGGAACGCCTGGTCGCATTGTCTATCATAGGCTTGAAAGAAGGTGGTGGCTGGGTAATTACCTTTGTAGGGTTCGCAGTAGATCTCAGCCCTCTCCACTCTCTGTGGACTACTTCTCAGGCTGGCGAGGACGGCGGTCAGCTGAACGAGCGCCTCGGCGAGGCGACCGTCTCCGTTCACATTCCCTGGTGTAGAGTGTCGTTCGGAGGGCCGTTCTATTTTTGATACTTCCGGTGGGGCGGTAAGTCCTTCCTTTTCAGTTGCTTGTCCTTCCATACTTTATCCTGTCGACTCTTTTTATGCAACCTCTGTTTACTCTGTGGTAGTTGTGACAGCGAAGGTGCTGTCAACTGGAAGTTGGGATTGGATTGGGGTGAATTTGCAGTCGTGATGACAGGAGTGAAGACACAGGATAGGTTGGTCAAGAGAACCGATGCTGACAGACAGAGAAGATAGGAAAAGAGTGCGCTTACGCCCCGTGATTTACGCTGGGTCAGGAGACACGTGTAGTACGGATGAGACTCGGAGTTGATACTGAGACTTCCCCAGTCTGGTGGTGTCACGTGACCTCTTTTGAGATTTTGATTGGTCATTCATTACATCATGGAAGATGAAGAATCGCCTTGATTGGTCCAAACGACTGGAAAGCCATCTTTGATAGTTATAGCAGAAAATGTGAGGATGGAGCATTGACCCAAATAAAGTTGTTTATAGCGAATTCAACTCCGGGGTCCTTTGTCTTGGAGTTTTCTGTAATAAAAGTGTCATTGACATAGCGCTAATGATGTGAGAAGGGAATCTTTCCTCTTAACTCTGGGCCTAATTGCAATCGTTTATTAATATCTATAATCGTATTATCTCCTTGTTTTTCTCTGTCTGTCTGACATACAGTCCGTATTTTATTTGGCCCTTAACAGTACATCATGTTATACAGTAGTTATAAGTTTGGTTCAGAGTACAAGGTGGTGGGACATATGCAAGGACATGGTAGAATGACTGGGGTTTTAAATTATCAGATATATCTACAAAATTGATTGAATTTTTATATGTTATTTTCTCATCTACGAATTCATGTAGCTGTCCAATGCCACTAAATTTATTTACCTATAATCCAGAAAAATTGGGCATTCCAGAAGTGAATGTTTCGAGTCTTGAATTTCGCCTGCATCCTGGTTCCGCCATAGTTGCCAAAATTTACAATATCAGTGATAAATTGGATATTATAAAAGTCTGGACGGAAAAGACTGAAATTACAAACACAAAAAAAGCATCCAAAGATTTCATTTGTATTTACAAAAAACTTCATTAATTTTTGACTCTAAAAACGACCTCACTATACTTTGAGCAAGGGGTTCATTAGTGATCAAATATTCTGTTGATAGTTGAGTTAGATTATAATTGATTTTTCTGGATATTCAGAAAATATATCCCATGGAAATATCATCAACAGCAGATTCTTCACATTGCTGAATGATTAAAAAGAAAACTGCAAATACTCAGACTAGATTGGGAAGAATGTGTTACCCTAAGAATACCCCAACCAATGGGAGGATTATTATTGTTTTCCTCTTATGTACCTAGATAGAAATATGGAATAAAGGAGGGGCACAGTGGAGACAACACGGGAACTTCACGGGGGGGCAGCAACCAATCAAAAGCTGCCTGGCACCCCCCTTCCCGCCGCGCGCTCTCCCAGCAACCATTAGCGCGGCGTGATCTGCTGACCAGTTGTTTTTCCTTTTCGTCTTCTTAATATTTTAAAATAAAATCATTTAGAAAGATATTTATTTTCTCTTTTATGAAATTTAGTGTTCTGCCTAAAATACTTGTAACAGTACAATGTACCATTACTGAGGAGTTTTTATACCCAGCCCCGCATTATTGTTTGTGAAATGTTTTTCATTCTTTTATTCACAATAATATTCATGTTGTGACCTTTAATAATATGATAAACAATTTATTATATAGTTCAAATTATTTTAAAATAATAGGAAAAGTATGTGCATGGCCAACAGTGCTGAAATCTCAGGTTCTTCCACGAGCTTAATGGTAATACTTTTAGCCTCCCTGGATTTTTATTTATTTATTTGTGGTGCTCCCATAATATATGTGAATATTTAAAGGGAATTAAACAGAATAATAAGAAAAATAGTCAAATTTGTTTATCGAAATAATCGTGTTCTTATTTTATGATATGTTTTATTTCAGGTTAATGTAAATACACTCATTTTTAATAGCTGCTAAGGACAACTTTCGAAGCATTCTTTATTCTCAACTGTCTTGAAAATAAAATATATCAATTACAAAATGATTCATATTTTTATTGAAAATTTCATATATTATATATTCATTATGAACTTTTTAAAATTTCAATATTAATTTCTAAAATAAAATATTTGACCAAATGATGTGGCTAAACAGATGTAAACATTGCCTTTGATC
>CP092871.1:79416810-79441737 GCA_030710605.1 Cordylochernes scorpioides
TCTATGTTTATCTTATCAAATTACTTATTAATTTTTAAATTTTAAACAATTTTTTAAACTAATCACATTTGCTTATTAAAAATATAAATTATATAAATATAAATAATTAGTGTAATTAGATCAAGCAATCCAGTCTTATTTAGAAATATTTCATTTATAGCTTCCAACTGCAATGCTAACAATACTTTCTCTGCTAGTCTGGGTAAAAAATTTCTAAATCTACAACCCAAAGGTAGTATCTTTGGTATCGATCCATTTAGAAATTGCTCTAGATGGGCGCGTATGAATTCGGCCAAGTATTGCAGCGTTTTTCCCCGGTCGAAAAAAGAAAAACAGACGATAGTTTTAAAAGAAATAATGGAGAATATAATTTAAGAAGAACAAGGCAAATAATCTCAGAAACAAACAAAAAAAAAAGATGAAGAACAAACTTCAACATGTAATGGTAGGTGAAAAATTATCTTCTTAAAATGTCTTATGTTTTACACACACATCTCTTTGTAATATAATTTAATAATTATAATATTTAATATTTATACACATGAATTATTTATAAAAAAATAAATATGGATAATTAATATTGATTAATATTTCCTGGTGTCATTCTAAATCATCGAGAACCCACTTGGACTATTTCAAGGCAATCAATTCTGTAGTGGCAAAAATAATTGTTAGAGTTAAATAATAGACTTATTGTATACAAATTTTCTTCAACAATCTTGCCACTATATATTAGTTTTGTGTTGAGAAAAGCCAGCGTAATGGTCCTTGAAATATTGAAATAACATTAATTACGTTCCAAAATGCGCCTCTCTTATTGAATACACGTTGTTTTATTTGAGAGCCATTAATATGCACTTACAGACTGAGGACATAAATTTTGGCTTTAGCAAAGGTTTCTAGAAAAATCACAATCCAATGTTATGACACGTTCCCTCAAAATTGGTTAAACCTGAAGAGAGTTCATCATCTCACTATAATCAAACATATCAAACAACAAAAATGCTGGTCAATTTACTGAAAGGACTGATTCTACAATGGTCATCTTTAATGTCTAGGAACATATTTTAAAGATATGGAATAAATATTTGATCATAAAGCTTGAATATGCTTTGATATATTTTTATTCATTTGTGTGGGTATTCATGTATTATTTCTTTTATTAATTTAGGCATAATTTCCACACCACCCTGGAGGTACTGCCGTTGGCGCGTTACCCTTTGTTTATAGTGGCGGGTTCCCCAGGAGGCCTATAACCACTCTTCTAACAGAGCTCCAACATCGGGCTCACTCGAATCAGCTTCCGCCATTTTTAGGCATTACTTGGTCGAGTCCAATTAAATTAGCACTGCTAGGCTCCTAGACATCCTACCTAGTGTAAAATTATTTTATCTAAAGTGTCCATTGTTGGAGCGGCGTGACCCAGGAAACCTAATTTAAATTTTAGAAATAAAAAATTATCAATATAATAATAAATTCTATTTGTGAAATAAATTTCATTCAGGAAACTAACTTGAGAAATATTAATAGAATAGACAAGAAATTCATTTGAATTGTTCTTATTATATCTATAATTTAGCAGCAACACATAAAATTCCGAGGATAAGTTTCTTTTATTTTAAAATAATAATATTTTGAGCTTTCGGGCGTAAACAGCCCTTCTTCAGGAATATTTGAAAACAAATTTTTTAAAAACAATTTCAAGTAGAAATGTTTGTACACAAATGGATGGTATCCTTCTTTGGTCTCGTATAGCGTGAGTGAATTCCACAATCAACAATAACCAGACATATAGATCAACATGCATCATACCTTATTCCCCCAATAACATCAAAATAGCCCGAGAACTTAAAAAACACGGAATCAGGATTTTTTATGAAAATACTCCAAACATTGGTTCTATAGTTAGAAATCCTAACACCAAAAACAATAGCCCTATCCTACCAATACACAAAAAACAGGCCATATATTCCGTTAAATGTAACCATTGTAATAGTATATATGTAGGAGAAACAGGCAGGTCAGTCAAGGACAGGATTAATGAACACAATAGAAATATAAAAAACAAAGACAATAGATCACTTATCTTTCAACATATTAAAACAACAGGCCATACTTTTAATTTAGCTGAACCAAAAACTTACTACACCAACATAAAAGATAAACATAAAAGACTAATCCTAGAGGCAATAGTATCCAAAAAACACCAGAGCATCAATAGACATATAGATATCCCAGAAATATACAATAGCTTAATACACAATCCTGATACATAAAACTACATTCTAGATAAACAATAGCAATTTCCCGATTAATTTATGTATATAAATTTAATTCAGACATAAAATATTCATTTTAAGACAAGTAATCCTTTCAATGTATTCAATATAATCGGCCAATATTTCTAGAGGCAAAAACGCATCTCTTTATAAAGGCTTTTTAGATTTAAACTAAATCACGTGGGCTTGGAATTCACTCACGCTATACGAGACCAAAGAAGGATACCATCCATTTGTGTACAAACATTTCTACTTGAAATTGTTTTTAAAAAATTTGTTTTCAAATATTCCTGAAGAAGGGCTGTTTACGCCCGAAAGCTCAAAATATTATTATTTTAAAATAAAAGAAACTTATCCTCGGAATTTTATGTGTTGCTGCATGATATTTCTTAACATTCATCCCGCATTATTCAAATGGGTTTTTTCAACATCAATAAAATTAAAAATTCATTTTTATTCGAAAAGTAACCAGTTGCTGAAAATTCAAGAGTAATAAATACACAAGTACTTCATATAAATTTCAAAGCTTGCTTATAGCAGGCCACAACACACACAACACAATACAATATTTTAAATTATTTTTTTTTACTTGTGTCAATCGGACATTATGACCATTGTGGGAAGTTAATGCCTACTTTTTAATTCAAAAAATAATATGATATAGCTTGGTCTTCATTGAAAGGTTTATTTAGAGAAAAATAAACGTGATATTTGAGAGTCTGATTGATTATCTTTTTCAAACATTTCACAAGTCACGTCCTGCCGATACTTAATCAAATCCAAATTACGCCAAATCATTAGCACCTTGAGGTATATATAGGATATCTGTATATTTCTCGATGTATATGAATATGTAAATAATAAAAGACATATATTGGATTAAATAAAGGTTTTTATTCTGGAATTATAAATGAATACCAATGAATATGTATAAAGCAGTTCAACATTTCCCAAGATGTCAGAGCCCCATTTTGCTACTTGCATTCGCTAGTGAGTTTGGACTTGTATGCAAAAGTCATTGGCCATTGAAGCAATTTTTTACAGAGATATTTTTACCAATATGAGATTTGGTAGTTATCAAAATATAAAGTTTATTAAATTTATTTATTTAGTTTATTTAAATGTAATTCTACTGTCCTAAAGCCTATGTCTATAGTTTGCTCAAATACCATTTATTCCAACCTTCGGTGCAGCATATAAAAGCAGAATGATCCAATACAATATTAGAGCTCTAAAGAAGCAGTCTGGTATATTAAATTGGCGAAACTGCTTAGAGGGTTCTCACCGGATGAACCAAGCTCTCCCTATATTTTTTAATCGGAGTAAGGACAATAGAAGTTTGATATATTTGTGAAAAAAAAAAAACATTCGCGTCTTAATGTCTCCATTCTTTATAAAATAGAAAGTGTATGTTTTATGATTCCAACCACTCCAATTCCTAATTAAATTAATATTTGAAATCCAAATAATTTTTTCAATATTTTTTCATATATAAACTGATTAAGTAAGAATAATAATTTTCAGAGCTTTTAGTTTTACAAGTTAAACAAGGATGCTCGTTACTTTGAGAACGACATTTAAAACATCTTTTCCAGGAGGTCAGTTTCATTATCAGTATAGAAGCAAAGCAGCCTAAGGCAATATTTGAATTTGAAAACCGCTAGGAGGGTGTATCACTGATGAGCCAAGCCTCCTATTATTTTTCATTTTGCAGTAAGAGCAAAAGAAATTGTTAAATTTAAGAAAATAATCATACACGTCAAAAATAGTATATATTTCTCATATAGGTAATAATTTATCACCTCTGATCTTCATTTTAGAATTTTTAGAATTACATTTGACTAGTTTTCCTGAGATGATCAATAGGTGACAAATAGTTTTTTTGCGTCATTTTGACTGGTAAGATGGTCTTTCTTTTACTGAGGTTAGGCACCAAAAAGGGCATTCTAGTGAGGGAAACAACCGACGGTCTGGTCACATCTACGGCGAGTGGAAGATGCGGGAGGTGTCTCTGGGTGTGTGGCCGTGTGGATGATCTCACAAGACGATGCCAGGAGAGCCTGACATCGGAGCGTCTACAAGGCAGGGAAGCCCATGCTGGGCGTGTATAATGTGGAATGAAACGATTCACAAGAGTGACATCCACGGCGCCAAGATTCCTTTTACGGAGAATTTGATGGCAGTCCCATTTATTGTACTCCTTCTTTTCAGTGAGACGTATAATTAAACGTTAACTTTTGCTGTATCCCTTCGAACTCACGTGCGTGTGTGTGTATCTTTGTGCCTTCCTGATTAGACAAAGATCACGAACAGCGTCTGGGTACGGCGTAACAATCTTAATGGTACAGGACATGTTATATAATTGATTGAGAGAGAGAGAGAGAGAGAAATTGTTCATACTAAAATATATTCCATTTTTAGAATGTATTTACGTAAATATCTAAAATGTATTCACATTCCAAAGTATTTACACTAACATATAGAATATATTTACCTACACATTTCTTCTATATACTGATGTAAAATGGGATTACATACATATGGAGAAGAGCATGAATATACATACTGATATAGAAGATATTTCACTTGCATTTACATTGAATTAGTACCAAGTTGTTATTTGCACTCACTAATGAGAAATTGGTTATACATTCCATCTAAACAAAATTGTTCATTGATTTGAGATTTTATTAATATTGAGATATCTTCTGTCTGTAAGAGTGATGGTTTCTCTAAGAGTAGTTTAGAATGGTCAATTTATTTTTCTTCTATCCCCTCATTTTTTTACAAGCCATCTTAAACTGAGATACCACAGTAGCGGTGTTATAGAGCCCTCAGTGTTAATTTAAATTTATTATTTTTTTCTCTTAAAACATGGCGTCTAATCAATAAATTCTGATGTCCTGGTAACCGAACAATGAACTAGTGCAGAAACCGCTGAGATCCCGCCAGGCGAGGAGCAAGTTGGGGGGCTCCTATACAAAACAGGCCCGGCCCTACATCAGGGACTGCGCAACTGCCCCGTGGCTACATTAAGCTAAGCACAGCTGCCACCTGACGTCTACATTATCCAATCCGGCTCTTTCTACCTGAGTAACCGCTGACCTCCACTGGGCGAGGAACTAGCTGGGGAGTTCCTAGGCAAACAAGTCTGGTGTTACATCAGAGACAGCGCCACTGCTCCGTGGCTACATCGAAGCTAAGCACAGCTGCCACAAGGACGGGACATCTACCTTCTCCATCTCTGCATCTACCACATCACGGCTCTACGAATAAGTCCAACGTCTTCAGGCTCTCACGTCCTACACCAGGTCCATACACTCGGGGACCATCACATTTGATTTGCGGCTCCGGGATATGCAAATGTGGTAATTGATCATATATGGAGGAAGATGATGATGAGGATTCAGCAAAAATGGTCATGCCTTTATCACCTAAAGAATTATATCCAGAATTTCTCGACAATATCTACATCAAGAATCTACATTTCTACATCAACACCAACTCTGCGCACATTCCATCTCCATAATTACACATACATCGACACCAACTCTACATATATTCCATCTGCAAAATAACATATACATCACACATTTCATCGCCACAATTACATATACATCGACACCAACTCTACAAACCCTCCATCACCACATACATAATTATTTATACATCAGCACCTAATTTACATACGCTCCACCAACATGTACATATGCAGTTAACCAACCTATTTGAATGAATCCAGCTTCTCCTTTTCATAATCGCTATCAGCCTTTCTAACTTCACTCTAACAGCACTCTTCAGTTTGTTCTTCAGTACATCCCGCCTCTACAGAACCGACTCAACTATCGTGACTGGATTCTCCAGAAAGAAGACCTTCCTCAATAAACCCGATGATCTGTACTATTAGTGAATGACTTGAATTCGAGACGCGAACATCTTGATCTCTATATCAAAGAATTCTAAAACACGAAGAAATCGCTGGCTGTCGCCTATGCCACAAAGCTCTGATCATTTGAACAAGGAGTTAATGATAAAATACACTGGTATATTGGCTGAAATTCTGCTTCATGAAATCTCTTGCAATATATCTCTGAACGTGAAGCACATTTTCTGAAACATTGATGCTTTGGATATAAGGATTCTCCCTAAATAATGCTTTCGAAGCTTCAAATCTGATTCACAACATTTTTAGATTTCAAATCGCCAATTGAATACTTTCGTAATAAAAACGATTGATCAATGAAATAAATGAAATGATAATTTCTAATTTCAATATATTATATATCATTTATTGGTTTCAATAAATTAAAGTTCATTTTGAATGTCAAATTCCAGTAATATTTACAATTGCTGAAAATCCCTCAGTAGTAACAGTTTATAGCTTTATGTACATGAAAGATTAGATTATGGAAACTAAGTCACCAATTTCTATAAAATAAATAATATATTCAGGAATTGGGATTATTAAGACACACGTTTTTAATAATAAAAAAAATCACGCACACACACTTTCACCTATCTTTACTATGGTGAAAAATATAAGGTAGCCTGGTTCATCAGAGTTGAATCCTTTCAGCTATTTCGCAGTTTAATCTACCATACCTCTTTTCAGTGCTCTCTCTATCAATGTATTGGACAATTTTATTTAATGTGTTATCTGATACTGTAGGATTGAACCTTGGGTATGGTTTCCAATCAAAATATATAAAGACATAAGATCTTAGAACATTATAATTACGTGGAGATATATTCACATCGAGCATTACTTTTCCGCAAAAAATAAAAAAAAGGGCAGTTATGCATACATTAAAAAAGGCAATTTATAATTTGTATTAAGGCAATAACGCCCAACTTGGTTCAAGAAATGGAACCATTAAAGCACAATTTTTTCACCGTCTCCAAAAGTAGAATATATTTTTTTCGGGTAAAGTTTTCAACTAGCAATAATCGCGCCTCGGAAGATCCTCATAGGTTACGATATCGCCTCTGCGCAAAGCTAATATATTTTTTCCGGAACTTTTAAAAAAATTCTAAAGACAATAACAGAATAAACATAAGGAATGATCTACCTCGCCAGTGTGCGTGTTCTGACATATTTAAGTCAGATAAACTATTAAATTTATTTCAAAACCCCTTCTATAGTTATAAAATTTGTATTTATTTTTAAAGCTTTTATTTAAATTGCTTTATATGTTGTCTGTATGTCAACAAATCTTAAAATAAATATCTAATATACTTTCTGAGCGCCCATAGGCATATTAAATTTTGAACACTCGATAAGTCTGGCTAACAATGCAAGTGTACAATTTTTACACCTCTAGGTGGTTGGGAATGAACCAATATTTCTATATTTTCTTTTATTTATATATTATCACATAGAAAATTAGGAAAGACAAGCTTCAGGATGACACACCAATTTATTTAAGGCTAGTACAAATCAACATTTATATAATACCAGAGAGGCAATGAAGGACGTTTAAAAGTAGAAAATATAAATATCAAAATTAATAATCTGTTAATAAAATAATTAGTATTTTGTTACATAAATCCTTCCCTATGGGAGCTGTGACTCACAGCTTTCAAATCTTGTTGCTACTTACATGGATATGACATGTTTTGGTCAAGGATTCCCTCAGAGTCTTTGAAGTTTGTCCCTAGTACCTTTGTGTCCTTTTTCTTGCAGCGTGAAGAGGGGCTTCGTCATCTTATTGTATATAAGGGAAGGTTTGTCTTTGACACAGCAATGGAATCCTAGAGTCAGTCGCGGGAAAATGTAAGTGACAGCCCCCATGGGAGACCTCAAGATTTCTTCGGTAAACTTACATTTGTCTTCCCTAATTCATCCAGCATCTCCACCAAAATGTCAAGTAGAAAATTAGGAAAGACAAACTTCAGGATTACACAACAATTCATTTAAGGCAAGTACAAATCAACATTTATATAATACTAGAAAGGCATTGAGGTAAGTTTAAAAGACGCAAAATATAAATATCAAAATTAATAACCTGTTAATGAAATAATAAATATTTTGTTACAATATATTTAAAGGAAGGGTAGCTTCAAACTATTTGTTCTGCAACTTATTGATGACCCTCATTAGCATATGTGAACATTGAGATAAATCAGCTTCAATCTATCTTCCTCTTTCTGTATTTCTTTCTGCCATGGTAATTCAATTCAAACCAGAACTTGGCCTTCTCATCTTCTGGCACACTTACACAAATACACTAACCTCTGCTGCTTTAGTTTACAAAATATATATCTATTGAAAACAGTGGAAAGAATCTGTGTGCTTTGATTATCAGTTTTTATAGAGTATTTAATTTTATGTATACTATCTTACTGTTGAAATTCGGTTTTATTCTATAATGCTCGTGCAAAAATCTCTCTTCAAGCTATTGTGTATGTAAGGGAAAGGAAATTTTCTATATGCTGGGTACTAAACTATTCATTTTTAAAAATAATTTCCTCTGAAAATACGAACCACTTTGAGGCAACAAACTCTTGCACTTCAGATTAATACAGGCTACGCTTTTTAAAGGCTCTTTTATATAAAATTTATTAACAACACCACAAAATTATTTTTTGCTTTCCCTAGATCTATCTATCATTGACCAGTCTTCAGCCTCTGAATTTTCAGTTTGTATTAGAACCCTTGTCCTACAGAACAGTATTATTTTCTCCCAACAATTTGATGCGTCACACATCGACTTGTATTGAGAGCATTGGTCACATGCACTCCCTAGTAAAATTCCTTCTTTATCACGAGACTATAGAGTGACCTCTTCAGCCTCCTTAACTCCGAGAAGACGTAGCTACTTTTAGTGTCCAAGAGGAAGTTGGTACAGAGCCAGGAAAACAGAGAGGGAAAGTTTCTCGTGTGCAATAAAATCCAGGCGTACATCATCTTTAATTAACAAATGAAGACTTTAAGACGCGAATGTTTCTTTACACTTCTACTGTCCTTACTGCGATGAAAATTTTTCAGTGTAGAATATAAAAACAGAATGATCTAATGCAGTATTAGAGCTCTAATGAAGCGGTCTGGTAGATTAAATGGGCGAAACCGCTGGGAGGGTCCACCACTGATGAGCCAAGCCCTCCCAATATTTTTTCATTGTAGTAAGGACAATAGAAGTTTGATTTTTTGTAAAAAAAATATTCGCGTCTTAATGTCTTCATTCGTTATATATAAATGGCGCGTTATTGCTTTGTATCATCTTCAATATTGACAAACCTCCCTGGAATGACCCACTCGGCAATGTTCCCACTCTCCATCAGTGTCATCGAGTCGTCCCAAGGTCACTAGCTGTTCTATGATGGTACGTGAGATTTCCAAGGATGGCGCCAAGTCTCGCTACCACCTATATACCACCCTTTAGACTAGGTTCTCACTTTGCGGGCATTTTGAGTTTGCAATGGCCATTTATGTATCAATGATGGGAATGCAGTTTAATAATTCCATGCCTCAGAGATGGTTACTCTCCAGCAGATTCAAACTCGCCAGTCACGTTCCAACAGCCAAGGTTGTCCTCTGCCAGGAATATTCGATGTTGATTTATCTTTCTCTCTTCCCTCATTGGGTCCTCTCTAAGTACTGTACTTCTGCTCTGACTGGTTGTGTGCGCCGTCTTTGACGCGAAAACGTAGGGAGTGTTTAATGCTGAATCCCAGCCAGAGTTGGGTGTAAGGTCTCTTCCTAAACATCTTATTTCTCTAATATGCATCTCATTTCAATTGGGGTGAAGTCAGTCCATGCTGAATTTCAAGGGTCGTTTTTACCTCCATTCCCGCGGTAACCAAGTCATGTACTTGTCCTTTCTAACAAGGTGGCGCTTGATATTTTTCTTTCTTGATATGTGACACTTGTCACGACCCTTTGACAATATTATGTTGTTTCGATCTAATTTTCATAACAGATGCCGCACTAATGCATCATATTATGTTCTTTATAAAATATACTTGATCAATTTCTTTATCTGATATTCACTTTGGTTCGTTTTTCACAAGTTTTCTCAGATAACTTATTATTCTATCCACACACACAGCGCTAAATAAGTACTTCAAATTATAAAAGGAAGTGTACATCGCTTTCCCGCTTCTTATGAGATTCAATGAACACGTGAGTCCGAGGGCCCACAGCTGGATAGGCTTTGCTTATTTTCTTAAATATTTAAAACCAAAAATATAAAACTTTTAATAAAAGAAGTGTATATTGTATCTTCATTAATCCACCGAGAACCCACTCGGGCTATTTCAAGGCAATTAATTAGGTCGTGGCAATATTCTTAGAGTTAATTACATAGAGTTATTGTATACAACTTATCTTCAACAACCTTGCCACTATATATTAGTTTTATGTTGAGAAAAGCAAGCGTGATGGTACCTGAAATATTGAAATAACATTAATTACGTTCCAAAATGCGCCTATCTTATTGTATACACATTATTTTTTTTGTGAGCCATTAATATGCACTTACACACTAAGAACCTAAGTTTTGGCTTTAGCAAAAGTTTTCTAAAAAATCACAATCCAGTGTTATGACACCATCCCTCAAAATTGGTTACCTGAAGAGAGTTCATCTAATTATCATCAAATATATCAAACTTGGAAAATCATATTGCATAGCAGTTTTTTTATATCAAGAGAAATACCAGAAGTGGTGGTTAATTGACTGAAAGGTTTGATTCCACAATGATTATGTTTTATTTCAGGAACATATTTTATAGATATGGAATAAATATTTGATCATAAACCTTGTATATGCTTCAATATATATTTTTA
The DNA here is from genome assembly GCA_030710605.1 of Cordylochernes scorpioides. Lineage (NCBI taxonomy): Eukaryota > Metazoa > Arthropoda > Arachnida > Pseudoscorpiones > Chernetidae > Cordylochernes > Cordylochernes scorpioides. The sequence continues at coordinate 79,427,875 of CP092871.1, forward strand.
TTGAGGTTTATTCGTTTGTGTGTGAGTATTCATTTATTATTCTTTTTATTATTTTAGGCATAATTTCCGCACCACCCTGGAGGTACTGCCGTTGGCGCGTTACCCTTTGTTTATAGTGGCGGGTTCCCCAGGAGGCCTATAACCACTCTTCTAACAGAGCTCCAACATCAGGCTCACTCGAATCAGCCTCCACCATTTTTTAGGCATTACTCGGCCGAGTCCGATTAAATCAGCCCTGCCAGGTTCCTAGACATCATACCTAGGGTAAAAATTATTATCTAAAGTGACCATTGTTGGAGTGGCGTGACCCAGGAAACCTAATTTATATTTTATAAATAAAAAAATATCAAAATAATAATAAATTCAATTTGTGAAATAATTTCATTCAGGAAACTAACTTGAGAAATGTCAATAGAATAGACAAGAAATTCATTTGAATTGTTCTCATTATATCTATAATTCGATGCGATTTTATCTAGATGATTGAATAGTGGATTGAAAATAAGAAAACCTATCTTTAGAAAATCAACAAGGAAGTTCATAACACATAGGAAATATGATGGAGTGCATAGTTTTAATACTCATTCCTTATTCTCATGATATTTCTTAACATTCATCCTGCATTATTCAAAAGGTTTCTCTAACATTGATATTGCACAATTTGTATTATGGGTTATAAACACAAAGTAATAATACCAAATCCAAACTTAAAAAATATATATTTGGAATTGGTCTTCTTAACTTGTGTTTCTCTAACATTAATAAAATCAAATTTCATATTTATTCAAAAAGTAAGCAGCTGCTGAATATTCATTTTGAGAATTTAGATTCAAAGAGTAATAAATACAAAAGTACTTCATATAAATTTCAAAGCTTACTTATAGCATTCCAACACACACAACACAATACAATATTTTAAATTATTTTTTTACTTGTGTCAATCAGACCATTGTGGGAAGTTAATGACTACTTTTTAATTAAACTAATAATTTGACATATATACCTTAGATTTGATTGACAGGTTTATTTAGAGAAAAATAAACGTGGTATTTTTTAAGAGTCTGATTGTTTATCTTTTTCAAACATTTCACTAGTCAGGTCCTGCCAATACTTAATCAAATCCAAATTACGCCAAATCATTACCACCTTGAGGTATAGGATCTCTGTATATTTCTCAATATATATGATTATGTAAATAATAAAATACATATATTGGATTGAATAAAAGTTTTTATTCTGGCATTTAAAATTAATACCAATGAATATGTATTGTTACGTCCTACCCGCTATTTTTGTACTTTGTCTACTAAGAATGCCAAAAATTAATACACGTGGGTAGGAAGGGATGCAGCTAAAGTTAGCGCTTTATTATGTCTCACCTAACTGTAGGAATACAATCAGTTGGACTTGTTTTCAACCACCTCGTCAGAAGTATCTTTGGCGCCGCGGATGTCACTTTTGTGGAGCTTCCCGCTCCACACTATTCAAGTCCAGCCTGGACTTACGCCGCCTTTTAGGCCGCTCAGATGTCGAACTCTCCTGGCACCGCTTTACAGGATCTTCCAGGCGCCTGGAGGCAAGTCGCGACGTCCTCTTCTCACCGCAGATGTAACCAGACTCTGTCCTCCCCCACACAGGAATGCTGTTTTTAGCGCCTGCCACATGGCAGCGGGGGCCGCTAGAGTCCACCCCTCTTTCTTCAAATTCACTCTGGTATCTTGGCTTTGTCATCCACGTTACAGTATAAAGCAGTTCAACATTTTCCAAGATGTCAGAGCCCCATTTTACTACTTGCATTCGCTAGTGAGTTTGGACTTGTGCGCAAAAGTCATTGGCCATTAAAGCAATTTTTTTAGAGATATTTTTACCGATATGAGATTTGGTAGTTATCAAACCTACTTTACTCTGGTATCTTGGCCTTGTCATCCACGTTACACTGCCCCTTCCCAATCCTTTCGTCCCGAAAAGGACTGATATCACCAGCGGCGCTGATCTCCCTGACGTCTCTGGCCACATGAGACTCGTCAGTCTCCCGGAAGCGTAGCAGCAGGATTAGCGTCAACCCTTGTTTGAAGAACCACATCCCAACTCGGGCTTTCTTTTCATTTGCGCGACGGGGCTTTAGATGGTCGTTCTTTACAGTAGATGCGTCCAACTGTTCCACACTGACCATATCGGGGCCACCCGCCACGTAATCAACCTTGTTAGATTTCCAGAGGTGGCCGGAAAAGTTCCTTTCTTCTCTCGGTTTTAAATTTATTTGCAACTGAAGATATCTTCTTCTATAAATTCTAGACCTGGACATCTCGATGGTGTACTTGCCCTGGATCATGCAATCCTCGAAATTGCTGAAGGTGTCAGACCGCACAATAGTTTCAATATTGGTACAACTTGTTCTAGGCGATGGTAGTTGCGTCTGAACTTTGTTGGGCGAAATAACGAAGGTGATGGGCACATACTTGTAGCACATATTTTCAGCTTGTATTGCAGACGACGGCGCTGACACATTGCGCGCTACTTCCGCGTCACATTGTCGTCGGACTCCCACAGAGCCTTCAGTCGGGTCGCCGGCTCCAACTTCAGAGTTATTCGACCATCTGGCCTTGTCGCACTTCCACAGAGCATCCAGCTCCGTCCCGTCCAGTTGGATCGCCGCAGTAGTCCCCGAAAGTCTGACACCGTCGCAGAAGTCAGCCACGCTGTCGCACTGCAGCTCACCAAGATCGTTGTTGTTTTCATGAAGTATTTCCGAATGGATCCCAAGGGTTGAATTTCCGCACTGGGTCTCACCTGGAAGTTACTCTCCTTCCGTCGGCTTTATTTGGTTCAAAACATTCGTGGCACAGCCGTTGTCGGAGGCGTTCAGCTCGCCCTCCTCCGCTACACAACCAGTCTGGATCATTTCCCGCTGTTGACACTCTTCGGACTTCTGTATTACAGGAGAATCTTTTAGCGTAGAAACTGACTGTCCACTTACAACGTCTCCTGACGTGATGGTCTTTCCAGGATCTTCATCTCCTGGATTCGTCTTTTGTCCCCTCAGACTTTGAATACGTGGGCTCTTGGTTGCTCTGATTGTTTTTGAAAAGTTGGAATCACTTAACATTAAATGAAAAAGCTTGTTCAATTTGGCTAATGTAAACATGTATGGAACAACTGCTGTCTGTTTTACTAAACCTAACCTTGTCATGGTTTGTAAGCACTTATAGGCTTAAGGTTGGTAAACTAGGGAACTAATAGAGGTCGCACACTTTTTAGTTATAATGCCATCAAAGAAGAAATTTCCTGAGTAATTACCACTTCATAGCATTTTGGTTTTTCTGGTAAATATATTTCCAATGCTACATTTGGAACCCACCAAGTGTTTTTACCTAAACATTAATTCTGCATTGGCATTTTGATAACCAATTTTGAAAAGTTTGAAAACACAAGGTGATAAGACCTAATTCAAAGTGTAATGTTTCAGTATTATTACCAGCAGACAGAAAAAAAAAAAAAACGCTGAAAATTTTTAAAACGGCTACCATCAATGTATTTGGTCTTATTATTTCATGTTTCCAATCTTAAAATCCAAATTGTATCTAACTCAAAACATTTATACTAGTATTTCTATAATTATTTTAAATATTTACAATGTACAGCACACAATTGAAAATCACATTTCTATAAATTTACCATTATTTGCATGTTTTTCCTTTCCTTTGTGTTGATATACAAATTATATTCTACTGAACATGTAAAAGGCGTGTCGAGATATTTATGCAGACCTAAGGCAATTCTGCATTAAGCCCACTATCAGCAAAAACACTATGACACAGAAATATCAAATCATATTACTAAGCCTTTACAATTTAACCCATTAAAATATGAATTTGGCCTTGTTAATTTTCTTTAAAAAACCATATTAAGCTTTCACATTTTCAACTAGTTACACCTAAATGTTAGTTATTTTTAAATGTTGATTTATAAACCATAATGAGAATAACATTTAAATTAGATCACGTTTGAATACCACGTTTTGGGTTTAAAAGAGAACGTGGCTTTCTTAATATTTAAAAACTTATGGGCACTTTTACAAAAGGCATTCCACGTAAAACTGCTTACACGCCATATTAGGCCTAAAACGTGGTAACGCAGCACTAAAAAATACATTAAATGCTAGATTTTATACTAATTGAGTACTCCTTAAACTTACCATTTCAAAGTAAGGAGTTTAAAAAAAAAACGCGTTTTAAGGATTAAAACATTTGTTAGTTGTTAAAAAAAAAATTAAAAGGTAGAGGAGGTAGAGGTAGAGGTAGGGAAACTAGGATCTTTTAGGGTCTTGAAGATTCTGCAGGTTGAGGGTAGATGAATTTAATGCTTCACAGCGAGGCCAATAAAATTAAAAATTTACTTGGACCTCTCCCTCATCTTCCTCCTTTTCCTCTTCAGCCTCCTCATACGCTTCTTCCTCCACTTCGCTCTCATACTTTAAAAATTTAAAAGCTTATGTGCCTAGCACGATGCAAATAGATTGAAAATTTGTAGAACTTATGAAGTACGCATCAGGAAAGAATGAGAACAGGAAATAGGGTTGGTCAAGAACATAAAATATTTTTGTTTTTTTTTAGAAATAAAATACAATTTATTTATTCACTGATAAAATATTTACCAAAATTAAGAAATTTAATTTTAAAAATGGATTTCTATATTTTATATTTATATACAAATATCTAGGTAATATTTTTAAACAGCTCTATTATAAATTACTTTATATATGGTTTTGCACTTTTAAGAAAACATATTATATATTAATAACAGCATTTTCATTCATAAACATATTCGATTTTTAAAATATTTAAAAATATTTAATATCGATAATTTTGGTGTCATCGAAATATTTTGATTGATTTTGGTTTATTCTATACATTTTTATATCCACATTTTAATCAAGTATTATATATGTTTTGCAATTTTAAGACAACATTTTACACTTTACTTTTTTTCTAAAAATATCTCAGTTCATTGAGAGCAAACTTTCAATAAAAGAGGTGTTATCTTGGAAAGCTGTATGAAATTTCTTTATTTCAATATTCAAAGAAAACCAACTCGCCTTTCACAAGGCAATTAATTCTTTAGTGGCAAGGTTGATAAATTTAATTACATACAGTTATTATATACAGCTTGTTGTGTAAGCTTTAGGTATTTATTTACAGTTTGTAGGAAGGCATGAGGCCGTTGATAGTTATTTTTGTTAATAACCTTCATTATCTATGTAAAAGGGAAAGTTTTATAATAGCAAACAACATTCAGAGAGTAAACATAGGGTATAGGGTAAACAAAAGATGATAAGTCCAGGGTGGCGCTAGTGGTGGTCATAGCATTCAGTTCCCAACAATCCCCTACCTGAATGTGGAGAGGCAACTTCTTAAATATTGGCTTCAGTAGTAGCTTGGTCAGAATGTCCGCCTTAATGTTGCTTGTCGAGTAGTAGGTCATTCTTTTTATCACTGTTCACTTCTGGAGATAATTTAGGTGATGGATTTGGTTGCGATTTGTTTGGTCCTAGAAGACACTTTTTTCCAATGAGCATATCTTGAGAGATGCCTGAATATCCTGAGTTTCAGTTTTTCACAACATGTAGCCTTTGCTAATGTGAGATATTCCATTTGTTGATCTCGTTGATCTTCTTGGTGTGACATGTGTTTTTGTGCTTGTACTGGGTTGAATGTAATCCTCAGTTTCTCAGTCCACAAGTTGTCAAATTGTGTTTCTGTTTCAATTTATTCTGCATTTTCCATGTGATATAAATTAAATCTGTGCATAGTACTTGTAGCGAAGTAGGGTTTCTTTTATATAAATTTTACAGAACGGGATTGTCCATGTCGTGCAGGATTCTGTATCTTTTGCTTCGATCTATCAAAGAAAGGACCCTTCAATGACTTTGTTATCCATCTTGTTAAATTTGGGGGAGGGGGGGATATAGGCGAAGGCTTTACAACTACATCCGAATCTTTTTAAATGCTTAAGACTGGGCTTCCTGTTCCAGAGTTCAAATGGAGTCTTGTCTGTAACTTTTGAGGGTATTCGCTTTTGTAGGTAATCAGTTGCGGAAACCGCTATCGCCCATAGAGACTGTGGGAGTCCTGAGTTGAACAGCATACATCCATTGGTACATTTCCTCTTTTGAAGTTTTCACCTTTGGAATATTTGTTGCCGTTATTTCGCTTTTGATAGTGCCAACATTCTTCCTTGGAGTGGTTTTACTTGTGGAAGAAAAAGCGAAATTTCTTCTCTTTTTTTTTTTTGGCTTGAAGTTCTCTAAAGACTTTTGAAGGCTTCTGATTGAGTGCTTTCGTCTTTTAAACTTTCTACTCTGCGCGCGTGTTCATCATGTAATTTGTTTTTGGTGATCAGCTCTTTGTCAGGTATTGATTCCAACATCTTGATGAGAGTGGAATAGCTCGTTGGAAGCGAGCAAAGCAGTATAGCCGTGATGTGAGGAGTCCTTTAGTGTTTCGTCAATAGTTCAAGGTTTATCAGCTAGGTCCATCATGGTAGTTATGTGCCGTTGTATGTCGTTGTCTTCTTCGATTTTTTAAGCTGTATAGTTTCGTTAGCAGATAGAAATTTCCTGAGAGTGTTTTTCTTTCGTAGATATTTTAAGAGTGTCCCAGGTAGCTTTGATGTTGTTATTAGGCAGTAGGGTCTATTGGAATCTATTGGAACTACATTATTTCGCAGATTTTGGATGATACTTCGCTTCATTATTTTCTTAAATACTACTAGGGAACAATTGTCCTGATTCGTTTGGTCAGCGTTTCATTTTAAAACTCCATGTTCTATTGGGCTGTATGCCTTAAAATTTTGGTAAGAAGGTTCAATGGGCGCGCGAGGTTCTAAGAGGATTCTGAGGTAGAATTTCTGTTCACATAATCCCTGAATAATTCTCAAATGTTATTTTGAAAAATCCGTAAACGGAGATCAGGAATGATTAAATGATTATCTTATAATTTTCTCAAAGTAACAAGCGTCCTTGTCACACATGTATAACTAAAATCTCTTTGAAATATTATCTCTAAGAATTTATGCATCGATTCGCCTTAAAAATCAGTCTATCTCATTAAAGTTACCAACAATTACTCAGATAATAAATTGCAAACCCTTGAAAATGATTAAATATTTTAAAATGCTTTATTTCAAAATTCGTGAATCATTGACCAGATCATCAGAAAGCCCATAACTAAATCCAATATAATACAAAGTTATGAAGCAATCAGAACACCATATTCTCCATATCAGGCTAACAATACACCACTTTTTAAATATGAGAGCAACAGATCATAAACACAAAAATTAAAGAACATAGCCATAATATCAGAAACCAAGATAATAAATCCTTAATATTAAAGAGGAAATTCGAGCAGGTCACAAGTTCAACCTACAGGATGGTACATGCCATTCCATAACATCTCCAAAAGTACAATAGATTTTTTTCTGGAAATTATTTGAAAAAATTGTAAAGCAATAATAATATATACGAAAGGAATGATCTAACTTACCAATATATATGTGTATTCTAACATATTTAACACAGATAATTCCATTAAATTATTCCAAAACTCCCCTTTCTATAGTTATAAAATTTAGTATTTATTTTTAAGCTTTTATTTCTTTGATGTATATGTTTTACTGTATGTCTACAAATCCATAAATAAAATTTTAATATAACTTCTGAGCGCCCATAGACCTCTTAATTTTGACACGTGCTCACTCCTTGGCTAACAATTGAAAGTGGATACCGTTTTTATACCTCTAGGGTAGACAGGAACGAACTAATTTTTATATTTCCGTTTATTTATATATTTTAAAGAAAAATAGCTATTAATTTTTTATTTATCTAGAGGGGGTGTTAAGTTTGATGCTAATGTTCATATCTATTTTGTTGCACCGATTTTAAGCTCGAAACTGTTGGGAGTAGCGACTTAATTTATTCAGTGTGTGATATAAGCTGTCCATTTTTGATAGCCACAACATGGGATAGAATCCGCATTGAATACTTATTTTCTAATGTAAAAAATTTCTCCATTGTGTGTTGCTTCCGATTTTTTTCATAAATTCCAACACCATCAGTGAGGTGATGGCAACCAAATGGGTTCTGTACACTTATAAGTGCAGTCGAAATACTTTTTTACATGTCTAGACATGTGTTCCACATATGGTAAATACAGTCGCTAATTACCTTTCAAATTATCATGCCTTCTACCACGTTAATTGAAAATAAGAAAAAAAAAAAAGGAATTAGCTTGTACCTGTTTATAAATGCCTGTCAGATTTGTTGATAGTAATGAATCTTTTTAAACTCAATTTTGAACAATATTCTTTTTTTATTGGATTTAGCTAGACTAAAAATGCTTTCTAAAAATCGTCTACAAAGTGAATCAACTAAAATTTAAATAGATTCAGGCAAAAACATTTTAAAAGCCAATCAACCTTAGCGTTAAGTAGATAGAAACATTTTGTGCATTCCGCTAGGAACATGATTGATAAATCTGTTTCAAAAATATTTGAATTGTTTCTCTCTCTCTTGTTGACTGCTATAATAACAAATAGAACTATACTACACGTAGAGAGATTTTTAAAATAAAATTTCAAAATATTCTATATTACATACCCTAGTGAATGTACGTAGATTTGTTTTATCTGAATTATGTGTATAATACATATATTTATATATAAAATTATCTTATATATTCTCAACTTTACATATAAAAAGCTGATTTGCATATGGAAGTAGGAGGAGTATATGTAAAACAACAAATGGATATTTGCCACTTAGTTGACCTCTGTTGTATATACAGGGTGATCCAAAAGTCTTGCACAACTTTAAAATTAATAACTTCGCGAATATATGCGCTAGAGCAATCCGGTGAACCCATTGTGTTCAGGACTGCAATGGGATTTTATTATGGCAAATAAAGAAAATTTCTAAATTGATATCAGTTATAATTTTATTCGCTAGATGGCGCTCTACCAGAATCAGAGATTCAGCGGCCAAATTGTTTGATAAATTGAAAATATAACTGATCGTCACGTGTTTTCCTTTTTGAATACCAGGAAAGAACCCTAATAATATCAAATGATAAATTAATAAAACTCCATTTCGCCAAAATTAGAAGAATTGGATGGCGATTTTTAAATGCAATCCGAGATATGTAAAATAGATGAATGCAAATTACAACAACAACAACAAAACCTTTATTAAGACCTTTTAGTCTTATACAGATTCTGCAAGCAGAAATATAGGATACATGCAGGAAAAACAGTGATAGAACTTAATGGTAACATGATATTCATACACAGGGAAAATTATATAAAGACAACAAAGCTAATAGAATAATCTGGGCAAATTGGAGGCAAAAGAAGTTACTCTACATGGATTTACCAGGATTCTCGTGTTAGGTCTGGTGGAATTATTTGGTAGCAGCTCTGAGACTTTTCTTAGCTATGTAGAACTTTTCCTAGTCACCATCCCCGCCCTTGACATTTCCGGTTGGACTTCACTTGTAAGCATTTCTACCTGAGAGTCAATTGTGGAGTCTTCCACTAGTAAATTAGTTGAATCCCTCAAGCTGCTTTTGTAAGATGTAGCCTTGTCAGCTGCCCAGGAATACTTTCCAACAGAACGAAACTTCGTATCATCTTTTGCCTTTATATTGTTTAGACCATTAAATTTTAGGACAGGTGGTAGATGATCCGAATATAAGGCAGCATTCAATAGTAAGATCAACAATCACCTCAAGTAGTGCAGGCGAAACAATAGAAATCTATAACTGAGGATCCTTGAGTTGAAGAATAAAAGTAAAGTTTCCATATTTATCACTGATATATCTGTCATCTATTACCGTGAGTGAACTCTCATCGAGAAAATAATATTTCTACCGAGTCCACCTATATTCCAGGAGATTATTCTATGAGGATTGTTCCTTAGTGATGTAACATTTTATTTTGATAATTATAATGTTTATGCTGAGCTACAAGCGCAGATTGACGACTTTTATTCGTTTTTAGAAATGAGCAATTATGTAATAGTTCTTGTCTAGGTTGTCGCAAAATTCATCCTGAGAAAGAAATTTTAACTGTGAAAAATTAGGTTGGACGGTGGTACAGTATGAATGCTATCCGAAGTTTGCTATAATGCATTTCTGGTGGAGCTGACAACGCGGCCATTTAAAACAGAGTAGCTTATGCCACGGACAATTAGCCTGTTATCTCTTAGTTTGGAAACAGTTCCACTACTCATGAGTTCTTTTCGTTTGCTAATCAGTACTCTCCTCTGGTCTCTAATAGTTGGAGGGTAATCTTTATTTATGAATATCTTTTTGTCCCTGAGTTTGAAAGCGTTTCTAAAAAGCAGAATTCTTTGCTTGAAATCAGGCATCTCAATAAGCAGCGGCGAGTTAGCTTTTTTTGTCAATCTTCGGCACTGTTCTATCCTAAGATCTTCAGAAATTTGCATCGTGTTTGAAATCAGATCTTGGATCAAACCTCGAGATTCTTCAGGGGTTTCGCTTTCTGCTCCTTCCAATCCGTAAATAATCAAGTTCATTTCCCTCTGCCTAATCTCTCCAAGCTCCAACCGTCTCTCGAGACCAGATATTCTATTTGTATTAAGCAAGACAGCTTTAAAAGTGGTTTCCAATGATGACTCGAAGTGTTGTAGGCGCTTATTTATTTTGTCCAATCCTTGTTCTACCGAAACAAGTCTAGTCTCCATTTTTTTACCAGTCACCTATCTTAGTTGAAAGTGCTAAAATTAGATCATGCAAATATTTATCTTTGCCTGCATCTAATGTTGTTTGCCTTGTCTGTTTGGGGCCAGGATTTGGTTCAATACCTGACATGAGCAGTAGCATTAAAATAATACATCGGCGGGTTTCCAACACGAGTAAAAGAGATAACCTTGAAGTTATTTTCATAACAAACAAAGGTTTTAGCGCGAAAATTTACATATCTTGTGATCGCAGCAGCTTCTCTTGCAAAAATGAAGATATTAATTATAGAAATAAATAAAATCAGCTTCATAATCTTCGTAGAGAATATATAAACTATAGGCCAACGACAGGATACTCACAAGAAGGCATAATCCAAGTAGAAGCACAAAAAAAGCAAATAATAAGTTTAAAATATTTACTTATCGGGAGCCAAAGAATTTCACGACCGCTCAACTTGGCCACCTAGCGGAGAATCCAAAATGCAAATTAAAACATGTAAGAAAAAAAATTGATATTTCAGATGTGGTTTACTGGAATCCTCTCAGCGATTTAAAATCCGAAGATAATAAATTTCTAAATTTTTAATTCAACTCTCTCTCAGTATCGATTATATTTACTTTAATTCATTTGAAAAATATTTAGCTATCTCTGATAATTTATTTTACTCTGGAATGCCGTCACTATAGGATAAAACACTATTGGAGAATATTTTTTATTGCAATTCAGAATCTGCCACTGAAGCTTTACGAGCGTTTCGTACCTTTAAAGGTTTTCAAAGCGGTAAAGGACCCATGAGTTGCTACTCTCTAAGGCGAATGATTAAAAATTCTGAAGAAATTGGAACTCTGGAAGCAAAACCTCGGAGTGAAAGACCATCGACATCCAAGCCAGTGGCTGTTACGGTTTTGTACAATGTTGAAGCTATTGAAACGTTATCCATGTATGGAGAAGTAAGTGCTCGACAAGTTTCTCTACAAACGGGGATTTCATGTGGAACAGTTTGGAGAGCACACATATTAGGAATGCCCATACAAAATTCAAAGATTTCACGAACTAAAAGTCGGCGATTTTGAGAAGCGTCAAGAATTCTCTGCATGGGTTTTCCGGCCAATTAAAATTGATGAAAACTGGCTGTCGAATGTTGTGTGGAGAAATGAAGCTCACTATTCTCTAAACGGAGAAGTTAACACTCAAAACGGCCGCATTTGGACAACAGAAAACCCTAGGATTTCTGCAGAAATGCCACTTCCTCAGCCCAAAGTTACAGTTTGGTGTGAGTTCACCTCTTCTTTTATTATTGGGCCATTTTCTTTGAAAAATCTATGGAAGAACTTTTAAAACCGTTTCTGTAACTGGTGAACGTTATGTTCAAATTTTGAGAGAAAAGGTTATTGCCATATTACACGACAGACAAGCACTAAGCGAAATAACATCCATGCAAGATGGAGGACCTCCTCATATCTCCCGCGGTGCCAAACAATTGCTGAAGGATATGTTCGGTAAAGATCGTGTAATAAGTCGCCACTTTATACCAGTGGCCTCCAAGATCACCAGACTTGACGCCTTGCCATTTTGGCTATACATTTAGTCACGTGTTTATCGATGCCGGCCTACCACATTGGCCATGTTAAAGGCTTCTATCAGACAGCCCGTTTAATCAATTTCAACAAAGGCGGTGTTTGAGAATGAAGGGCGCCACATTGAGCAAGGATTGTGACCTAATACAAGAGAGAAGGCAGTTACCTCATGTGTTATAAAACTTGCCATGTATTATATTATCTACCAATATTTTGCAACTCTTTGTGTTGGGTTATGGGGATAATAAAGGCTTTCCTCACATCTTGACTCTTTTTTTTTGTGAACAATACATTTTTTCTTTGTCATTTTCTCACATTTTATATCATCACAAAGCAATAACGCGCCATCTATACATATAAAATGAAAGGATTTAAAAGCACAAATGTTTCTTTTATACATAATACAAACTTCTACTGCCCTTACTGCGATGAAAAATATATTTAGAGGGCTTGGCGCATCAGTGGTGAACCCCCAGCGGTTTCGTCAATTATAATCCACCAGACCGCTTCTCAGAGCTCTAATACTGTATTGGACGATTATGCTTATATACGCAGCACTGAAGGGTGGAATCTCAGAAATGGCTTTCAAGAAAACTATGGACATAAGCTTATAGGACAGTAGAATTACATTCAAATATTTGCATCGAGCAATGCTCTTCCGCAAACAATAAACAAGGCCAGTAAGGCATAAATTAACACAAGGCAATAACGCGCCATCTATACATATAAAATTAAAGAATTTAAAAGCACGAATGTTTCTTTCATACATAATACAAACTTCTACTGCCCTTACTGCGATGAAAAAATATATTGAGAGGGCTTGGCTCATCAGTGGTGAACCCTCCCAGCGGTTTCGCCAATTCAAGTTTGAATTATGAAAGAAATTTGTCGATCTAAAATGGATTTTTATTTGATGGTACACATTTTTAAAATTTTGTTCAGTATAATAAGCAATGATAACATTTGACAAGCACATAGGATATTCGGAATAAAGTACGACAAATATATTTTGTCACTCCCCTCTATTTTTCATTTGTTGGATCATGACAAATTTCCAGTTAAATAGTCAAGTGTCGCCAATTTGTCAAGAAATTATACATTTCTTATTGCAAGAAATCCTATTAGTAGTGCCATCATAATTTTTGATACTACACTGGTCCACAAAATTAAAGGAACAGCACATGTCTAAGAAAAAGAAAAGTTATATTAAGGAATATATATCAAGTTTTGGTATATTCAAAAGCTTCCATGAATTAAGAGAGTATGTAAAACAGAAAAACAAATAAAGTTGTTCCCAATATGCAAAATACCACCGTCTACGTTGACTCCGCCTCCAGCACGTGCCTGAGTCTTTCTCAAAGCGTCCTAATTTTACGCTCCACTAGATTTTTATTAAACCTTTTTGTTTTTTTTTTAAGTTTTCATGGCTTATAGGCAACATTTATCACAAAAAAAAAGGCAAGCTATTGGAAGGATGGAAGCAGGTCAATCACAGGCAGAAGTAGCAAGATGCTTGACATGAAACGTTG